>JASDQU010102051.1:235052-256290 GCA_032191745.1 Picea mariana
ACTGGTGATACCCTGAACTCAAGTCAATCTTTGAAAAAACTGTCACACCCTTCATATGATCAAATAGATCATCAATCCTTGGTAACAGATACTGATTCTTGATCGTTGCCTTATTCAATTGATGATAGTCAATGCAGAGTCTCCATGACCCACCCTTCTTCCGAATGAAAATAATAGGTGCACCCCATGGTGACACACTTGGACGTATAAGTCCTAGGTCCAACAACTCCTTTATTTGCATTTTCAACTTCTGTAACTCTGGGGTCGACATCCAATAAGGCGTTCTTTCTATTGGTTCAGTCCTCGATTTTAGGTCTATGGTAAATTCCAATTCCATCTCAGGCAACATCCCAGGTAACTCCTCAGGGAAGATGTATGCAAATTCTCACACCACCAAAAGGTTTTCTATACCTTCTGCTACTCCCTTGTCATTTAATGCAAGGATCAAATAAATCTTACATCCCTTGTGCATTCTCTTGTATAGCTGCAAGGAAGATATGAACCTCGGGGAAACTCCCTGGTTCTGACCTACAATCACGCATCTATGTCCCTCATCATCGACCAAGCTCAACTGTTTTGTCTTACAGTTGAGGATAGCCTCATGTGATTCCAACCAGTCCATACCGATCACGATGTCATAGGATCCTAATATCGTTACGTATAGGTTGGCCTTGGTGACAAACTATCCCAGGTTAAGGCTACAACCCGTAACCTTCCCTCCAACCTTTTGTTTGTCACCCGAAGCCATTTCTACAAAGTTAAACTCATCTTATTAGACTTCCTTTACCTTAATTCTTTTTAGCGCTGCACCAGAAATAAAACTATCGGTATCACCTGGATCTATCAAAATGCTAAGGGTCTGGTCAGTGATAGTACCTGACATCTCGAGCACGGTCGACTGGTGCTTTGCCTGGCAGCTATTCACCACTGCATGAATCTGATGGGCCTTTCCCAAATCTYCGATGGTAGTGGGTCCGACTGATCTAGAAGCTCTGGTCCTCTCCACTAAGTAGTCACATTGGTAATGTGGTTCTCCACATGTCCAACACCCTTTGTTTGGTCCAGTACTCTTGGTACCCAAAGTAGAAGCTGACGACCCATCGGCCTAGAACCCTGGTCTATTCTACTGAATAGGCCTAAACTGTTGCTGTTGCAGTCGATGCTGTTGTTTTTCTCTGTAAGGAGTCTACTACTGAGGTACTGGCCGCCGATGTGTAGTTAAAGTGGATCTTCTTTGGAATCCACAATATCCTGGTGAATTTCTAGCTGGTGTCTGGTGCTTCTATGCACTAGATGACACCTGCCCCACTGGTCTTGCTGGAGTTCTGCTCTGACCCCCACTGTTAAGATCCTCCTCAGCTATGAGGGACTTATGGACATCATCATGCAAGGTTTTAGGCATCAAAATCCTAACCTTTTCATGAATGCCGACATTAAGGCCAAACATGAACCTTTTGACCTTAAGTTTCTCGGTATTCAGGTGTGGAGCATACCGAAGCATCTCCATAAAATGAGCCTCGTAGTCGAGCACCGTATGACCACCCTTTTGAAAGGCATTGAACTTGTTCAGTTGGTGCTCAATAAATTCCTCAGACAGATAGCTCTCCCAGAACCATTCCTCGAACAATTCCCATGACACGTCTTCGACGACCATGTACAATTACGACACAAGCATCTTCCACCATAGAATAATGCTCCCCTTTAGTTGAAATACCACTATGCAGACCTTCATGTTGGAGGTATATTCGTGAAATGAAAAGCACATCGCCAAATTATCCAACAATGCCTCGAAAGCTGCACCGTCTGAGGCACCAAAGAACTTAAGAAACTTGACCTTCTTGAGTTCTCGATGAATGCTACCAGTACCTATCAAAGCGTGTGGTGGACCCTCAGGGGATGCCGATGCCCTGGCCTCATCTCTATCCAAACGACTGAGCAGTGCCTCAGACATCCGCTGAAAGGATCTCATCAACCTAACCAAATCACCCACAAATATCTGTTCCTTCTTGGCAACCTGTTCATCTCCTTGGGGGTTAGACCCCTTAGGCATGGATGCTACTGGGGGCGTCACGCCTCCTCCCCTAGCACCCTATCGCCTGCCTCCGTGATGTCCTCTAACCATAATTACCTGAACGAATACAAATCAATTTAGTTAGTGATATCATAATCAATTATCTAATCAATGGAAGCCATAGTGATTCCAAGTCGCAGGTTGAACCAATCTAATACCATATGTAAATTGCCCTAGTTGTTACGACTACAAGCAATGCAAATCAAGTGAAACATTTTATTTTTTTTAAATCAGGAAAGTAACAACGACAATAATTAATCAACACAACTTGACGATGAACACAACGCACACAAATCAGGAAACAAACATCAACAACACAGGTAACTAAAACCTTCACGGTGAGTGGGGAATAAAGCACAATCAATCGTTACTATTCAATTTACAAACATCAATTTCAATAATCAACCTTATCATCAACGGGGAGCGTGTGACCCATGTCGGGTTATCATGTGCATTCATCGATCAAGGTTTTTCCCGAATATAAAACATAACAACTCTCTTTTAGAATACGACAATGCTTGACTTAAATATAACTATGCCTTTCTTAAAATATAAAATATAACAGTGCTTCTCCTTAAAATATAGCAATTATAAATTTCACTGCCATTACCAGGCGCTGCTATAAATTCACTCATCGCTATTAAGAACAATATAATTTATACTGGCATTATGGTGTTGTTCTAAAACAATCAACCAAAAACATTACGAGTGAACTAAATCACAACATCGTTGCGAACGCTAACCATGAAAATTTAACATAACTTGCAAATTAACTAAACCTTTAACGAATTACATATCACCACCATCGCTAACTAATAAACATTTATACATCAACAATTCAAGACACATGGATATTTAACATTTCACTAATATGTAGGATGAACGATTTGTTTTCCAATCACTTCCAACACATGTCACCTTAACTATTCACAATTCCCAATGTTAGATGCCAAAAGCATATTCCTTTCTAAAAATAGAGAATAGTCATATTAATTTCCTCTAATTCACCATGTACTACAATTGGAAAAACTTCTTGAAACAATTTAATCTTTTAAAAAAAATAATTCTACAAGGATTTCTACAGTCGATGAATACCTTATAATGATCATAATGTGAACATAGCCCCTAGACATCATATTCTGAACCTAAACTTATGAAGAACAAAAACATTTTTTGTTTACTAATATATGTAGTCATTTTTACGTAGATAATTTCTATTCACTATTTTCAGGAACAAAATATTTTCTATTTACTAAATATGAAAGTATTTCCTCAAACCAGAATATTTACTATTTCTGGGACATAAATATTTACTAATTATGCAATTAATTTCTATTTGCTAGAACATAATTATTTACTATTTACACAAATAATTTATGTTCTCTAGAACACAAATAATTTCTAATTATTAATACGTACGCAAGAACATAAACTATATAAATGTTAAATTTTAATATAAACCTGAATTATAGTGCAATCTTTATTGTAGAAGGAACTTCTATTTATCAAGGATTTTTACATGTGTCATACTCTTTCAGAGCGCTACAATACTAATTAGTATTAATATTAAAATATCTGCTCATGACATTACTTATTACATTCAGGATGTTTTTTTTTGTTATTTGTCTAAAATTGAGACACAGTCGATCAAAACAATCCAACGTTCAAATGAGAAATTCCCAAGGCGCGTTTCATGGTGTTACCCTAATCAAGAAATAAAAATTATGTTATATCGTAGTAAGGGCATATCCAAAAGCATTGTGGTATCCACCATCCCGCCCAGATCCGGTCAAAGTTCCAGACAAATTGTGAGTAAAGACCCCAAATCGTACAAGCACAAGGGTGATTCGTTCACATGCATCGTTATGCCTTTTGGATGAGTCGGGATGTCAGATTTGAACGACTAGACCAGGATTTATGACGCAGTTCAACCATAAAAAAAAAACAAAGTATTGTAAAGGAGCGATGCTAATGCATTATGGCTAAATTCATCCATGCAGTTACTCATATCAATTCTGAGAGAATGGAAGGATCATGACTGCACACAATATCATTTGAATTAAAACCAAAAAAATGATGCATAACAATAAGAAGTCTCATATGCAGGAAAAGCACAAGTAGCAAATCCCCCAAGCTAGCAGCTCGTGAAGGGCGCATTGCAGAGAACTGAAGAAACCAAAAATATTATAGTGGTTGTTTTTATGAGGTATGATAGCTGAGATATCTATGCAAAACGCAAGGAAACAGAAGCACTGAAATCATTGAGTTTAAGAGGCATCACGCAGAGATAAAGGAATTGGATCGCTGGGTAAAGAGAGGGTTAAAACATGGTGTAAATGCATAGTTAAAACTCAAGTAAAAAAAAAAAAGGAATGGGTCAAGATTACAACTCAAGGAAATCGCAGAGGATACATTACAAAAAGTTGGGCCAATCTGAAGGGACATCCCCAAAATCATTGTGTGGATGCATGATTTTGTAGAGACTAAATCACAATAATCACAGAGGCTAAGGAGGGAATAAATTTCCAGGAGAGAATTCCTTGTTGGGCATAGAAATGATCCTACACTTATTATACATGCACAGGAAAGCAATGCATTTGAATCTAAATCTTTAACACCGGAGTGAAAGACAGTCGATTCGGCTTCTGGCCGACTTCTTAGGAACATACTACTAAATTAAAGGATAAAGGAACATAAGATAAAACACAAATCTGCATCCAGATCTTCTCTGTGGAGAGACAAAATAATGGAAAAAATGCAATCAAGGAATAAAGAAAAAGCGGGCAGGAGATCTAAAAGCACGGACAAGGTTTTGAGGCTGGGGCTCATTCTGGCCACGCGCAATTAGAAAATAACTCAGAAATAAAAGATATTATGGATAGCAAGGTTTCTTACAGGATGAATCAAGTGACAAGGAGATTACAATGATGACAAAATTCTCAAGGAATCCCTAAGGAGATCTACATTCTTACCAATTTCGAAGGAAAACCATTTCTATCCTACACAACAGTTCTTCCAATGTGGTTATGTATGTACAAATAGTTTTATTTTTCTTCTGTCAAATTACCATTACAAATTATGATTTTGCGAAAAATAATCTGTTACAATCACCGTAGAAATACATGTGCAAGGAAAGCTCATGGAAATGAAATCGTCATCCGAATACAATAAAAATAAACAAGTGTAAACTAAATTTTATTACAAGTAACAACTTTAACATGCGTACCTTTACGGATGACGATGAGGCAAAGAGGTTCTCCCACATGTTCACTCCATCCAGATCCTTCTTGTCGACCGATGATACCTACCTATACCTCCCAGCCAACATTAAGGGTACTCTTCTTCCCCCTGAGCCCCCCGAGCCGCAAAGGGGCCACACACACAATAATAGAGAATGCTATCTCCCATCTCACCTCACAAGGTCGAGCTACCACTCGTTACCTGAGCTAGGTATCCCAACTCCCACAAAAGAAACTCAGTCAAGATAAAATTTGGTAGCGTAACGTTACGCAAGCCAGATGTGATCCATAATCCTCCTCTACCATCTTTTTTATAGAGTTTTCAAGTGATTAGTTTCCCAAACCCTCATTAGATTCATTTTTCATTTATTTAATTACGAAAAACCTCCCCCGTACACATGTCACCCAATCCCCTAGTTGCACTAGAAAAACAATTTTATTAATTAATTAAAATTTCCTATTTCCCTCACCCATATAAAAGCATTCCTAAAAACGCTCCTCTGTGTCCCAATATTCCCTTACAATTCTTAAATGACTTACGCCTTACTTATTTCCTAGTTGATTTCATAAATAGAAAGTTCCAAAGGCTAGATTCCTTACTAGGTTAGACATTCCCCTTTTTCCTTAAGTTTCCCCTTTTCTTTAAGTTTCCATTTTCTTTAAGTTTCCCCTTTTTTCTTTAAGTTTCCCTTTTCCTTTAAGTTTCCCTCTTTTCTTTAAGTTTACCCCTTTTCTTTTTAACTAAAAATCAGATTTAGCAAGTGTAGAAAATCAACCCTTTACCCTTTTAATAAATTTAATCCTTCAATATAATTTTTACTTTAATAATTAAACTCACTAGGATTTGTGACAATTCTTAAGGGAAAATTTGTTATTAAACTTACTCATCACTTCATTCATTTTAAGGCCGACCAGGTCCTAATGAGGTTAGTTTTCTAGGCACTAGGTTTATTAACTTACTAGTTAAAATCGCGATGTGCCCTTCAGGATGCACTACGTGCTCCAAGGGTTCCACTCACCTCTTTATGTTTTATTTATGCGATGTTCCCTTCAAGATGCACTACGTTCTCCAAGGGTGCCGCTCGCCTCTTTCTATTTTATTTGCGTGAAGTGCCCTTCAAGATGCATTACGTGCTCCAAGGGTGCCACTCGCCTCTTGAATGAATTTGGTAGACGTTAAACCCCTCGAGTCAATACTCTGTGAGGTGATGTTGTGGGAGACTAAGGGCCTCTAAGGAATAAGGACCCTTCCTTATTGTTGGCCCCTTAGAATCATCGTGAGTGACTATCAGAGTCTTCCCTCACGGCATCTTGGGTCTCTCAAACTAGGTAATCTTTCACCTACAGTTTGAGCCATGGCGGGAATGGTAGTAGAATGTGGCAGGTTGCTGCCACACCTCTCCCTCAATGTATCTGGTTGTCTTGAGTGACCCCTCTACTCCAAATGTGAGTCTGGTCGACAAGATATCGTCATTCTTCATCCATCAACGAATCATGTTAGCAATAATAATCAACATCATAAAATCTAATAGTATGTACATATGTCATATCAACAACATTCAAACCCTAACAGTCCACTCCCTGACTCGATCTAGAGTCCACGAAGTTTCATCGATGCCTCGACATCCTCAACGTCCAGAGTCCTGCATACTCAGGAAAACCCAGTCAATAGCACATGTCGATGTAAATAAAACAAAATAACATAAAATCAAATCCACAATGTCTCATAATCATAATCAAAACAACAAATAGTATAAGGACCCGAATCACTTGCACGCAAGTGTCCTCAAAGAATAATTCCGCTCAGTGCGCACAAGAGCGGGATGTTACACGATTTAATGTCACAAACATCTAGTAAGGATTTCATTATTTTAAAGTTATCTTGTATGTTTGAATGATTTTCTAGACATATTTAGTGGATGTTTACTTTCTTTTATAGTTATTTTTGTTTCTATTATTTACATAGAAAATGATTTAGAATTAAATCTTGGTATTTTCACTCGTATACTTTTCATGTTTATTTCGATTTTTTGCATTTATATTTCTTGAACACTAACATGCAACAATTAACTCTTAAATGAATTATTTCGAAGATAATTGATAAATGTTGGTTTCCTTCATTGTCTGTTCTTGTAGGCTATCCTATAGGACATATTTCTATAAATCCCTTAGATTCATTTATTTTATGTATTTAAAAAATAAAAAATAGAAATAACTTTTAAATCCCATCAAATGGTTTCCAGACCATTATCCCATAGGATTGTTCCATACCAAACATGGATGAATCTAATTAGGTATTGTCCTTCAATTTAATCCCTACTGTTGAGCATTGGGAATTCATCCACTTCAACACATATCTAACTCACCTAGCCTACCTGACTAATGCCCTGAGGGATCACTTAAGATCAACTAGGACAAGTTCCATATCAATCTATCCTAATATTCTTCCCTGACATAATACATTAGTGCTTTGTATGATAACACTGTATTCATAAGTGTCCAAGGATCGTTGTTTTCATACGACCATGGGCATGATCTAGCACTAATCCTGGATAAGAAATTTTCCCACTTTGATAAATAGACGATGTTTTTTTAATTTAATCATTGAGATGAACAATTATGGTACTTTTGAGAGGCCAAATAGCTTTTACAATCCCAAGGTAGGGGGCGGTGAAATAATCATCCTCTCAACAAGTGGAGTCACAATCAACGATGAGGATTCTTTCGGGGGTCACCTCTGGTGTAACGTCCTATGTCCTTCAACACTCGAGTAGAGCTATATTTTTTATCTCATCCAATATCAATGATGATCCAAATATCTTCAAGATTCATTTCATCTTTTCCACAATGCACCTCCATCGATCCGACGATTGATTAACAATGCATGCTTATTCTTTCTTTCGATCGAACAATCTATGCTCATCAATAAACCAAATGGACGATCATGATTCTCTGTGATTTATGGTTATAGGATACCACTACAACTATGATGAAAATCAACCAATAACAATATACATTACACACAATATTTAGATAAACAATCTAAAAAGATAATTATAGAGAAACAACCTATGTTGACATTCATTTAATTGANTCATTTCATCTTTTCCACAATGCACCTCCATCGATCCGACGATTGATTAACAATGCATGTTTATTCTTGCTTTCGATCGAACAATCTATGCTCATCAATAAACCAAATGGACGATCATGATTCTCTGTGATTTATGGTTATAGGATACCACTACAACTATGATGAAAATCAACCAATACCAATATACATTACACACAATATTTAGATAAACAATCTAAAAAGATAATTATAGAGAAACAACCTATGTTGACATTCATTTAATTGAATATTCCACAACTACAAAACATAGTTATCTACACTTCAAGCATGAAATCCAACACTTAGGAAAATCCACTTATTTTCAATCCAACCCAATCCAATCCAATCCACTCCAATCCACTCCAATCCAATCGAACCTCTTAGAATTGACATAATATATGCTAATTCACTCTGTACCAAAAACTAACAATTAATCCCTATAAATCTGTCAAAATCCCTAGAATCAACCTAGTGTCCTAAATTACTCAAACAAATCACCACCTAAGTAACTAATCAAGTCTTATAAATTTATTCTAGAGGAATTTGAGCCAATTATTACAAATTCAAATAAAATTAAGAGGACCAACCCTCTTTGGTAAAATAATTTGACCCTTGGGTAAATTGACGCAGGGTGCGCCACCCAGGCACGTCCGCTCTCATAGGACCTTCTTCTTCTCGGCCCGAAGAACTCGAAGGTTCTTTTATTTACCTATCGGGAAATCTGCACCCATAGCAATCTTCCCCCGAGGTCTTCCCTTTACCACTGGGAGATCAGCTAAATCTCGCTGTCTCGTGAGTTCGTGACTCAAAGCCTCCAACTCTTCCTTTCAAATCTTACGATACCCGACTTGGCGATATGGGTATAGCTCCTCCCTTTATTAGTGCCCTCACCACATGCAATCGTGGGATAGGCTTAATGTTGGCACCTCTCGCAACCTCGCAACCTCGCAACCTCACAACCTCACGACCTCGCGACCTCGCAGGTTGAACCGTCGGGCTTTCACCCTCCTATTCCGCGAATTCCTGAGATGCGAGAATTCAACGGAGTGCTGACTCTTACGTCCAAGCAACGTGTGTCCGCCCGTCGGCTGCGCGGTCCCACCTTATGCTTTGCCACGCGTCCACACGAATCTCGGCTCCTTGACACTTCGCGACTCGCAAATCCTAATGCCAATATTTCGGGACTTCTCGCGACGAGATCCTGAGGGCTTCGTGCCACCTGTATTCCACTCACCGACTCTGCTATGGCCCACACTATCCTCCAGCTGTTGGGATATCACTTTCTCGAAATCTTGTGATCCTTGCATCCAAACCCTTGAGTCTTTTCTCTCGAGGTATCGATACACGATCCCACGTGCAGATCCAACGATCCTCCTATGGTCCGGATCCAACGGTTATCTCCTTCTCGTGCCTCGTGTCTTCGTGACTTTGAGTACCCAATACTTTGGCTCTAACCCTGCGAACTCCCGAGTTCGCGAGATCCCTCAATCTCTGCCACCTTTCCTACTCAGATGGACGACTCCTATCCTCTCGCTCCTTCACCGCTTCGCGTCCTCGCACCTTGTGAATTTGAACACCCAATACTTGGGCTTTAACCCTGCGAACTCTCGAGTTCACGAGATCTCTCGATCTCTGCCACCTGTCCTCCTCAGATGGACGACTACAATCCTCTCGCTCCTTCACCACTTCGCATCCTTGCGCCTCGCGACTTTGAACACCCAATACTTGGGCTTTAACCCTGCGAACTCCTGAGTTCACGAGATCTCTTGATCTATGCCACCTGTCCTCCTCAGATGGACGGCTACAATCCTCTCGCTCCTTCGCCACTTTGCGTCCTCGCGCCTCACGACTTTGAAAACCCAATACTTAGGCTTTAACCCTGCGAACTCTCGAGTTCGCGAGATCTCTCGATCTCTGCCACCTGTCCTCTTCAGATGGATGGCTACAATCCTCTCGCTACTNCTGAGTTCACGAGATCTCTTGATCTCTGCCACCTGTCCTCCTCAGATGGACGGCTACAATCCTCTCGCTCCTTCGCCACTTTGCGTCCTCGCGCCTCACGACTTTGAAAACCCAATACTTAGGCTTTAACCCTGCGAACTCTCGAGTTCGCGAGATCTCTCGATCTCTGCCACCTGTCCTCCTCAGATGGATGGCTACAATCCTCTCTCTACTTCGCCACTCGTGAAGTCAAATGAATTCCTCTTCTAACCTCTGATACCCGAGTCCCCGATGTGGGTAATCTCGTGACACGCGTTCGCTCCCAACGAACGGTCCAGATTAAACCTCGCTAATTCGAGGTTTCTGATGTCGAAGGACTCTCCTCACGTCCTTGATACTTCCGATATCCCGAGTGCCGATACCTTTCGGGAGTCTCACTCTCCTGGTTTATGAAGTTAAACCTCTTGTAGCTTCCAACCGATCTGACGGCTGTCGGGTATTATGCTCTAGATCCGATGACTCAGATCCATCCTTCCTTCTGTGCATTTCTCCGGCTGCTCCCTGGATGCGAAAACCAACGGTCCAGATCCTATCAGCTGATCCACTGGTCGATGTTTCTCCTCCCTGAGCTTCCTACGCACTTTCCTCCTACACTCAGAAGAATTTCAAGTCTCCAAGGCCTCGGCCTTTTTCCTTTTCCTCTGCGAACTCCTCGACTGTGAGCTTCGCCTATGCATATGAAAACGCTGCCCTTCCTGAGCTTGTCTTTGAATCCTTAAAGGATTTCTATGTCTGCCCTCTTGCATAACCTTCTCATGTACCCAGCGTGCTATCTCTTCTGAGCTTCTGTAAACACTCAGACCCCTTGGGGGATTTTATCCTTCTTCTCCCTCAGATGGAGAATGGAATGGATGCCCTCCTGGCTATCCTTCTGCTCAAGCCTGTCTTGAGCACCTCTGGGTATTCAGCAACCCAGTGAAAGTTCCCTCAGCGGACCTTTCCTCAACTTCCAGAACTCAAAGAGTTCTTTTCTCTTGTGCCTTCTTGTACACCGTCTCGACACCCTCCTGGCAGAGTATCTTCCCCACAGAACGTTCAACAGTTCTGTCTTCTTATGCACTTATGCACCTGCTCAATGCCCTCCTGGAAGAGCTCTCAGAATCCTCAGTGATTCTGTTCCTCTTTCAAACTCTCAACAGAGTTCTTCTTCCTCTGTGCACCATCGTACACACGCTCAATACTCACCTGGTAGAGCTCTGCAGAATCTTCCACGATTCTGTCTGCAACTGTGTTTCAGCTACACAGCCTTGCCTCCTGAGGTGTTCAGTAA
The DNA here is from genome assembly GCA_032191745.1 of Picea mariana. Taxonomy (NCBI): domain Eukaryota; kingdom Viridiplantae; phylum Streptophyta; class Pinopsida; order Pinales; family Pinaceae; genus Picea; species Picea mariana. The sequence continues at coordinate 246,746 of JASDQU010102051.1, forward strand.
CCTCATAGGTCTTCTTCCTGAGTTTATGATTCCAGTTCCTATGCCTCAGCATGTCCTTGTTTGAACCCGCTGTGTTTAGAAGTGCATCCTCTGTGCACGGCTATCAGAACCCGCATCATTCTGTCACACCCTCCTGGTATGAATCCTCAAAGACCTTCAACCCTGAAATCAAACACAACTCCTGCATAATTCATTCACACACATACATTCACTACATAAAAGGAACACTCACAGACACCCATATAACACAGAATGACATGCAGGAAAAATTGCTTCTGATTATATTAAAATGGCAAATGCCTGTATTTTACAAATGGTGTCCCTGAGCTCTCTCTGGCTCTTCTCTCCTACAACCTCATTTACAAACTACTCAAAATGAGATCTCAAAATATCTTTTACCTGAGGGGCTCATCGAGCGCTTCCCTCCAGGTTCACCTACTCTAATAAATTACAATCAATGGCTATCTAGTCCAGCGTCTAGATCTAGATCTCAGCCGATCTAGCATTAAAGTCGATCTTATCTACAGCCTGCACAAAGGCACAGCTTCCATGGCTCACCAACCTAACACATTTAATTACATTCAATTTAAATTTTACATGAGGCCGCGCCTCCTTTCTAGCATTTGAATGCATGCACGCTGACGTGGCTGGCTGGCTGGCTGGCTGACATGGAGCGATGCTCTTGCATCATAAATGAATTTAAATTTTGAATCAGATGTTCTTGCATCAAACTCTCGGGGAAGAAACTAATGCTCCATTAATATTTTAGGATCCAAATTGTACTTGTAAACCTCTAATGTTGTCATACAGGTGGAATCTTCTACTGGCTTTCCTTTCCACTTGATCAAATCTTGATAATATGCTTTGTCCCTGGTTTCCTTTGTCATCCTTTTGTCCAGATTTGCTTCAACTTCTTTCTATGTATTCTTAGGAAAATGTTATTCCCACTATAAGGTATGAATTTCATCACTTTCAAGTCCATATGTCACCTCATTCTCTGATTCCTTGTAGGGGTACAAGTCTTCTACATTAAATATTGGAGAAATTCCAATATTCTCTGGAAATTTTATCTCATAAGAATTTGCAGAAAAGTTTTTGAGTATTCTGCAAGGCCCAATCTTCTTCAATTTTAAATTATTGTAAGTCCCTACAAGAAACCTTTATTTTATAAAATATAACATAACCAAATCACCAATTTGAAACTCCACTTGTCTCCTTCTCATATCTGCCCTTTTCTTATACTTACTACTTAATTTCTTGTAACTTTTGCTTGACATCCGCTTGCAACTTCTACATGTGCTCTAGAAAATCCTCAACATATGCACTCCTTAGCTATTATTTCCCCATATTTATGAGTTCATATACTGCCCTTGGATGCATTCCAAAAAATTTTTGGAATGGACTCATTCCTTTACTCCTATTAGGAGTGTCATTATAAGAAAACTCTACCTGAGAAAGTTATAAGTCCCACTGTTTAGGATGGTCATACACTAGGCTCCTCAAAATGTTCCCCAAGCTCTTTTTACCACTTCAATATGTCCATCATTTTGTGGATGGTAGGCTAAACTGAAATTGATATTTGTACCCAATTTCTTCCATAAAGTTCTTCAGAAGTGACCAACAAACTTTCTGTCTCTCTCAGAGACAATGCTCACTAGTAGACCATGCAACCTTACTATCTTTGAGAAAAACAAATCTGTAGTATTGGTTGCATCATTAGTATTCTTACAAGAAACAAAATGTTCCATTTTGGAAAACCTATCTACCACCATATAGATAGAATCATTTCCCCTTTGAGTCTTGGGTAATCCTAAAACAAAGACCATGTTTATAGAATCCCAAGGTCTTTTTGGAATGGGAAGTGGCTGGTACAACCCTATATTTTGAATTCTTACCTTGGCATGATGGCATATACTACACCTTTCAACAAATTTATTGACATCAATATGCATCCTTGGCTAAAAATAAAAAGCATTTACCTGAGAATAGGTCTTGTCTTGTCCAAAGTGTCCTGATAATCCTCCACTGTGCTTTTCCTTAATTAAATTTTCCCTCATTGAACACTTAGGAATGCACAATTTACTCTTTTTGAACAAAAAAACCTTCTTGTATCATGTAGTCCAACCACTGGCTTTTGTTGTTATCCATAGGATTCTCACAAGCTGCATAAATATCCTGAAAATATGCATCTTGTTTATACATGACAATTAACTCATCAGACCCTACAATGCTGACCATAAATTATTGTAAAATAAAATTTATCCTACTCAAAGAATCATCAACATTATTAGATTTACCACTTGTGTGCTTAATAACAAAGGTAAATCTTTGCAAAAATTCAACCCATTTAGCATTTTTTTGGTTCAAATTAGATTGACTACCTATAAACTACAATGCATGGTTGTCAGTGTACACCACAAATTCCTTAGGCATCAAATAATGTCTCCATTTCTTGAGTGCTTGCACAATAGCATAAAATTATTTATCATAGGATGAGTACTTTTGTTTTGTCTCATTTAACTTCTCACTAAAGTATGATATTGGCCTCTTTTCTTGACTTAACATAGCTCCTATTGTTGTCCCACTAGCATCAATTTCTACTTGGAAGATTTTATAAAAACCAGGTAAAGCCAAGACAAGTTTTTCAATGATATTTATTTTTAACATATTAAAACTCTTGTCTTATCCCTCTGTCCATGTAAATGGTTTCTTACTCTCTTTATAGTATCTACCATATATGCACAAATTTGACTTAAATTTTTAATAAATTTTCTGTAAAATCTTGCAAGGCCATGAAAGATTCTTACCTCAAATAAATTCTTGCGAGTTGGCTAATTAAAAATTTCATGTACCTTCTTTGGATCTGTTTTTAACCCTTCTTATAAGACTACATATCCCAAATAGACCAATTCCTTCTTTATGAAGCTTCACTTCTTCAAATTTATTAGTAATTTCTCTTTCTGCAGGGTACTCAAGACCATCTTGAGATGCCTCAGATGCTCCTTTTTTCTTCGGATATAGATCAGAATATCATCCAAGTAAACTATAAATTTTTTTCCAATGTATTCTTTCAAGAATTCATTCATTAACCTCATGAATGTACTTGGTGCATTTGTGAGAACAAAGGGCATCACCAACCATTCATGCAACCCATTATTTTTCTTAAATGTAGTCTTCCATCCATCCCCCTCTCTAATCCTTATTTGATGGTAACCACTCTTTAAATAAATTTTAGAAAAATATTTGGACCCACTCAAACAATTCATTAAATCTTCTATACAAGGCAATGGAAACCTATACCTGATAGTGATCTTGTTGATGGCCCTAGATTCAGTACACATGCGCCATCCACCATCCTTCTTTGGACTGAGTATTGTTGGTATTGCACACAGACTCAAGCTCTCTCTTACCATCCCTTTGTCCAACAATTATTGAACCTATCTCCTCACTTCTTCATTCTCTTGAGGGGTTAATCTACAGGCTGCTTTATTAGGTAAAATTATACCAAGTTTTGGACTTTAAGGGTTGACCCAGGTTCTACTTTAGGTTTCCAATAAAACCTTGTAAACCATAGGCCCTTTTGGAGACCTAAGGAAAAAATGCACACAGATTGCACAATGTAGTCTCACCCGAGATGGCTTATGGGTGACTGCAGGACCCAGATGTCTGCAATCTTAGAAGGGAGGTTGTTGTGGGGATGAAAGACATTATTTATACCTCAAAAAACATTAGATATATTATTCCAACACATCATTATATCCATATATAACATTATATCCAGATATAGCATTATGTAATCAATTGCATTCATTTAAGATTCATTCTGTAGTAAATATCCTAACTATCCTATTGTGAGATGCATTCTCACTACTAATAGATCAATCCATTCATAACTAAACAATTGAAAGAAATAAGACAAACATTCCAAACAAAGACAAAAATTTACTGTGGTTCACCCCCCCTAGGATAATTCCACAAAGATTTGGCTTCCTGGATTTTTTATTATTCTTCATCGAAGTTTATAGGGTTACATGCATTACATTTGAGGTTGACAAGATTGCACTAACCTCCACATATTGCAACCTTACCCTCAATTACAATCCATATCTTTGTCTCAAAAAGTGACTCTAAGATCGTCTAAACATCCTCAACAACTCCCCTTAATTCTCTCTGCTACAATATATTTATATTACAAAAGGGGTTAATTACCCGTTACAAAAATGACCAAAGCCCTAACCCACTGACCCTAGGTGGATTAGTTTTGTCCACTTTCTAACTCCCTGACTGAGGATGGTCCAAAATAAAATCATTTTCTTTGTTGATATGCATCTTTCCTCCTTCCTTTGACTTTCCTTCTTTCTCAACGCTATGTTTCCCTATTTTATGGCACACACTACTTTTCTGGTCTATTTCCTAACTTCCTTCATCAATTATCACACTTTTCCCCAAAATATCCTATGCCAACAGGCCCCCAACACTCACTTCTAGCTCATCTCGAGCCACTCAGGTAGTGTGTGTAGCCTGAACTGATTTCTCAAGAACCTGAAACCTACTTGAAATTCCTTCAACTCAATATTTTACTTGCATGCTCTTCTCTGCTACAGTCTCCACAGTTTGCGCATAATACGATCCTTCAACATTTCTCCAGTCTCCAAGCCAACTTGTTCAATTTGACCCTTTTTTGCATCAATCATAGTCAGTATTTTTTCTGTGCGTTCCTGTAGTGGTTCCAATTGAGCATGCCTTCACTGCTTATATGCTTGAATAGTCTTCATCTTTGCCTACAAATTCTTGATTTCCTACTCACTCCTCAATCTGTCCAGTATTGTCATCATTTTCTTCTTTTTCTTCAGTTATTGCAACACAATGTTTATACTTTCTTCTTTCTTCTCCAAATCCTTGAGTTTCCCATTGATGCAGGAGCATCGTAAGATAGCCAACAAAGCCATCGCAAAAGTGGAGGGACACCTTGAAATTCACCAACGCGTATTTTGAAGATGATTTGAATTTGAAAGGATGAAGAATTAATGAAATATCTAGAAGGGATATGTTTTCATTTATGTTTTGGAGATTGTAACGCAGATCTTGAGCATTTTCTCTCATCTGTTTGTTGGAGGGATTTATTGTAATAAATGTAAAGTAGTGTAGTCTTTATTCCGATTTGATAGCTTAGATTTGTAGGAGGGAAAACTCTAGAAATCTCCCTTACATCTATTGTATTGTAAGATTATTCTCATTGTAAGAGCTATAGAGTGAGAGAATAGGAGAGAAGAAAAAAGAATGTAGAAGTTGTATAAGCAAATAGTTGATGCTATAGAAGCCATGTACAGATGCACTTGAGTTGATATAAGAATTCTTTGAATCAATTTCATGGTGTTGTGATGAATACTATTTCATCTATTGAATGGTATGTTTACTGTTAATTTCAGTCTTTGTTATGCATTTGTTTCAATTTTGTGTGTGTATGTATGATTTCATTGTTGAATGTATGAAGTCTTTGAGAGGGAGGATATGAGTTTCAATTGTTTCTCATCCTAAGAATTCCTGCAAGGAGTGGAGTGAAAGTCCGTAAAGAGTGCGTTGACAGGCTCTGAGTTTTACCTCAGACAAGCTCAGGACAGATACCATTGTTCTCATACCAGTAGAAGTGTGGGTATAACACAGAGTCGTGCAAGGCGTGCATAGGCGAGTTGGAGCCTTGGACTTTTCCAACTCCATGGGAGGTTGAAGAGTTTTTGTCACAAGGAGTGCACATAACTGAGAAGTCCAGATAATCAGATATTATCGTGAATTCCACATGGAGTGCATGCAAGAATATCTTGGAATCCTTGAGGTTGAAACTAGAATCAATCTCATGAAGGATAGAAACTTCGAAGAGTTCAAAGGAAGTTGAGGGTTGAAGTCACCTCGTAGAAATCAAGCTCAAGAGAAGACCCCGAGTTATTTGTCCAAGAGCATTGACAAATTGAACGGACAGTTGAAATTCTAAGAGGAATAATTTTTGATTCGTCGTGGACCATTGGATCCAGTGGATCAACGGAGAAGTTAGGGCTGAGTTTCTTTCAACACATGTTAGATCAGAAGGAATAGTCGTCGTCATATCTGGATCAATGGGAGTTGTTGATCTTGTGGTTTTGAGTTTCGACATTTCAGGAGTCGAAGCACTAGAGAAAGTCATTGACTTGAAGCCAAGAGTCGCGAACTCACTAGTCATGAAATTTCGAAGGGCTCAGAGGTGGACTCCAGGATGTTACTAAGGTCACATGGTTGAAGTATAAGGGGGAAGCTAGTTAAAATTCAGTTAGCCCATTTCAAGGTTTTGAGAGTCAAAGGAGTTAGAGGAGCTCAACAATGAAAATCATGAAGTCACGAAACCCGAAATACCTTTTCGGGAAAAGGTCGTGGTCATGTCAGTTGGTCATGTGGAGTGGAGGTTCACACCTTGTGCTTGTTTGCGCAGGCATAAACCCTAGAAGGACCTTTGGTTATATGTGTGAAGGTTCCTGTAGGAACTAAAGATATACTTCGGCTCAAGGGAGATTTAGAATGATCCTTAGACTAGGAGGTCATGCAGAACCTACCNTTGGTCATGTGGAGTGGAGGTTCACACCTTGTGCTTGTTTGCGCAGGCATAAACCCTAGAAGGACCTTTGGTTATATGTGTGAAGGTTCCTGTAGGAACTAAAGAGATACTTCGGCTCAAGGGAGATTTAGAATGATCCTTAGACTAGGAGGTCATGCAGAACCTACCGAGGTAGGGGTGCTGCATCACCCATCTTCTTGAAGTTCTTTCCATAACTGCACACTCTTATTATACAACTCTGCGATTTCCTGGATTATCAACACAATGCTTTTCGTATTACCTATAGCCTCCTGCTCCCTTTTTGTTTTTAATTCTGGTGTAGTAGTAGGTACTATGAGGTCTCTCAACTCTAAAATGTGGGATCTGTAAGCCTCCATATATTGTGCTATTTTCTCAATTTTACTCTAGGTGGGTACATTCTCTCCTTCTGAATTTTCTGCAATAGTTTTGAACACTTATTCCACTTGTTTCTCTATTCTTTCAGTGCACTTCTTTGTTTATTCCATCTCAAATTGAACCTTCTTAAGTGTCATATCCATTGTCTTACTTACTTCATTGGCCAACCATAAACTTGTAGCATATGCATGGGCCCTCAATTGAATTTCCTGCATGACACTTATTTGTAATTTGTGTAGTGCCTTATTTGAAATCTTAGGTAGTGCCAAGTCCAAATGATCTATGTATTTTAATGGCTTTTACGTTGTAACTTCATCCACCTGCAACATCCCTTGGGTGATACATAAATTTCCATTCCCCATAGCTGTGATTTGCATTGTCTCCTGTTCAGGAACTGTCCTTTCCCGAGACATTTGTTTTTGTTGTTCCTGTTCTTTTTGTTGCGTTGTAGTGAGTTTCGATTTTTTCAGTGCATTCTTGACCTCTATCAATTTCTTGACTATCTCGTCCCTTTGCTTCTCAACATCATACCATGCCTTCGCTATGAGATCATGTAATTTTTCTGTGACTAACTTTGCATCATCCTCTATCAGTGTAAGTTGAGGAACTTCCTTGTGTTCCTTCATTTTGTAGCATTGTTCTCCTATCTGCAAGACTGTTCTTTTCAGTGACAATGTCTCTATCTATGCAATTGGAACTAGTATATCCATCTCTCAGAGACTTCCACCTATTGTTTCCTCTGACATAGGAGTACTGGTATCTTTCTGTGCTCCTCCATTTTCTTCTACTACACACTCCTTTTCTTGGGTTGAATCATTTGGGATAGTATTTTTCTTCCTTGGCGTTCTAATTCTTGTGCTACCCCCTGTTTCTTTTGCGCGCTCTATCGCTTTCCTTGTATTTTCTGCTAGGCTAGTTGAATTTCTCGAAGGTCCATCCTCTGCTTGTTTTTTATATTTTTATACCTTCTTTGGGATCATTGGAACTTTCCATTATTTAGGTCAATCCTTCATGGCCCACTACACTTCTTCCTCCGTGACACGATATCTCAATTGTAATCATTCCTTCTTAGGATCCCTCTTATCTTGGATCCACATGTTATGTCTGGAAGCCTGAAAGTTATCTATTCCTTGGTTCTCCATCACCACTTCCAGTGGTATTCTCCATGTATTAGCCAACTTCTCCTGCATCTCATCAAACAACATGTTGAACATGCTAGAATTTTTCTTCCTTTTCTTTGGATTTGAAGTATTCCATAATGTTGTATATTTTTTTGCACGACATTTCCCTAGCCTCTGGTAAAATTTGGTGTATCTTGGTTTTCCCGATCCAACTATGGCTATCAAAATCATTAAAAATGAATAATGAATTTCTAATCGTAAATCATGCACATCCTTTCAATCCTTCAAGAACAAGTTTAGGAGATATGGAGTCCAGCTGAGTAGACTCCCCTTTGTGCACTATTGCTATTACTCCTACAGGGTCTTCCTCTTTGCAAAATTTCCTCAACAGTTTACATGTCATCAGGTTTTTCATGAACTTTATTGCTGGTTCATTTATCTATCTAATAACCATTCCCATGGATCCTCTATCAGTCCTTTATTTGTTCTTTATCTCATCTTCCAGGGATTTTTCTTTGGTTTTATCATCCATGTATTATTCTGGTTTTGTTCCATATGTTGGTAAACCTGTGATTTCTGCAATTAATTCCACATCTATGGAGTGAGGAATTTCTAGCAGGTTCATGATCCCTATGTTGTATAACCCTACAATCCACTATTTCAACTCCAAAATGGGATCCCCTGATGAACCCTCTCTTCTACTCTCCATGTACACTTTCTATGAAAACTGAGGGAACTTCCTTATGTCTGCCACATCATGATCAACATACTTCATTTTTTTAACAGATCTTAAGATGTCACCAACTACTTTGACTCCTTCAGCTATATATGGAAGTGACAGTGTTAGCTCCTTCTTCTTGCTCGGTGTTTTTGGCGCAACACATTTTTCCCTATTCTTCTTCTTTCCTGCTGTTGGCCCTATCACTTCCATTGGATTATCTTCCTCATCTTCTTCAGTGTGTGAATATTGTTGGTTCATAATGTCTTTCGAATGTACTTGTTACTCTGACTTTTTCACTGTCTCTACTACACGATGATGTACTTCATCAGACTTTGTTCATTCGTCATCTTCCTCATTCAATTGTACCTATGGTTGTGTTGTGCCTAATCCAATTTTTTGCGTTGGTTTTTGCTTGTGCTAGATTTTTGTGTTTCACCCTCATGTAGATATTCATTTCCTCTGTCACTAGATCATGCTCTTCTACAATGGTGGGAATAATTGGTTCAATGATTAGATATGGAATTGTGTCCACATCCACTAATCCTTCTGGATAATTCAAGTTTTCCCCGTTGGATGTTGTGTCTTGTGGAGACCTCGTGGCACTATGTGTTTTCCTTGTAGCTTAGCTGGGATCTCCAAAATTTGGTGGTGCCATTCTGCTAAATTCGGACAAGGTTACTCTGAATTGTGAGTAAACACCTCAGAGTCACCTGCTCGCACTAGG
>JASDQU010102051.1:256340-269703 GCA_032191745.1 Picea mariana
CGAATGTACTTGTTACTCTGACTTTTTCACTGTCTCTACTACACGATGATGTACTTCATCAGACTTTGTTCATTCGTCATCTTCCTCATTCAATTGTACCTATGGTTGTGTTGTGCCTAATCCAATTTTTTGTGTTGGTTTTTGCTTGTGCTAGATTTTTGTGTTTCACCCTCATGTAGATATTCATTTCCTCTGTCACTAGATCATGCTCTTCTACAATGGTGGGAATAATTGGTTCAATGATTAGATATGGAATTGTGTCCACATCCACTAATCCTTCTAGATAATTCAAGTTTTCCCCGTTGGATGTTGTGTCTTGTGGAGACCTCGTGGCACTATGTGTTTTCCTTGTAGCTTAGCTGGGATCTCCAAAATTTGGTGGTGCCATTCTGCTAAATTCGGACAAGGTTACTCTGAATTGTGAGTAAACACCTCAGAGTCACCTGCTCGCACTAGGCTTTCTTCCTTAGCTCTCATTTTCACAAAGTCACAATGAGTTTTTTAGTTCACATTTTCTTTTTTTATAAGTCATGTCATAAATTCTCTGTCGCATCGTACTTTTCTAATCATTGCCTTTTCCTTTTTCCGACTACTTTCTGTATTAGAGTTTTCTGTCTGGTCACCTTTCTTTGGAAAATAGTGTATTCAACTTCTTTAATACCAATTATTATCTTTTGTGTGTTGTATCATATAATTGCATGTATAACACTTATCCATCTACTGCATCTTTTTTTATTTTTATTATTTTTTCACTTTTTTTCTTTATTTTCTTATTTCCTTTTCATCTCCTACTATATACACTATGTAAATTTTAATTTTCATGCACTACAACTACTAAGGGTTACTGGGTCGAGTATCTCTATACAATTTCATTCGACTGCCATTAACTAATCCTTGAATCTTTTTGCCTGCTAGATCCTGCAACTGCACAACACCTCCATTTGTAATAGATTTTATTCATATGGCCCTAGCCAATACATCTTGATTTTTCTTGGGTGCTGTAAGTATTTGTTGTCATAGAGGAGAATCACATATCCTTCCTTGAATTTTTTCTTCTTAATGTGTTTATCATGCCAATATTTGTATTTATCTTTTTGTACTTCCTGATGGAAACCAACCATAATCATGTCTTCTTCTAGTTCCATGAGTTGAGACAATATTTATTAAGTTTTGCTTCTTTTGTCATGTTTGTAATGGATGAATGCGCAGACTAGGTATCAAATATTCTAAATGGACAATTTATTCCTAACCATACACCAATATGAAAGGTGTCTTCCCTGTGAGTTTCTTGCATGTGGTTCTATAAGCCCATAATACTACTGGTATCTTCAAATCCCAATCATCCCTGTTTATTTTAAAAATTTTAGTTAGGGAATTCTCCAATATTTTATTAAATGCTTCCATTGTTCCATGAGCCTAACGATGGTACATATTTCTCTTCTGATGTCATATCTCAAATTCTTCAGTCATTGTCTGGATGGTATTATTGATAAAATGAGTTCCCTGATCACTCATCAAAATTCTAGGGCATCCAGATCTTGTAATTACTTGTTCAAACAAGACGTGCGCTGCAATATTTCACTATTGTTGCTTCATCCCATCTGGTTAAATATTATGTCGCTATAATGATATACCTTGCTCCTGATCTTCTAGTTGGTGGATTGATTGGTCCTACAAAGTTAACTTCCCATTTGTCAAACACTTTAAGAGTTACCTAAGGTTTTAAGGGATCTCATCCCTCCTTGATGTCTTTCCTACCCTATGACAAATATCATAAGTATGGAAATACTCTTTTTCATCTTTAGAGATTGTTGGCCACCATAATATTGCATGTAATATATTCTGTGCAATGGTTTTTCCTGCACAATGTCCTCCAACTATTCCTTGATGTGTTTCTGCCAAAATGATGGGATGTTCATGTTCCATGACAGATCTCCTTAGAATATTGTTTTCTCCTAGTTTATACAAGCGTCCTACAATAAGTTGGTAATCTGCATAAATCTAACCACCAAATTATTCTTCTGTGTAGTGTTGTATTCCTTTGGGGAAAATCTTGTACTAAAAAATTCAACAATATCAACAAAGTATTTATCAACCATTTGCACTGAAAAGAGTTTTGCATCAGGAAAATTTTCCTCCAAGCTGTTTGGTTCCTCTCCATTGGTTATCCTGGATAGATGATCTGGCCCGGAATTCAATCTTCCAGGTTTCACAACTACTTCAAAATCAAACTCTTGAAACAAAAACAACCATCTACATATTCTCCCCCCCAACACTGGTTTGTTTACCAATTATTTGAGAGCAGAGTGATCTGTGAACATTTTAAAATGTTGGACTAATAAATAATGTTCGAACTTTTGCAATGCATATACCATAGCCAAACCTTCTCTCTCTGTTGTATTATAATTTTGCTCTGAATCTGACAATTTCCTACTTGCAAATGCTATTGGGTTATCTATGTCACCTTCTTCTAGTTGTGTTAGTATTGCTCCAAGTTCTATTGAAGAGGCATCCACATGAACGTGGAACTCTTTTAACCAATCTAGAAACACGATAATTGGTGTTGTCACCATTTTCTCTTTTAATATGTCTAGACTTTGTTGACACTCATCATTCCACTGAAACTTGATATCCTTCTTTAACATTTTCTCCATGGGCATAGTAATCTGTGTGTAGCTCTTTATGAGCTTCCTATAGTAGCATGTATGACCTAGTGTATCTCTCAACTAGTGCACTGACTTAGGTGGTGGTAAATTAACAATGACAACAATATTTGAAGGATCAACCAACATACCTTGTTTGCAAACCACATTCTCTTGAAAAATTCGAAATGGTGTGTTGAATATGCATTTCTTAATTTTCAAAGATATTTAACATTGTCTACACCTATATATCATTAATCATAAAACTTCAACATAATATTTCAATAGGATAAATATTTTCCAATCATCCAGATAAACCTCCAAAAATTTATGTATAAAATCTTTAAATGCAACTACCACTAATATTGAGAAAATAGAAGATGCATTCTTCAATCCGAATGGAATCATTGTGTACTGATATGACCCCCATTCTATGGAAAATATAGTCTTATGACGATCCTCTTGTGCTATTCTGATTTGGTGATATTCTAAAAATCCATCAGTAAATGAGTATGCTTCTTGTTCTCCTACATTTTCCAATACCTAATTTGTAAATGGAGCAGGGAAGGGATCATGCAGACATGCATCATTCAACTTCCTCAAATATACATAGATCCTTATAAATTTCAGGACTTCTAACATTTTATCAATTTTATCAATTTTTTCCTTATATTTTTGTTTATATACTGGATTCAACCTATATGGTCTCTATCTTATTGGTATGGAATCTGGTCTCAAGGGGGTCTTCATTTCTCCAATTTCTCTTGCTACCCCTTTCATCTTTAAAAATCTTGCTATAAATAGATCACTATACTCGTGCAATAGTTATGTTATTCTTTCCATTGTCTGGTTATCCCAATAGTCACCAATACATACAATATTTGGATGATCTTCTATTCCAATATTGACCTTATTTATCTTCACTGGTGTAGATAATTCTCTTGACTATAACTATGGGCCTTCTACTTCTCTTTCCCCTTCATCTTTTGTTATTTGAATATTGCATGGGTTTTCTTCTGCGACGTGGTAATAATTTAACAATTGTTTGTCTATTTTTTTATTTTGATTTTGATAAGATGTTACAATTTAAACTTCAGGTTCTTCAAAGATATTTTATTTTATCAACTTTAGTGATACATTTATCATTGGATTCTCATGTTCAAATGCAAACATGATTACAAAATTCTGATGCAAATCTGTCCAATTTCTAGTTCCTCTATGCAACTCCAATTCTGTATACCAATTTCTTGGTATGACTTCCAATGTATGGATGAAGTGATGTGGCCATTCCTCTGGTGGTACCAGTCTCCATTGGGTTATGCGTATTCCTATATGTTCTATGGGTTGTCCTATTCCATCATACTTCTACATATGTTTATTCTCCTATTTTGTGCAAAATATGATGCACAATAATCTTTTGCATTAATACCAATCATNAACATGATTACAAAATTCTGATGCAAATCTGTCCAATTTCTAGTTCCTCTATGCAACTCCAATTCTGTATACCAATTTCTTGGTATGACTTCCAATGTATGGATGAAGTGATGTGGCCATTCCTATGGTGGTACCAGTCTCCATTGGGTTATGCGTATTCCTATATGTTCTATGGGTTGTCCTATTCCATCATACTTCTACATATGTTTATTCTCCTATTTTGTGCAAAATATGATGCACAATAATCTTTTGCATTAATACCAATCATGGATCTTTTCTTTGTGATTACCACACCAATGTGTAGGTGTTGCTTTCAATGAAATATTTAAAAATAATAACCTTTGAATTTCTAGGAATTTTAACTCAAACTTTGTTAAAAATTCTTCCAAATCATTTAAACCATAAAAACTTAGAGGTTTTCTTACCTCTGTGCCAACCCATCTTAGTGCACGCATCATTCTTGCACATCTTTTGGTAGATATATCATGTAAGTGTTGTTTCCAATTTTTCAATCTTGTGGCATAATCTGAAGCACAAGAACTAGTGATTTTCCATCTAATCATTCCATCTGTTGTTGGGTTAATGCAATATTCCTCGCTCGTGGTAGTTCGATAGAATTGGTTTATCTCCTCAATGATGAAGTTTTCATTCGTTGGTTAAACATATCTTCCACCTTTTGAAGGACCTAATGGTCCTATGATTCTATATTCTCCTGATTCAAAAATAATTTTATTGGTCTTCAAATTGATGATATCTTGACTGTTGAATGCCCAATCCATTCCCAACAATGATGGATAAGGTGTAGTATTATCCACTATATAAATTACCTAAAAATATTGCATAGTGTGCACACCATCTAAATACACCAGTATGCCTTTCAATCGACCAATTGGTATCACCCTATGTTGGTTTTCCAATTTTAGTTGAATAGGTGAATATCCTAGTGCGGGTTTCCCCATGCATTCCCATGTTTTCTTAGGAAGAACATTTACCTCGGATCCCAAATCTAATATTATGTTAACCATGCTAAATTGTCTAATATTTTCATTCAGTATGAACTCTCTATTTGTTCTTGTCTTCCTATGGATATGATTTACTGTCTTTTGTTCTAGTTGTATCTCTTCTTCAGGATTGCATTTCTCTATCAAACTTTGCCATACTTGTAGAGATGTTTGTTCATTCAATAACTTAAAGAAAGACACCATAATTTTTTTAATATTACTTACCTTTTATGAGGAATGATATTTCCTGGTATGATCAAATGGATGAGGAATATCATATACTGGTCCATCATATCATGTCTGTTCATTTGAAGTAGAAGCAATATTCTCCCGCAAAATTTCGTGTTTGGCCTGCTTGAATGTTTCTTTTTCCTTGCACGCATCAAAATGTTGTTGAGGGGTTGTATTATTTCTAACCCAATGGTGTTGGTTTTGATAATACTTGTACATAAATTTACTTTTAATTTTTCTTACCATTTTATCCTAGTTCTTAATTCTGGATTTAACTTTTCTCTCTCTATGAATTTGCAATTCATCCCACCAAATGGTTGCATGTCCCTTCAACCTGGTTGTTTCATATTTCACCTTCTTTCTGTACTCAACCTCCTCAAATTCAAAGTATTTATCCATGTTGTTTATCTAATCCATGATTTCTTCAACATTCAAATTCCCTTCATACATGGGAACCTCCACTTTAGGTATGCCACCAACTTTAGCCATTATTCTTAGCACTCTGTATTCTTCTGTGACCTCTTCTTATTCTTCTTCAAAAGTTTCTCCTTCATTGATGTCACCGACATCGGGGTATCTTCTTTAGATAACCTCCATTGCTTCCAATCTAGCTTTAAGCTTTAAGCTACCTCATTTCCTCCTGCGCAACTGTGTTTCCTATTGGTCTTCCTCGACCTGCTCCAATATGAACTCCTTGTTCTCTTCTTGGAGGCATTTCCCCAATTTATCAAAGGAAATTGATGCTCTGATACCACATTGATTCCTTGAGGGATCACTTAGGATCAACCAGAACAAGTTCCATATCAATCAGGCCTAATATTCTTCTCTGACAGAGCAAATTTGTACTCTGTATGATAACAATGTATTCATAAATGTCCAACGATCGTGGTTTTCATATGAGCACAGGCGTGATCTAGTGATAAGATTGGATAAGAACTTTTCCCACTTTGATAAATTGACGATATTTGTTTTATTTAACCATTGAGATGAACAATTATGGTACTTTCGGGGGGGAAAAGACCTTTCACAATCCCAATGTAAGGGGGGGATCAAATAATCATCCTCTCAACATGTGGAGACATGATCAATGACGAAGATTATTTTGGGGGGTTGGCTTTGATTTAACATCCTCACTCCTTCAACACCCAAATTGAGCTATATTTGTTGATCTTGTCCAGGATCAACGAAGATGCAATGATCGTCGAGCTTCTCTGCATTTTTTCCACAATGCATCTCCATGGATCTAACGATTGATTAACTCTGCAGGTTTATTCTCTCTTTCGATCAAGTGATCTATGCTTGTTGATAAACCAAATAGATGATCATGATTCTCTGTAATTTATGGTTATAGGATACCACTGTAACTCTGATGCAAATCAACTAATAACAATATACATTACACACAGGATTTAGATCAATTATCTAACAAGATAATTACAGAGAAACAACCTCTGTCTACATTCATTTAATTGGAAATTCCACACCTTCAAAAAAAAAGTTCTCTACATTTCAAGCAAAAAATCCCACACTCAGGAAAATCCACTTATTTTCAATCCAACCCAATCCAATCCAATCCAATCCACTCCAATCAAACCTCTTACGATTGACAAAATATACATTAATTCACTCTGTACCAGAAACTAACAACTAATCCCTATAAATATGTTAAAATCCACAGAATCAATCCAATCTCCTAAATTATCAAACAAATCAACACCTAAGTAACTAATCGAGTCTTTTCAGTGCCTTCTAGAGGCATTCGAGCCAATTATTAAAAATTCAAATAAAATTAAGAGGACCAACCCTCTTTCATAAAATAATTTTACCCAACCTACCTAACCCATTTGTCCATCCCATTAACCTAGCTGACCTAGTGGTCCTTCCCTCTAATCTACCTAACTAATGAACCTGTTATAACCCTATGTTTAATAGGATCACCTGGTGATTATTATCCCTTATTCTAGTCACATTATGTTGTAAATAATATTTTCATTATGCAAATGATTTACAAAAGAAAAGAAATAAAAGAAAAAGAAAAAGAAAGAAAGACAAGAAAAAAAAAGAAAAAGAAAGAAAGAAAATACAAAAAATCAAAAGAGGGTATAAAACAAAATAGAAAAGAAAATGATAAAAACCCCATGGAATAGTTTGTCTTGATTCTTACTGTCTAAACATGATCAATCTCTTTGAATTTATGCAGATAGGATAGTGAATAAACTTGGCTAAATAGTCTATTCTTAGCCAAATTAGATAGGTTAGTGAATAAGTTTGATCAAACAATTTAAGCTTCGTTAAATGTCTTAGGTTAGAGTAATTTTTTTCTAAGCCAACAATTTAATTTGGGTTAAATTGATAGGTGATTAGACTAGGGTGTACATTATAATGTATTATTTAAATAATGGTGAAAGGTTTATTAAATGCCTTTGATTTGAGCTAAAATGGTGTATTTTTGACCCCTTGGTGACAAAAAGAAGAAAGGGTAAGCTGCAAAAACCTATAAAATGCTTATATGCTAAGTTTTTTGGTGACGTGAGAGTTTTGGTAATTTGTGCTAAAGGGTGCATTAATCTCAACGGATGACCGCAACACGCCTAGATCTACGATCAACAGGGAATATCAGACCCCCCAACCTTTCTTCCTTTAACAGTGGGGGGGGGGTTCGAGTCGGTGGTTTTCCAGAGCGGGCCCCTCATAACATGTCGAATTACTATAAACTCGGACCCCCCTCACTCCTTACCTCTTATCCCCTACCCCCCCNAGTTTTGGTAATTTGTGCTAAAGGGTGCATTAATCTCAACGGATGACCGCAACACGCCTAGATCTACGATCAACAGGGAATATCAGACCCCCCAACCTTTCTTCCTTTAACAGTGGGGGGGGGGGTTCGAGTCGGTGGTTTTCCAGAGCGGGCCCCTCATAACATGTCGAATTACTATAAACTCGGACCCCCCTCACTCCTTACCTCTTATCCCCTACCCCCCCTCCTCTGAGTAAACCACTAGACCGCCTATTCATACCACCTTCGCACTCCGATGTCACACCCCACTACCTCGCCTACATGTCATACTCCACTACTCTGCCGACACATCACCCTCCACTCACATGTCTCCCGTCACATCCCATCCACCCGTTGGACGGTCATTACCATCCACGTCACCTCCATCTACCCGTTGTCCATTCAATTCCCTCCACATCACACCTGAAAGGTTCTTTTGGCCAATCAATGCAGTCGAACATTACCGTTACTCGTCCAAATCACCATCTGCTCCATAACAGACATCCCGTTCAACCTTTTAACTTTGTTTTTTCACCATTGTGCATTGTTCATCGATCTAGACTTAGTCGATCCCATCATTTCCTGTTCTCCAGAAAACTGTCATCAATCTTACAGTCAACAAACCACCATTAAATCCTAGTAAACATAGATTAGACCTTTTGCATTTGCAGGTATCTGTTTGACGATGGTGCCAAAATCCAAGTCTTCTAAGATTGTATAAAATCCTTTTCTCCCTCCCCCCGTCGATCTGGATCATATCCCCCTAGCTGAAAAAGACTACTTAATTGCAGAGACGAAGTGTGAATTTGAATTCTTTGAATTTCACTTCTGGATCAAAGATGTTTTTCTGGATCAGATTTACGAGATCGGGCTCTGGGAATCTCACCTTCCATTGTATCTCTTACCCCATACATATCATTTTCCTGAATTTCCCCTAAAATTCCAATCCCACTACCATCCTGGCCAAAGCGCCA
Source organism: Picea mariana (assembly GCA_032191745.1). Taxonomy (NCBI): domain Eukaryota; kingdom Viridiplantae; phylum Streptophyta; class Pinopsida; order Pinales; family Pinaceae; genus Picea; species Picea mariana. Next base: position 265,402 of record JASDQU010102051.1, read on the forward strand.
TTGTATCCTCGTCTGGAAAAACTCTTTTCACCATTACCCCTCAAATGATAGATCGGATTTTGCCTCCCTATTCTATATTGAAATTTTGACTGAGCTCTGCAAGAAAATATCTTTCCCACAGAGAGCTCAAATATTTGAACTCTTCCTTCCTAAAAATTCCCAATTACCCAGTAAGAATCCCCCATACCATTCCTCCATTTTCTCGGTTAAAGGAAACCAAATCATTTCCTCCCTATGTTGTCTACTAGGTTACTATTCATATGAGTGGGTAGACGAACCCATTCTGGGTTTTCTATCCATATTCTCCACTGAAGAAAAGGCTACTACAGAATTTGATTACAGTCAGTTTTTAGCTGACAACATCCATGAACAACTCTTCAAGTTTTCAACAGAAGGTATGTTCTGGTCTTCTTCAATACTGGTGTACATGTTTCTCTTTTTCCAAGCAGACAAGTTCTCCTTCTCCCAATAGAAGTTGGAACAAGATGGTAACCCTCAACCTGTGACCTCCTAGACTTCCATAGTGAGGAAGAACTCATCTGAGTTCAATTTCAAATAGTTCATTGATCAATTCTATAATCCAGTGGTATGCATGCTCAGTGGAAGAACAAAGCCACAAATCAATGAGGAAGTTCATATAATTTTACACTTGTCAGACCTAGCTAAAACAGGGGACTGGTACCTCTACCACGATGATACAGAAATCAGAATCTATGGCTGTGAATTACCCCTTTACAAGATGCCAAAGTATTTTCCTGGCACTATGACCCCTGTGGAATCATTGCAGAAACTAGGTTAAAGAACAAGATTTGTCCCTACGCTCATGTGCCTAAACCTGAGATTGAGAAATCCGTGAACTCGACAGAGTGGGAGGAAAACACTCTGAAAGACATTGAACAACAGTCTTCACCAACCATCATTTCACATACCAGTACTTCATAGGTGCAAGAAAATAAGAGGGATAGAAAGGAAGTCTCCCCTTCAGTCACAAAAGTATCAAAAAAAGACTTCCCAGTCTACAGGAAAAGGACCAAAACCCACCATACACCTCACAGGTCCAGAGGAGAAGAAACTCTATCCACCATAGTGATTGAGGGGCCACACTCATCACCTTTATCTGGAATCCAACAAACCATATCCTCTTCCTCATTTGATAAGAAGACTGATACCACATTGACTACTAAGCCCTCACAAGGGCCTGTAAGACTTAATATTTTTTAGAAATATAACTTGATCAAGAAGAAGAATGAGATGCTGACCAACAACACCTATGCATAGTTTTGGAAACATACATCTATGACACCACAAATGTTGTTATTTTCCTTCTATATAGAGAAAGGACGGATGCATATGGCGTTTCTATAGGCACAGGTGCCTCATCCCAAGGAAGTTTCTGATTACAAGAGGTAAAGATTTGAATTTTATGTCAAAGAGGTGCATCCAACCAATCAGATGGATATGCAAAGACAAACTGGAGAGATGATTTTCTCCACCCTGGAAAATACCTCCATGACTGCTCCAAAGTTGCAGGTCTCCTTGAACAATTTCCAGTCTCAACTTAAGCTGGAAAATATATCCTTCTTGGCTAAGGATAAAAATATCAAGTCCCTAGAAGAACTGGTATTGAAAATTGGATATGATCCATCCAATGTCAAAGAAGCAAAAGAAATCCTTGAGAATAAAAATGCTGATATAGCCTCCCTGAGGAAAAACATAAAAATCCTAGCCACTGAAGATCCACAGGAAAAATAAATGGCAGAGACTGAAGAACACAAAGAGGAAATGGTTAAATTAATCATGGAGTAGAATGCACAAATCAAGGAGATGGAGGCTGAGCTTGAGAAGCTAGTCAAAGAGAAGGAACAAAGTGTGCCAATGACTGTTATTCCTCTACAAGAAGTCCCCATCACAGGAGTCAGTACAAAAACAACAAAAATTCCATAAGATATTCCAATAACATCTCTAGATGCATCATAAAAGTTGAAAAAATCAATGGAGGACATGTCTCTGCAAGGACAAGAAATTAAAAGAATACAGGATGAGATTAATAACCTCCGGAAGTTGAAATCCACGTTTCGGTATAGTTACAAAAAAGAGATGAAAAAATCACATAGGCTCAAGAAAGAACTGTAGAAGTTGCAGAAGGAGATAGTCATGGCCAAGACATTATCATAGGCCAAGGAAAACATTTGGATGGACATTTTCCAATCAATGATAGAAATATGGCCCCTAATACAGATTTTGTTTGAGCAGCATGAGCTTGTGCAAAGAGCCAGACAAGCCATTGACAAGATAAAGGGAGAATTGGGAGAAAATCCTACCTAGGCCACAGAGATCATCAGGTTCTTGAATTCGAAGACTAAAGAAGAGTTGGAAGCACTGGAAATAGAGGACATAACATAAACAATTCTTGAGGTAAAAAAGGTTTTGACCAAGAAGGGATTAATGCTACAACTTGAAGAGAAAGCTCAGTCAATGGATATTTGAGTGCAAAGGTTTTTCAGCAAGGTTGAATCACTGCACGAGAAAGGTCTTCTAGGTTTACTAGTGATCAATGACAAACTGATTAATATGCCAGACTACAAAGATAAGATATTAGCAGTGGAAAAATATGGCTCTAAGTTTGGAGGCATACAAGGAAGCATAACTGGTAAGGCTTTCTTGGAAAATCTATAGTTAGACCCGAGCATCCAACATGAGATAAAGTACATCTTCATCACCAAGCCAACCTTTTCTAAGTACACATAGATGGATGAAACTTATAGAACATTACTCAAGGTCTCCATCCCCAGTCAAAAGAGATGGGAATACCTTTGTGCCTTGATCGAGTAAATATTATGTGGACATATGAGTCAACATGAGGAAGATAATCAAAGTCGAGTGGATGAATCACCAACTACTTTCCCAGAAATTGACATTCAGGATTTGGACAGATCACCAATAGTCCTATTATTTTGTAATATGTAGTCTAGTTAGTTAGAGTTTTCTTCCACTGAATCCTAGTCATTAATGAAAGGATCAGATGTAATTTTTGTATACATACTTCTCACTTAGAAGTATTGAGGATTGATTCTTATGCTATCATTGTAATCTTTTTGAAGAGATCGAACAATAATAAAAAGATAGATTCACATGATTCTTACGTTTGGATGTTGGTGATGTTATTTTGCTTTTTTAATGTTTATCTTACTCTGTAATTCATTTTGTTTTCTATCTCTAATCGTTTAAAGGAATTTAATGAACATAATTTGTTTCAGACACTCTGTTTCTGGTCTTTAGCGATCTACATGTTATTCTTCTGATATTAATCAAAGAAATTCTTAATTGCTTCTTTGCTTGATTGAATATATCACATGTTCTATCTTTCCACCACATTTAACTTTAAAAGATCCAACATTCTCACTATCTCGCCCTGTGAAAAAATCTTATAAAAGTTGTACCAGATATTAATCTTTAACACAGAACCCATATCCCAATGGATGTTTAAAGCAATACTTTAGCCAATCTTTATAAACAAAACAATCAAATGCAAATTATTTTAACTAGCCTAATATCTAAAATCAAAACAGATCTAAATCTTACAGAGAGATCCCTCTCTGAAATTGGCAGTACTAGATCCCAGTTTCGAAGTGGTTTTGGTAAGTTACCTCTGTAAAATTTCTTCAACCCCTGACAACCTCAGGGAATTTACTATTAAGGTCCTAACCCGCACATAGGTAGATCGATGTATTCAGATGTAATAAAGGTCAATATTAATAAGACATTTCAATAAAATAGAATAAGGCGGATGTAAGAAGACCTAATAGAAGCTTCCGCTTCTAGAAGGATCTTCCTCTAGACGCTTCTCTTAGTAGACACATTTAGTATAAATAAGGGTCGAGGGTATGAAAACCCTAGCTTGGAGATTATTGTAATAGAGCGTTGCTCTATTGGATGTTGCCCCCTCGAAGAGGCCTGTGAACATTGCTATCTGAATCAAAGTGCTAATTCTGTTGCTATTGCATATATCATTTCTGTGTATTTTGAAGATTATGCTGGATATTTTACTGTCATAATGTTATTTCTAGCATTTCATTTCTATTCTACATATTTTATATATCTGGTATCTTGCAAGTGGTATCAGAGCACTTTCCTTGGCAGAAATTGTGGGTATTTTTTTTTCCAGGGTAGAGACGTATTCCAGCGTCTTTAAGACATAGAGATCTATCGTTACGTGCATAAACCCGCGGTTGAGGGAGTCATACACACAGGAAATACAAGTGGTTCTTAAGCGCACATCTGTTGGCCACCCTTGTAACCCCT
>JASDQU010102051.1:275607-293985 GCA_032191745.1 Picea mariana
ATTGGAGGTTTCCCCCTCGAAGAGGCCTGTGAACATTGCTATCTGAATCAAAGTGCTATTTCTGTTGCTATTGCATATATCATTTCTGTGTATTGTGAAGATTATGCTGGATATTTTACTGTCATTCTGTTATTTCTAGCATTTCATTTCTATTCTGCATATTTTATATATCTGGTATCTTGCACATGCCATGAATTACATTGTGTTCAATTTCCTTGCATTTACTTTTGTGTCCTTTTCTAACCACAATTCATCTATACAGTACTTTCATTATGATATTCATAAAACTAATTGTTTGTAAAAATATATTTATTTTCATCATTAGAGAGAATTTGTTTTCAAGTGAATTTAATACAAAAATAATGGCATTAATGTACCATACCCTTTTTTTTCTGAAAAAAATAATACTTGTACTAAATGAACAAGTTTAATACCTAAAAATTACAATCAAAGGATTCATTAAGCATGAAATTATACAACTTGTGATCCCATCTATCTTAGATAAAATACTTGGATGAGAATTTTAATGTCATAACGCAAGATCTCTTTATTCATATATCTTAGGTATCTTCATAGTTGTGAAACATGGATTATCATAATTAATAGGATTATCTTAGGAACCTTTTGGATTTCATGAAAAACAACATAACTTCAAGGCTTTATTTTAAAAAAAAAAAAACTAATCTTTCAACTCAATAACTTTTAGAACAAGATATAGCATGTAGACCTAGACCTGGACTTAGACCTTGCCTTGCCTTGCCTTGCCTTGACATGTATAGATTTGTTTATCCTTTTCATGTCATTCCTTTCCTTGCATTGCATTCCATTTCATTTCCTTTCCTTTCATTGGCATACCTAGACCTAGACCTATACCTATACCTAGACATTGTCTTTCCATGCCTTGCCTTGTCATGCCTTATCTTTCCATTGTCTAGGTCATGGTATAGGTTATGGTAATAGTGTAGGTATAGGTATTTTTCTAGGTCTAGGTATAGGTCACGGTTTAGGTCTAGGTATATTTCCAACATGTCCTTGAATGGCTTGAGGAGGCGAGTTGCAACTCGTGATAAAAATCAAACCAAGACTCATATGGATGAAACATTGGTTGCAATGGATCTAGGGCACCAGGTTTTAGCTATTTGGGCCCCTCTGTTGTCATTTCATTGCTCGAAAAATCATTTTTTTGCAGGATCTTTGGGACTAGGGTTTTGCTCAATGAGGCATGCTGCAAATTCTAAACAAGAGTCTAAATTTCAAGAAAAATGTGTTGGGTTATTGTGGGTAGCGTGGTCACATGTTCCTTGGCCAAACAGATGTGCAGAAACTTAGGAAATTATGTTATGCTTCTTGGTGTGGATTTTATGACCCCAGACCAAATTTCTAACATGTCCCTGAATGGCTTGAGGAGGCAAGTTACAATTCGCGATAAAAATCAAACCAAGACTTGGATTGATGAATCGTCGATTGAATTAGATATGGGACACCAATTTTTATCTAGTGGGGCCCCTCTGCTATCATTTCATTTCCTTGAAAAATGTTTCTTTCAGGATCTCCAGTACTAGGGTTTTGTTCAATGAGGCATAGTGCAAATTATGAACAATAGGTCAATTTTCAAGAACACTGTGTCAGGAGATTGTGGGTAGCATGGTCACGTGGGACTTGGCATGGCATGGCTTGGAAATGCAAGGTATGGCTTGGAAATTCAAGGCATGGCATGGAAATGTAAGGCATGGCATGGAAATGCAAGGCATGACTTGGCAAGGCAAGGAAATGCATGGCATAAACATAGTTACTTGATAACAAAATCAAACCACAAAATAAAAGAATACGATAACAACCATAACATGAAGCCAAAATTTCAATCATTCATAAATTTGAAATATTTGTTCAATTGTTCCTTTTACATACCTAGACCATCGGGATCACCTCTAATATTGATGGTGTCTATTAACTTATTGTGCTCACAGTAAGGCAAGAAGTATCATACCTTTGACAAGCTCTTAGTTCGAATTGTTTGTAGTTGTAGGTTTGTACCAACAACCAAGTTCATAAAGTGGCATACAAATTCACTTGGTTTATAATATTGATATACATAACCACCTTTCTTTCGTATTCTTTCATCATGTCTTAGATATGATCTTTTAATAACCATCGACCCAATAGGAAATTCAATGCCTTCAAAGTTTGTTACTAATCACATGAGGGTTTGTTTTCCCTCTAAGCAACATGAAAACCAATAATCAGTTCCCCATTCATTACCTCTTGGTGAAACGATTGCATATATGTGCCCTGCAAAAAATGGAGTGCCAACACATGAGTCTGCTAAATGACCAAAGCATAAAACATTGATGATAGTTATTCAAATTTTAATAGAATGTTTCATCGAACCTGAAAGTATGAGATCTAAGATGTGATCATAATCTGTTGAAATATTTGATTGGTCCTCCTCCAACTAGGAATGCTCAGTTATATTGTTAGTGTGAATGAGACTAGGGTTTTTCTCAATGAGGAAAAACCTTGGTAATTAATGTGATATATACAACAACATGTTTTACGAATTGTGTTTATTCGTACATACCAAGGTTTGAATTTATGGAAATATATTTGTCCCATGCTAAGTGCATTGTTTCTTGTCATGAATCTCTCATAAAAAAATTTATGTGTAATGTCAATAAAGTGTTTAATATGGGGTTCACAGTCCCTAGATCCCCTTCTCAATTTCAGTACATTTTTTTGGTTGGAAGAAGTCCTAGTGTTCTCATGCCATAAATATTGTACTAGTGCCTTAACTGCTCCAATTAACTTCATGCCAGAACAAGGAAACCTACCAGTGAAGGCACACAAATATGTTGGGCCACCTATGTCAAGGTTATATCGTCTATGAGCATACTTTCTAATGGTTTTGATATTGTATTTCATGATCGATGAGAGGTTTGTTGTAGAAAATGATGTTTTCTTATGATCTTGCTAGCAATTGATTGTGACAAGACATGTTGGGATGCATTACGATCTTTAGAACGATATTTATTACCAATTCTTTGAAAATCATATACAAGGTTTCTAATAATATGATGACTCATTTCTAAACTTTTGACTATTTTAATGCCTAAAATTCTTCTAACAGCAGCCAAACTTCTAGATTTTAACAAAGCCAAAAATAATCGACATTTAGCGACATCAAATTTTGGTTCAAAATATTCTTTAATGATTTTATAAGAATGATAACAAATAGTACAATTAGGTAACTTACCTTCAAGTGATGCTAGACCACTTTCATTCACCTGAGTGCATTTAGGATTTCTTCCCTGCACACTGCTCAATCTAGGTAGGGAGGATGAACCCCTATTCTGGCACTCTTTACCTCCTTACTTTGGAGTTAACAATGTTGTAGTTATTTCCGCTTCAATCACTGGAAAATGAAATCTAGGACGAGAGTGGACATGGGATTGACTAGTTTCTAGAACGTCTGACTGTCCAACAAGAGGCTGCACCACATGAACTTCTTCACCACAATGTTGTGCACGAGTTGCCTCTCTTATTTCATCCATTTTATAATCAGCTCCAAGCAAATCCTCCGTCATCTGGTCATCCACAACAAGTTGTCTTGATGATATATTGCATGAATTGGTATCTAATGAACTCATGCACTTTGCTTGTGGTGATGGAGGAGACACAACAACAACATCTACTAGGCTAGAAATTGGATTTCCCTCTTTTGAAAGCCTACGCTTTGACATACATAACTTTACTTTTTATATTTATTCTTTTACCTTTTCAACGGGTTTCTCTTTCCTGGAGGACTTTCTTTCTCGAATCTATCGATTCCACATGTTTAAAGAGAAAAAATGGCTTTCAAGAAGCCCACCACAATTTTTTCTTGGTATTACACAAGAAGGCACAACTAAAAATTCCAATTCCAGGTGGACAAATTTGTCTTTGTATTACAAAAGAAGACACAACTAATAATTCGAATTCCGATTGGACAAATTTGTCTTGGTATTACACAAGAACACACATCTAACAATTCCAATTCCAATTGGATAAATTTGTCATAGTATTACACAACTAATGATTCCAATTGGAAAAAAGTGTCTTAGTATTACACAAGAAGACACAACTAACAATTCCAATTGGACAAACTTGTCTTGGTATTAAAAAAGAAGACACAACTAGCAATTCCAATTGGACAAATTTGTCTTCCAATTTCAAGAAGACATAACCAAAAATTCCAATCCCACTTGGACAAATTTTTCTTCCAATAGAAAAAAAATTGTCTATGAATTAAACAACAAGACAAAAAGAACAAAAACATGTCTCCTGCTACTTTTGCATGAAAACTGATGCAGGAGCATCGCGACTACCAAAGCAAGCGTGGAGCCAGTGCATGTGTTTTTAAACACATGACATATAGGCTTGATAAATTTTTTGAATTTTCATTAAAGATGAAGCGCCATATCCTTCAATGAAACATTTATGAAGGAGCGCCTGTTGTATTGTATCAGACCTCGAGCCTTACGCTCTTGTCTGAAGTAGATAGGAGGCATTTAATCTAGTTAATGCAGGTAGATAGGATTTTAAGTCTAGATTAGACAGTTTAGAGTTCGAGAGGGAAAACGGATATAGACACCCTCCTTTGTATCATTGTAACATTATTCAGAAGCATTCAGAGGAGAAGAGCAAGCGGAGAAATTTGTGAAAACACCCATGTATAGATGGTTTTGAATTAATAGAATATAGTTCTGATTCAAATTCATGGCTGGTGTTGTTTCTCTGTGTATGTGTGTTATGTGCTCATGAATGTTTGTTTTCTGGTTATGCATTTGCTTTGAATATGCTATGCATGTGATTTCAGGGTTTAAACTGAAGTCTGAAAGAGAAGAGAATGAGTTTCAATTGTTTCTCTATCTGAGCCAGGAGATTCTTGCAAGGAGTGCAGTCGAATTCATCCGCAAGGAGTGCGTTGATGAGGCTCAATAGTTTAACTTTTGATTCTTAGTTGCCCAGGAGTGGAAGTGGGTTGTTGCAACCATGCAAGGAGTGTGCAGGTTGAAGGAGAAGGAAGTCTCAGTCATTTGTTTGAGCAAAGGAGATAGACGACTGCTGCTGCAGGAAGTGCGCAGAGTCTGAAAGATTCAACACTTGAAAAGTTGTTGAATGTTGAGCGCGAGGAGTGTGCGCAAGCTCAGGAGGAACAGTTCCCTAGTGATACAGTTTAAGGAGAACCCAAGAGTTTTGGTTCGAGAGAAGTTCGAGCCGGAGAGGCAAGTGTAAGTGTCCAAGGAGAAGTTTTGAGAAGGGAACACTTGGTCATTTTTCGAGAAATCCGCGAGGAGAAGAAGTTGATGGTTAGGAGTCGCAGGGGAGGTTAGAGAAGTCCCGACAGCTGTCAGATATCGGGGAAGTTGCACAGGATTTAAGCCTTAGCACGCAGGGAAGGAGTCAGAGCTCATCGGGACTCGACTCATCGGAGAATCGGAGTCCCCAGGGTCATAGAATTCTCATAGGGACAAATTGCGACTCGCGATTTGTCGAAGGGACCATAGCCGTAGATCCCGGACTGGACATGTGTCAGTAAACTGGAGAGTCGAGGTTTCGAAATTCGAGATTTTCCCATGGAAAAAAATTGCTACAATTGAAATCGCGATCCCGCGATGCCCGAGAGCGCGAAGAGGAGAGGGTGACGTGGAGGAAAGCGCCCGCACGTGCATTGGGGTTCGGTACTTCATAGATCTTGGTGTCAAGAGAATCACGGAGGAGTCGCCAAACTTTGAATTGAGATGGGTTCCATAGTGATAGCATTTGGTGTTGATAGGTGTCACCCATATCGGAGATCGGGACTTGGAAGGGTCTGTGAATTTGCACAATAGGAATCGCGAATTCCCGAAACATGATTTCCCGATTTACCCGAAAAGCGTGGGGTCCAAGCGACAGTGCAGAGGACAGGTGGCATCGGAAGTCGGGGATCGAAGATCCCAAAGGCGCGAGTTCTTCACATTTCAAACTCGCGAACTTTGAAGTTCTGATAGGGACAAAGGGCCTTAGTCTCATGGATAACGGTCACCTGCAAAAGGAGTTAGACAGAGGGGACTAAGGAACAAAACTAAGTACCATCACAGATCGGGAATCGGGGATCCACGAGGTGAGGGATTTGTGACCTCGTGTATACTGATTTCCCGACGGGTAAATTCCCGATCAGGGTAAGAAATCCGTGGACGAGTGATCATCGGGATTCAGGATTTGGTGAGACCCAATTCCGTGAGCTCAGGACTCGCGATATCGCGAGGTCCGATTTCCCGATTTGAAGAAGGGAGATCACTAAGAAAGTCTGTGGGTATTGAGAACTCCCGACAGGGGGTTGAGGAGTACTTTAACTCTTCGGGCCTGGGAAAAGGAAGGTCCTGGTGATCACGGGCGTGCGCGGGTGGCGTCTGCATCAATGTGGTATCAGAGCTGAAAACTCTTTGTTTTCTAAGATAGAGAGAAAGGGAGATTCACCATGCCGCCCAGAAGAGAAAGGAAATCACCTGATCCAGAGGACAGGGATGTGTGAAGAAGAGGTAGGCCAGCAGGGAATCCAGAGATGGAGAGACAGATACGAGATCTCAGAGCGAGGTTGGAAGATATGGAGGCAGCGCAGAGACGCACAACTGATGCTGGAGATATGAGCAACTCTGAAGGTAAAGCTGAAGCTGAACAACAAGGAGAAGTTGCAGCCGAAGATGCAACAAATGAGCAGTTAATTAATGCTATCACTCGGATGAGTTCAAAGACCAAAATGGACATTCCAGTCTATGAAGGGAGTCTGAATGCAGAAGAGTTGTTGGATTGGATTCGAGCTCTTGACACCTACTTCGATTATGAAGACATTGAAGAGGATAAAAAGGTAAGGCATGCTGTCACGAAGTTGAAAGGACATGCAACATTATGGTGGGACGAGCTTCAGGTAGATAAACGTTCCAAATGCAAACAAAAGATCAAAATCTGGGATCAAATGATTGCGAAGATGAAGGCAAAGTTCATCCCAAGAGATTATCAGATCACACTGTTCAGGAGAATGCAGAACCTGAGATAGAAGTTGATGACGGTAAAGGAGTATACCGAAGAATTCTACAAGCTCAATATCAAAGCAGGTCATCGGGAGAGCGATGATGAAAAAGTTGCCAGGTATATGAATGGCCTAAGGTATGAAATTCAGGATGAATTAAGTATGGAAACCATCCGAACAATTGAGGATGCTTATCAGATGGCTCTGAAAGCTGAAGAAAAGCTGAGCCGAAAGCAAGGTCAGCGAGGGCGAGGCAAGAGTCAGCCCAAAGGAAAGATAGTTGCCTAGGAGAAATATCAGAAGCCCAAGGAGGAATGGAAGAAAACTCAGGGTAAGGTTGAAAGAGGTGGAACCTCACAGCGAGGGCCACATGCTGAACAGAGAAGGCAGCAAAATGATCAGTGAGGAGATTACGCTGATGCAAGCACTTTTCCTCGTACTAGGGGTCGAGGTAGAGGAAGAGGAGGAATCATCACATGCTACACATGTGGGAAGAACGGGCACAAAGTGGTTGATTGTCCGGATAGAAAGAAGGACATCGGAGAAGCTCACATCACTGAAGCTTAGAAGCATGATGCTGAGAATGAGGATGCAGAAGGCGGAAGATCACTTGGAATGCATAAAGTTCTCTTAACACCCGAGAAGGAGGTGGAGGACACAGCTCAAAAAAGCAGACTGTTCAGAACTGCATGCAAAACCAAAGACAGAAAATGCAAAGTTATTATGGATAGCGGAAGCACCGACAATCTCGTTTCAACCGAGATGGTGGAGAAAATGGAGCTAAGGACGACTAATCACCCGAGTCCATATAAAGTTTCATGGCTACAAAAGGGACATCAGGTGAGTGTCACTAAATAGTGCTTGGTTGAATTCAAAATAGGAGGATATAATGATAAAATTCTCTGTGATGTTATTCCTATGGATGTATGTCATTTATTACTAGGCAGACCCTGGCAATATGACAGAAATGTGGTTCATGATGGGAGAATGAACACATATACCCTGGAAAAAAATGGGAGAACCCACATGTTGCTTCCGATAAAGGATAAGGAGGTAAAGCCGGAAGTAAACAACACAATACTTCTCATGAGTGGGAAGGAGCTTCTTACAGAGATGGAGAAGAAGGAAGATCCACAATTCTTTGTTGTCAGAAAGCCGAGGATTGTTCTGACTAGCACAAGAGTGGACGATTTACCAGATGAGATTCAGGAACTGCTGGGAGAGTTCGCTGACATCATCATGGTGAATTACCTCATTCGTTGCCACCGATGAGGAGTGTGAGTCACCACATAGACCTCATACTAGGAGCCAGTTTACCGAACAAGGCTGCGTATAGATTGACACCACAAGAAAATGAGGAGGTCAAGAAATAGGTCCAAGAGTTATTGGACAAAGGATTGGTCAGAGAAAGTCTGAGTCCGTGCACTGTTCCAACCGTGCTTAGTCCGAAGAAAGATGGAGGCTGGAGAATGTGCACTGACTCAAGAGCAATTAACAAAATTACCATCAGGTACAGATTTCCACTGCCGAGAATGGATGATCTGATGGATTGCCTGAGTGGGGCAAATTATTTTTCAAAAGTTGATTTGAAAAGTGGATACCATCAGATTCGCATGAGGGAAGGCGATGAATGGAAGACAGCCTTCAAAACCAACGAAGGACTGTATGAATGGCTAGTCATGCCATTTGGCTTGACAAATGTGCCAAGTACATTCATGAGGCTGATGAATGAAGTGCTGAAAGAATTTATTGGTAAGTTTGTCATTGTTTATCTAGACGACATCTTGATCTTTAGTAAGACGAAGGCTGAACATTTGAAGCATTTGGCCATTGTGATGAGGAAGCTACAACAGGAGAAGTTGTTGATCAATATGAATAAGTCCTCATTCATGAAGATAGAGCTCATTTATTTGGGTTTTGTTATTTCAGCGAATGAGTTGAAGATGGATCCAAGTAAGGTGGAAGTGATTAAAAATTGGCCATCACCGAGAAATGTTTTCGAGGTGAGAAGTTTCCATGGGTTGGCTAGTTTCTACCGAAAGTTCATTAGGAATTTCAATGGAATTAGCGTAGTGATGATGGACATAGTGAAGAAGTGGCATAAGACTTTTCACTGGACGACAGAGGCTGAAAACAACTTCAATCTGTTGAAGCGAAAGATTACAGAGCAACCAGTGTTGGTGTTGCCGTATTTTCAGAAAACATTTCAGGTGAAATGTGATGCAAGTGGCTTTTCCATAGGAGAGGTCTTGAGCCAAGAGGACAGACCAATTGCATATTACAGCGAGAAGTTGGATGAAGAAAAACTGAAGTACTCCACGTATGATAAGGAATTTTATGCTATCATACAGGCATTGAAGAAGTGGAGGCATTACTTGATCCCGAAGGAATTTGTTCTGTATAGTGATAATCATGCATTACAGTTTGTGACTCAGCAGGAGAAGATGAATCAGAAACATGCAAAATGGGTAGAGTATATGCAGAATTTTACATTTGTAATTAAACACATTTCAGGGACTACTAACAAAGTGGCTGATGCTTTGAGCAGGAAATGTTTGTTGCTGCAGGAGTTCCAAGTCAAAACATTGGGTTTTGAAAATCTCAGGGACATGTATGCAGGAGATGCAGATTTCGGAGAAGCATATGAAGTAGCTGAGAATCCAGTTCTCAGAGATCGGAGTTCTTAGATAGACTATATGATCCAGGAGGGATTGTTGTTTAGAGGCAATCAACTGTGCATTTCGAATTGCTCCATGAGGGAGAACTTGATGAAAGAAAAGCACAGTGGAGGCTTGGCAGGACATTTTGGCCAAGACAAGACCTTTGCAAAGCTGAGTGAATCATATTTTTGGCCAGGCATGCGAGCAGATGTCAAACGATTTGTTGACAGATGTTGGGTTTGTCAGCATTCAAAAGGGAGAAAGTAGAATGCAGGTTTTTATCAGCCATTACCCATACCCGAGAGGCCATGGGAGGCGATAAGCATGGATTTCGTACTAGGATTACCGAGGATGCAAAGAGGACATGATTCCATCTTTGTGGTGGTGGACAGGTTTTCAAAGATGGCACACTTCATTCCATGCCAAAAGACCAGCGATGCGACTCACATCGCGAACTTGTTTTTCAAGGAGATCATTCGACTCCATGGATTGCCAAGAAGTATAGTATCGGACAGGGATACCAAATTCATAGGGCATTTTTGGAGGACCTTATGGAAGAATCTAGGGACTAACCTGTCATTTAGTTCGGCTTATCATCCATAGACATATGGACAAATGGAAGTGGTCAACAGAAGTCTGGGAGACTTGTTGAGTAGCTTGGTGACAGAGCACCATAGCAGTTGGGACAATGTGTTGCCACAGGCAGAATTCGCCTACAATGATTCAGTGAATCGAAGCACAGGGAAAAGTCCGTTTGAGATAGTATACGGCAGACAGCCGAAAGGTGTTTTGGAGCTGAGGGATTTAGAATGAATAATGACTCAAAGCGTAAGCGCTGAGGAATTCGCTGAAGACATGAGGGAACTTCACAGCAGGGTGAAGCAGCGATTGATAGAATCGAACCAGGAGTACAAGCGCAGAGCGGATCAGCATCAGAGGCAACTTCAGTTTGAAGTTGGGGATCTGGTTCTGGCACATCTGAGGAAACAAAGGTTCCCAAGGGGAACATACAACAAGCTGAAAATGAAGAAAATTGGGCCATGCAGAGTCCTGAAGAAGTTGGGAGAAAATGCTTATGAGATTGAATTGTCGGATGAGATCGAAATATCTCTGACATTCAATGTTTCAGACTTATATCCCTATAAGGCTGAAGAAACAGGAGCTGGAAGTGATGAACAGACAGAGATCCAGTGGCAGAAGCAGATGACGATGGCAGAAAAGCCACAAATGGAGCGTATACTTGACAAAAGGGTAAGCAAGACGACCAGGCGAAAGCAGTATTTTGAGTATTTGGTTAAATGGAAAAACCATCCAATGGAGGATGCCAGTTGGGAGATAGAAGCAGAGATTCAAAAGCATGGACAGACCATGCAGGAGCTCATGGACAGGAGCCATGAAATATTTCAAGCAGGGGAGTATGATGCAAGAGCATCACAACTACCAAAGCAAGCGTGGAGCTAGCGCATGTGTTTTTAAACACATGACATATAGGCTTGATAACTTTTTGAATTTTCATTAAAGATGAAGCGCCATATCCTTCAATGAAACATTTATGAAGGAGCGCCTATTGTATTGTATTAGACCTCGATCCTTATGCTCTTGTCTGAAGTAGATAGGAGGCATTTAATCTAGTTAATGCAGTTAGATAGGATTTTAAGTCTAGATTAGACAATTTAGAGTTCGAGAGGGAAAACAGATATAGACACCCTCCTTTGTATCATTGTAACATTATTCAGAAGCATTCAGAGGAGAAGAGAAAGCAGAGAAATTTGTGAAAACACCCATGTATAGATGGTTTTGAATTAATAGAAGATAGTTCTGATTCAAATTCATGGCTAGTGTTGTTTCTCTGTGTATGTGTGTTATGTGCTCATGAATGTTTGTTTTCTGGTTATGCATTTGCTTTGAATATGCTGTGCATGTGATTTTAGGGTTTAAACTGAAGTCTGAAAGAGAAGAGAATGAGTTTCAATTGTTTCTCTATCTGAGCCAGGAGATTCCTGCAAGGAGTGCAAGCGAATTCATCTGCAAGGAGTGCGTTGATGAGGCTTGATAATTTAACTTTTGATTCTTAGTTTCCCAGGAGTGGAAGTGGGTTGTTGCAACCGTGCAAGGAGTGTGCAGGTTGAAGGAGAAGGAAGTCTCAGTCATTTGTCTGAGCAAAGGAGATAGACGACTGCTGCTGCAGGAAGTGCGCAGAGTCTGAAAGATTCAACACTTGAAAAGCTATCAAATGTCGAGCATGAGGAGTGCGCGCAAGCTCAGGAGGAATAGTTCCCTGGTGATACAGTTGAAGGAGAACCCAAGAGTTTTGGGTCGAGAGAAGTTCGAGCCGAAGAGGCAAGTGTAAGTGTTCGAGGAGAAGTTCTGAGAAGGGAACACTTGGTCATTTTTCGAGAAATCCACGAGGAGAAGAAGTTGATGGTTAGGAGTCGCAGGGGAGGTTAGCGAAGTCTCGACAGCCGTCAGATATCGGGGAAGTTGTGCAGGATTTAAGCCTTAGCGCGCAGGGAAGGAGTCAGAGCTCATCGGGACTCGACTCATCGGAGAATCGGAGTCCCCGGGGTCATAGAATTCTCATAGGGAGAAATCACGACTCGTTATTTCCCGAAGGGACCATAGCTGTAGATCTCGGACTGGACACGTGTCAGTAATCCGGAGAGTCGGGGTTTCGGCATTCGGGATTTTCCCATGCAAAGAAATTGCTACAATTGAAATTGCGATCCCGCGATGCCTGAGAGCGCGAAGAGGAAAGGGTGACATGGAGGAAAGCGCCCACACGTGCATTAGGGTTCGGCACTTCGTAGATCTTGGTGTCGAGAGAATCACGGAGGAGTCGCGAAACTCCGAATTGCGACGGGTTCCACAGTGATAGCATTTGGTGTTGACAGGTGTCGCCCATATCGGAGATCGGGACTTGGAAGGGTCTGTGAATTCGTGCAATAGGAATCACGAATTCCTAAAACGTGATTTCCCGATTTACCCGGAAAGCGTGGGGTCCAGGCGACAGTGCAGAGGACAGGTGGCATCGGAAGTCGGGGATCGTATATCCCAAAGGCATGAGTTTTTCACATTTCAAACTCGTGAACTCTGAAGTTTTGATAGGGACAAAGGGCCCTAGTCTCATGGATAATGGCCACCTGCAAAAGGAGTTAGATAGAGGGGACTAAGGAACGAACTAAGTACCATCACAGATCGGGAATCGGGGATCCGCGAGGTGAGGGATTTGTGACCTCGTGTGTACCAATTTCCCGATGGGTAAATTCCCGATCAGGGTAAGAAAGCCGTGGATGAGTGATCATCGGGATTCGGGGTTTGGTGAGACCCGATTCCGTGAGCTCAGGACTCGCGATATCGCGAGGTCCGATTTCTCGATTTGAAGAAGGGAGATCACTAAGAAAGTTTGTGGGTATTGAGAACTCCCGACAGGGGGTTGAGGAGTACTTTAACTCTTCGGGCCTGGGAAAAGGAAGTTCCTGGTGATCGCGGACGTGCGCGGGTGGCATCTGCATCAAAAACGCCGGGCTTGTTCGATTTTTTGAGATATATGAGGTAGAGAAGTGTTCTTGGCACATAAAAATTCCCAGCAGGAATGTGTGCGCGTTCCTAAAATGCATGAGCACTAAAGCACATGTGTGTTCTAGGAATGCGCACACGTTCCTACTAGGCATGGATGAGTGCACAATCATAAGGATTTCCTCTTAACAATCTAAGATAAACCCAATTGATTGTTAAAAACATTTATTTTATGAAGGAACTTTGTGTTATATTATAAATAATTTTTATTGAAATTCTTTTAAAGTAATTATAAAAAAATATTATAAACAATTTTACTATTATCTAATTTAAAATATTAAAAAAATCATTTTATACTTCACTAAGTAGGAATATGAGTGGACCTGAAGGTTAAGAAATTGTTTTTCTTCCTTGGAGGCTACAGGTTCAAATCAAAAGAACCTCATCATACCAAAAACATTGATGAAATTGAAATCCTTTAACATAGGAGATTGTATTTTCTTAACCATCATTATATTAAAAATATTCTTACATACCATGTACTTAAAATTTAATGAAAATGTTATTAAGCATTGTTACAAGTATATGCCATATCTTAGATTAGGACTAATAAAATACCGCCCTCCCTATTTAAAGATTAATATTTTATTTTGATTTCCATATTATACCTTTTAGATATCCCACAAAGTTATGTTTTATAATTTTTTTAAAATAAATAATTTAATTTTACTGGATTTTTGATTATGAAAATTGATTCAATTTATTATTTAATGAGATATAAATTTAAAAAAAAATAATATTTAAAATTTATTAAACATGCCCCCAAAAAATTTCATAGTTAATGGAAAAATCTATCTTTCCTCTCATAAATATAATCACAAAATCACATAATCACATTGGTATCACTTCCCAACCTTAGATCTCTATTAATATTTTTTTTGATTCCATATTATAGGTTTGAGATATCATGTTGAACCCATAGAAAACCCATAAAGTTATGTTCCATTATTTTTTATAATGGAAAAATCCAAACTTATATGTATTCTTGATTATGAAAATCAATTCAATGTCTTATAATGTGGTATAAATTCGAAAATAATAATAATATTTAAAATTTATTAAACATTTAAAAAAAAACATAGTTAATGGAAAAACCTCTTTTTCCTCTTACAAATATAATTACAAAATCACATTGATATCACATCCCAACCTTAAATCTCTCTTAATATTTGAATGAGTAAATTATATGTTGCAAGTTGACATTATCTTCTTTTTTTTTTTTTTATAGATGTACCAATTTTTTAGAGTGTTTAAATATCCATCATTGATGACACAATGTAATGTCTCCTAGTACAATATATAATGTCTTATCAAAGAAATAAAATAGAAACCCTAACAAAATTAATACAACAAAACATGGCATTTCCACATTCCCATGAAAACATATATGAAAATTGGATATACAATCTTCATCCTCCAAATAAAACCTAAGGAGTGAAAGCTTTGACATAATTAAGCTAAATATTTCTCTAAAATAAATGTATCAATATGAAAAGTAGATGTATAGGTTGTAAGACACCAATAAATTAGGTTGTGTAGGTGTGTGCTTCAACTAGAGTAAGAAGAAAAAAAATATAAAAAAAATATATTAGATGTTATGAATAGGGAAGTAATAACACATCAATTAAGACTATTAAGATTAGATGAAAGTTTTCCACTTAATAATCATGTGTAATAGTAGGACAAACACATGTGGTTTTCCACTTATTAAGATTAGATGAAAGTTTTTCAAATGAAATGATCCCTTTGTATTATTTTCTAGGACAAACACATGTGGTAATTCCTCTTGAAGAATAATCTCAAACCAACATAAAATGAAAACATTTCCATATATATATATATATATATATATATATATATATATATATATATATAATACTAAAATAAAATAAAAACTTTATAACATAATGTTTATATCAAATATATGTATAAACAAACAAACAAATATGTGTTAAACACAATGTCTCAAAAAAAATATATCCATTAATGATCCATAATTAATTAACCTTAATAAAAAAAAAATCACAAGGAGCTATCAAACATATTGACATATTGTGATCATAAAATTATACATCATCAACAAAATGAAAGAAATAATATATTATGTATAAATTATTTTAAAAAGATTATATATATTTACTAATCACTACTTTAAAATATAGATTCTTTAAATTGCAATATAATTATTAAAAATTATATATACTTTATCTTTAAATGAGAGTTTAATTTAAACTTATTAAACTAAGAATTTAACAATACAATTAACAATTTAAAAAGCACTAATAATTTATACAACTTACATTTATATGAAAGATAAAATTCATATCCTTCTCATATTGTTTATGAATCTATAAATATAAAATATGATGTTTTGTACACCTTATCTTTAAATGAAAATTTAATGTAAACTTATTAGACTTACAATTTAGCAATATAATTAACAATTTAAAAAGCACTAACAATTTACACAACTTACATTTACATAAAAGATAAAAGTCATATCATTCTCATATTGTTAACATGATGTTTCGTACACCCCATCTTTAAATAAGAATCTAATGTAAACTTATTAGACTAACAATTTAGCAATACACTTAACAATTTAAAAAGCACTAACAATTTACACAACTTACATTTATTTGTATTTATGGAAGATTAAAAAATTAATAAACTTATAGTAGAAATATGAAATATATTTAAATATATTATAATTTTTTTTATTTAACATTTTTTAAATAATTAATAAAAATAATTTATTTTTATTTATAATAAATTATATTTATTAAAAAAATTCAATTTCCAAAAAAAAAACTATTTAAAATTTTTGACATCTACAATAATTAAAAATTAAATGATTCATTAAAAATATTATTACACCAACCAGCCACACCAACCTTGAGCCACAATAATTAATTTTTGTCCCCGTCAGTGACTTTTCAACAAGGAGTGGCTTAACAACACACTCAGTCACCTACTCTCCTACACCTCTGAAACTTCTTCTTCTTCTTCTTATTTAAAATATAATTTTTAGTATATTAATTATTAATAATATTATATAACTATTTTTAATAATATAAAATTAGTTTATTGAAAAATGATTTATTAATGTACAGCTACTAACACCATATTAAAAATAAAAACATATTAAACACTCTAAACACTATGTCACTTATCTTTAAAAATTTCTGATAAAATTTTTCAAATATTTTAATTAAAATAAATTGAGATATGTTTTATGTTTTAGTCATTTTAGTAGGAATCACTATATTTTGTTGTTTAAATTGTATTTATGAATGCATAAAAGAATGAAAAATTCCTACAATATTAAGATTAAATTTAGCAACTCAAATTTACATATCCAATACTTTCTCACTATATTTCTTACATAATTAAAAAAATATATATGGAAAAATAAATTCACACTAAATCTTTTTTTTAACCGGCATAGATCCATCTTAACCCTTGATCTATTAAACTTCTAGAGGGATCAAATCTCTCAAGATGCATACCTTTAATCTTTCCTCAAATTTCACTTTTAGAGATTTGATCCATGTGAACCTTTGATAGATTCCTAGTTAAGATGAACCTATATTAGTTTAATAAATTAACATTAAAGTGTTATAAATTATTATAAACTATACTAATATATTAAAAAATATTAATATATTTTATAATATATTAATATCTAGATAAAATTTCACTCTTAGAGATTTGATCTATGTGAACCTTTAATATATTCCTAGTTAAGATGAACCTATATTAGTTTAATAAATTAATATTAAAGTGTTATAAATTATTATAAAATATATTAATATATTTTATAATATATTAATATCTAGATAAAATTATTTTGATGATTTATTAATGAAAAATAAAAATCAATATAAATTTTGTAATATATTAATATTATAAAATATATTAAAATATTTTATATTATATATATTAATAATATATTTATTTATTGTTATTTTAATAAATATATTATAAAATATATTAAAATATTTTCTAAAATATATATTAATTTTTTATTATGCGGAAAGCATTTTAATATTAGCTTTTGTAAAATCTCTGTCAACATGTTAACATGTTTTACAAAACCACCATTTTTCTCCATCTATCCCGTACTTTAATACCTCCACTGCAAATACCAAATTATCACATGAGAAGAAAAAACGCTGTATGAATATACCGCTACATTTATTATAATTTAAGTAGCGGATTTTATAGTTTATTATATATTAAGCAAAACGAAGGGCAAGAGGGTACATCATACGGTCTTTTCGGAATCAAGGTGGCCAATGAACGTTCAGAAAACTTCCATTCCAGATAGTTCAAGTTCGGGCTATTAATTCATAGCTGACCCATTTTCAACACACCCTTCCCTTTCATTAATGGCTGGTACGCCGTCTCATTAAAGACTATGTTTGGAACGGGACTTTTATTGTACAGTCACCTCTTCCAAACGGGGTACATTTAAATATTAAATGTAAGAATCATTTACAATTAATAACAATATTATTAAGAATTATTTAAAATTAATAACAATATGTTTCCCCTCGCACCCCTTTATAGAGGGTGGGAGAGGGACGCATTATTAGAGAATATGTATTATTGGGAGGAGGTATTATTAGAGAATATGTATTATAATAATACATATTTTCTAATAATGCCCCCCCTCCCATATAAGGTGGCATTATTAGAGAATATGTATTATAATAATACATATTCTCTAATAATGCCACCCCCTCCCACCCTCTATAATATGATTTCTTTAATTATGCCCCCCCTTCGAGGGTATAGAGGGTGGGAGGAGGGGCGGCATATTTAGAGAAATCATATTATTATGATTTCTCTAATTATGCCAATATGATTTCTCTAATTATGCCCCCTGCTCCCACCCTCTATAGGGGGGGGGGGCGCGCATAATTAGAGAAATCATATTGGCATAGTTAGAGAAATCATAATAATATGATTTCTCTAATTATGCCCCCCCCCTTCCCTATAGAGGGTGGGAGCGGGGGGCATAATTAGAGAAATCATAATAATATGATTTCTCTAATTATGCCCCCCCGTTCCCACCCTTTATACCCTCCCACC
>JASDQU010102052.1:27628-39769 GCA_032191745.1 Picea mariana
TGTAAGCTGTAGAGATGCAAAAGAGAATAGAGGAGAATAGATAATTTTATGCATTTTATTTGTTGATATCTACTATGTACAGGAGCACTGGAATTAATAGAAGAAACCTTTGATTCCAATCTATGTGTTTGTTATGGTTGTTGGAACCACCTGTTGAATGGTATGTTGCAGGCTTGTTTGCATTCTCTGTATGCATTTCTTTCAAAGCTATGTATGTCTGTAGGTTCTGGAATTCTCAGTTGAATGTTTGAAATTAATTATGGGTAAGGGAAGAATGAGTTTCAATTGTTTCTCTTTCTGAGAACTCTTGTAAAGAGTGCAGTGGAGGGTTCGCAAGGAGTGCATCGACCAAACTCTGGGTTTCATCTCAGAACTCTCAGAAGAGATTCAAATTGTGTTTCTACAGACACAAGAGCCATGCAAGGCATGCATAGGCTAAGTGAATTCTTGGATTTTACAAATCCAGGAGGAATATTGGGAGACTACTGTTGCAAAGAGTGCACAGGGTCGAAGACTCAAATAACCAGGGGTTATTTAAAATTTGGTTGCAAGGAGTGCATGTAGGGACCCTTTTGAAAGCTTGAATTTGAAAGAGAAAGTTTAGGAGGGATTTAACGTTTGAAGTGGTCAAAGAGAGACAAAGGTCAAACTCGTCTTGTAGAAGTCAAGTTCAGGAGGAAGGACGCTAAGTCATTTGGCTAGAAGTCTTAAGAAGTGAATCGAACGGTGGAATCGTTTCAAGAGGAAGTGCCAAAGTCTCGTGAGTCATTGGACCTCATGGAACAATGAAGGGATTAAGAATAAGTGAATTTCAACACCCTTGAGCTCAAGAGGGATAGTGACCGTCAGATCTGGATCAACGAGAGTCGTTGATCTCGCATGTGAATTTGCACATCAGAGTTCGGGAAATGGAGTGACCAGTGGTTTGGGTCAAGCATTGTGGATTCTCGGTTGGTGAAATATCGATACAATGTGAGTCATTGGATAGAGGGAGGCTCATAGCCATCAATCTCATCAAGGGTGCAATTTCTGAGTCAGGGAATCATAGAGGAAGAGGAACGGTTGTTGGTTGTTCGCTTGAGTCCTGAACGCTGGAAGCTAGTGGGTGACAGGTGGCGTGTGCTCATCGCTTTGGAGGAGTCAACCTTTGTTGAAATTTCATGGTTTGTCTATTGCAAGAGCTGTGGCATTGCATCGAGAACCTCCAACTCCCAAAACTTGAAATCCTTCGCGGGCTTAAACAAAGGGTTTAATTAACTCTTAGCATGGTTTAGAAAAGATCCTACATGGATCTCATCCTGAGGGCAGGGGATCTACGTTAGTTTTGGTATCATAGCACATAACAAATTCTTTGCTTTTTGTAGTAGAGAGGAGAAGGGGGGATTTTACAACCATGCTGTCGAGAAGAAGAGACATGAAAATACCTGATCTAGCAGTGGAAAGAGAAATGCATGAATTATGTGCCAGGCTTGATGCTATGGAGACAACACAAAGGCACACAGTTGACACTGAGGATATCAACGAAGCTGAAAGTGAAAATGAAGCTGGAAATGAAGGAGAAGAAGTTGCAGTCGAAGATGCTATAGAAGAACACATGTTCAGGGTTGTTGCAAGAATAGGCGCTAGCACAAAAATGGAAATTCCAATGTACGAAGGAAACTTGGATGTTAAGAACTCCTAGATTGGATTAGAGCTCTGGACAAGTACTTCGACTATGAGGATGTTGAAGAAGACAAGAAAGTCAAACATGCTATTACTAGACTTAAAGGGCATGCAACACTGTGGTGGGATGAACTGCAGGCTGACAGATGTTGCAAGGGAAAGAAAAAAATCAAAAGCTAGGATAGAATGGTTGCAAAGATGAAAGCCAAATTCATACCCAGGGATTATCAAATAACTCTGTTTCGAAGGATGCAGAATTTGAGACAAAAGTTGATGTCAGTGAAAGAATACACTGAAGAATTCTACAGGATAAACATAAGAGTAGGTCATCGGGAGAGAAATGATGAAAAAGTTGCCAGGTACATGAATGGTATGTGATATGACATTCAAGATGAGATGAGCATGATGACCATCCAAAATGTGGAAGATGTTTATCAGATGGCTCTGAAAGCTGAAGAGAAGCTGAGCCAAAAGCAAGGTCAAAGAGGCCGAGGTAGAAGTCAAAGCATAGGCAAGACAATTGCCCAGGATAGAGTCCAAAGGCCTAAGGAAGAGGAGAAGAAACCTCAAAATCAACCTGAGAGGGGAGGAATCTCACAGGGAAGGTAGCATGTTGATAGAAATACTTTTCCTCGAACCATAGGAAGAGGAAGAGGTAGAGGAGGTGAAGTGAAATTCTTTTTCTGTGGAAAAATCAGACATAAATCCTATGAGTGTCTAAATAGGAAGAAAGATGGTGGTGAAACTCACATTGCCAAAGCTCAAGGATGGAATGTTGAGGTAGAAGATGCTGAGGGCGGAAGATCTTTGATGATGCGAAAAGTTCTCTTGAAACCATAGAAGGAGTCAGAGAACCCAACCCAAAGAAACAGTCTATTTTAGACTGCTTGCAAAACCAAAGATAGAGTATGCAAGGTCATAGTGGACAGTGGTAGCACAA
This sequence comes from Picea mariana, assembly GCA_032191745.1. Taxonomy (NCBI): domain Eukaryota; kingdom Viridiplantae; phylum Streptophyta; class Pinopsida; order Pinales; family Pinaceae; genus Picea; species Picea mariana. The sequence goes on from JASDQU010102052.1 coordinate 30,231, forward strand.
ATAATCTCGTATCTATAGAGATGGTAGAAAAGCTAGAGCTGAAGACTGTTACACATCCAAGCCCATACAAAGTTTCGTGGCTACAAAAAGGACATCAGGTAAATGTCACCAAATAGTGTTTAGTCGAATTTAAAATAGGAGTATAGAAAGATGATATATTATGTGATGTTATTCCCATGGATGTTTGCCATCTATTTCTGGGTAGCCCATGGAAATATGACAGAAACGTGGTTCATGATGGGAGAAAAAAAATGTACACCCTGGAGAAAAACAATAGGATGGACATGTTACTGTCGATTAAGGATAAAGAGGTGAAAACAGAGATGAGAAACACTGTACTTCCCATGAGTGGGAAGGAACTTTTTAATGAGGTTAAGAAGAAGGAAGACACAGAATTTACTGTGGTCAAGAAGCCCAAAATTGTTTTGACCAGTATGAGAATAGATGATTTACCAGAAGAAATCCAGGAGTTGCTGGGAGAGTTTGTTGATATAGTAGTGGACGAACTACCTGGTTCGTTTCATCCTATCATAAGTAGAAGTCATCATATTGATCTTATACCTAGAGCCAGTTTGCCGAAAAAAGCAGCGTATCAGTTGACGGCGCAGGAAAATGAAGAAGTTAAGAGACAGGTCCAAGACTTAATGGACAAAGGATTGATTCGAGAGAGCTTGAGTCCATGCGTTGTTTCGACAGTGCTCAACCGAAGAAAGGATAGTGGTTGGAGAATGTGTACAGACTCAAGGGAAATCAACAAAATTACCATCAAGCACATGTTTCCATTGCTAAGGATGGATGACTTGATGGATTGCTTGAGCGGAGCAAGATTTTTTTCAAAGATTGATTTGAAAAGAGGATATCATCAAATTAGAATGAGAGAAGGTGATGAATGGAAGACAACAGTCAAGACGAATGAAGGGTTGTATGAATGGATTGTCATGCCATTTGGCTTGATGAATGCACTAAGCACCTTCATGAGATTGATGAACGAAGTTCTGAAGGATTTCATTGGGAAATTCGTCATTGTATATCTTGATGATATATTAATTTTCAACAAAATTGAAGCAGAGCACTTAAATAATTTAGTTGCAGTAACGAGAAGGTTACAACAAGAGAAATTGTTGATCAATATGAAGAAATCGTCATCTACGAGGACATAACTCATTTATTTGGGTTTTGTTATCTCTGCAAATGAATTGAAAATGGATCCGGAGAAGATAAAAGCAATTAAGGATTGGCCATTTTGCCGAAGAGCATGTTTGAAGTATGAAGCTTCCATGGGTTTGATAACTTATATAGGAAATTCATTCGAAACTTCAGTGGAATTAGCGCACCAATGATGGACACGGTGAAGAAAAAACATAAATCTTTTCACTGGACAGAGGAAGCGGAGAAGAGATTCAACCTGCTGAAGAAGAGGATCACTGAACAACCAATTCTGGTTTTGCCAGATTTCAGCAAGACATCCCAGGTCAGGTGTGATGTGAGTGGATTTGCAATTGGAGTGGTCTTAAGCCAAGACAATAGGTCGGTCGCGTATTTCAGTGAAAAACTGAATGAAGCGAAGATCAAGTACTCCACATATGACAAAGAATTCTACGCAGTGATACAAGCATTTAAGAAATGGAGACACTATTTGGTTCCCAAAGAGTTCGTTTTGTACAGTGATAATCAAGCTTTGCAATTCGTGACTTGACAGGAGAAGTTGAACCAAAAGCATACTAAATGGGTTGAATATATGCAGAACTTTACTTTTGTGATTAAGCATATTTCTGGAACTGCTAACAAAGTTGTTTATGCTTTGAGTAGGAAATGTTTGCTTATGCAGGAATTCAGAGTCAAGACTTTGGGTTTTGATAACCTCAAAGAAATGTACAGGGATGATCCAAATTTTAAGGAAGCATATGACGTCTGAGAATCCAATTCTCAAGGAAAGAATCCAATGGACCGAGTATATGATCCAAAATGGATTATTATTCAGGGGCAATCAACTATGTATTATGAAATGCTCCATGAGGGAGAATTTGTTGAAGGAAAAGCACAACAGAGGATTGGTCGGACACTTCGGTCACGACAAGACGTTCTCAAAGTTGAATGGCTCATATTTTTGGCTAGGGATGAGGACATATGTGAAGAAATTTGTGGATAGGTGCAAAATTTTCCAGCACACAAAAGGGAAAAGATAGAACGCAAGATTATATCAACCATTACCCATACCTGAAAGGTCGTGGGATGTGGTGGGCATGGATTTCATATTAGGAATGCCAAGGACACAAAGAGGATGTGATTGAATCTTTGTGGTAGTCGATAGATTTTCAAAGATGGCACATTTCATACCATGCCAAATAACCAGCGACGCAACTCATATTGTGAACCTGTTTTCAAAGAAATCGTCAGACTTCACAGCTTGCCAAGGAGTATCGTTTCTAATCGAGATACCAAGTTCGTGGGACATTTTTGGAGGACCTTATGGAAGAACCTGGGGACAAACTTATCTTTTAGCTCATTGTATCATCCTCAGACAGATGGACAGGCAGAGGTCGTAAACAAGAGCTTGGGAGATTTGCTAAGGAGCTTAGTAACTGAACATCATAGTCAATAGGATCGCATTCTGCCACAGGGGAAATTCACTTACAATGATTCACTCAATAGAAGCACAGGGAAGAGTCCATTCCAAATTGTATATAGAATGCAACCAAGGGGAGTTTATGAATTGAAAGATGCAGAACAAGCTGAATTCAGGAGTGCTAGTGCAGAGGACTTTGCAAGAAGAATGAAGGAGCTTCATAGCCAAATCAAGGAGCAATTACAGAGTTCAAGACAAGAATACAAGCGTAGAGCAGATCAACACAGACGGGAACTTCAATTTGAGGTTGGTGATTTGATTCTTGCGCATTTGAGGAAGGAGAGGTTCCCAAGGGGAATGTATAACAAGCTGAAGATGAAGAAGATTGGACCGTGCAAGGTCATAAAGAAATTTGGGGAAAACACATATGAGATTGAATTACCCAATGGGGTCAGAATCTCACTGATATTCAACATTGCAGATTTGTACCCTTACAGAGCTGAAGAAGCAGGAGCAGAGGAGGAACAAAAAGAAATTCAATGGACAAAACAAATGCCTGTAGATGAAAAGCAACAGATGGAAAGCATAATTGACAAGAGGATTAGCAAAAAGACTAGGAGAAAAGAGTATTTTGAATACTTGGTCAAATAGAAAGGACATCCAGTTGAAGATGGTAGTTGGGAAGATGAAGCAACAATTCAAAAGCATGGATAGACTATGCAAGAGCTCATGAGAAGGAGTTCATGAAAATTTTCAAGCAAGGGAGTAATGATGTAGGAGCATCGTAGAAATCCAAAGAGACAGCTGGATGTGTAGATGTAATTTGAGCACATTTTTATGAAAACATTTTGAATTTTGAAATCCGAAGCATTGATGTAATAGATAGGAAGAAAGTGGAGTTGCATTTATAACTACAGATCTAAACTAATTTTGGAGCGTGTGTTCCTATCCGTCGGATGTAATAGACATTTATGTTTGTTTAATGCAAGTAGGTAGATATGAATGTTAGATTAGACAGTTTAGAAGCATAGGAGGGAAAATGGATGATAGACACCCTCACCCTTGTACCATTGTATTATTATTCAGAATTCGTAAGCTGTAGAGATGCAGAAGAGAATAGAGGAGAACAAATAATTTTATGCATTTTAAATGTTGATATATACTATGTACAATAGCATTGGAATTAATAGAAGAAACCTTTGATTCCAATCTATGTGTTTGTTATGGTTGTTGGAACCACTTGTTGAATGGTATGTTGCAAGCTTGTTTGCATTCTCTGTATGCATTTCTTTCAATGCTATGTATGTTTGTAGGTTCTGGAATTCTTAGTTGAATGTTTGAATTATGGGTAAGGGAAGAATGAGTTTCAATTATTTCTCTTTCTGAGAAATCCTGCAAAGAGTGCAGTGGAGGGTCTGCAAGGAGTGCATCGACCAGACTATGGGTTTCATCTTATAACTCTCAGAAGAGATTCAGATTGTGTTTCTACAGACACAAGAGCCGTGCAAGGCATACACAGGCTGAGTGAAGTCTTGGATTTTACAATTCCAAGAGAAATATTGGGAGACTACTATTGCAAAGAGTGCACAAGGTCGAAGACTCAAATAACCAGAGGTTATTTGAAAGTTTTCTGCAAGGAGTGCGTGTAGGGACCCTTTTGAAATATTGAATTTGAAAGAGAAATTTTAGGAGGGATTTAACCTTTGAAGTGGTCAAAGGGTGACAAAGGTTGAACTCATCTTGCAGAAGTCAAGTTTAGGAGGGAGGACACCAAGTCATTTGGCTAGAAGTCTTGAGAAGTGAATCAGATGGTGGAATCATTTCAAGAGGAAGTGTCGAAGTCCCGTGAGCCGTTGGAACTTGTGGAACAACGAAAGGATTAAGACTAAGTGACTTTCAACACCCTTAAGCTCAGGAGGGATAGTGATTGTCAGATCTGGATCAACAAGATATATTGATCTCGCATGTGAATTCGTACATCAAAGTTTGGGAAATGGAGTGACCAGTGTATTGGGTCAAGCATTGTGGATTCTCGATTGGAGAACTCTCGATACAACGTGAGTCATTGGATCGAGGGGGGCTCAGAGCCGTCAATCTCGTCAAAGGCTCAATTTCAAAGTCGAGGAATCATAGAGGAAGAGAAACGACTGTTGGCTATTCACTCGAGTCTCGAAAGTCAGAAGCTAGTGGGTGACAAGTGGTGTGTGCTCATTACTTTGGAGAAGTCAAACTTTGTTGACATTTCATGGTTTGGCTAATGCAAGATTTGTGGCATTGCATCGAGAACCTCCAACTCCCAAAACCTGAAATCCTTCACAGGCTTAAACAAAGGGTTTAATTAACTCTTGGCGTGGTTTGGAAAAGATCCTACATGGATTTCGACCCAAGGGCAGGGGGTCTGCATCAGTTGAGGGATGCAGACCCCCTACCCTTGGGCCGAGATCCGTGTAGGATCTCAACCCGAGGGCAAGGGGTATGCATCAAGAATCACACCCACCAATGTACCAAAAAATCAGATATCATAGAGAAGTCTATGTGGTCATCAACTGATAGGGCATCCACTACACCTAGTCTCTAAGTGTCAAAGGGAAAAACCCTAATACTCCAACAACCCCAATCTACGACAATCATCCAAGCATAATAGAGACAATCTCCCAACATATCATCTACAAAGTCCTTCCATGAAAACACAAGAACCTCGTAGATTGTAAAGTTGTCATTCCGTAATGTACTAATATTTGAGTAATGGTTGTTACATGTACACCAAAAAGGCTCGTGGTTCATTCTCCTATGAGAAGAAGGGATAAATATCGAGGTTGATGCAGCTTCTAGAAAAAATGAATTAGAAAAAGAAATAATATTATAAAAGAAAGAAGAAATAATGGGACAATAAATGACCAAGTCAAAATCCAAAGTTCATCTTGATCTCTACCCCCTCACTATGAGGCGATTTCCCCTAGTTGTAATGCATTGGATGCATATCAATTAAAATGACTTTATCCTAGTGAGAAAAACAATGAATGCTTGAAACCTGAAAAGGGGACTTGCAAGAGAAATAAAAGAATATCAAAAGGAAAGAATGGGTTTGGAATAAACACACTGTCGAAGAAAGGGTATCTAAATTTGCAAGAACTCCCTCTACATAGGTGCTTAAGAAGTTGGACGAAGCACGGTACTTTGCATTCTAATGACTCCATCACCATGAAGTAACCCCATTCCATTTCATTCACCATACTTACACTTTGATGGGATTTCTTGGGAGATATTTGTCTACTTGGGTACTAACACACCTAATAGGATATTATGATGGACCTCCTATACCTAAACCTGGAAAATTGCATAAAGTCTTCAACCAGTGTGAAGTTTAAAGAAGATACTTGAGTGAATGGCTTACATTGATTATGTATTAATTAATGGCTTACTTTGTATGGTTCTAATTACTATTGTATCTTGTAATGGTTGGTTTCACCTGACTTTGTTGGCCTTGTTTTGATCATGATACACTCTTGAAATGGTCCTTTGGAGGGTTTTCATGCTTGTACATAGGTGTTGGGCTCTAAAGATGTACTAAAATATAACATCTAAGCATCATCCGAAGGTAGGCGCTGACACAAGCATTTTACTTGTTTCCTGCTTAGGTTATTACCTTTCATTTTCATTACATGTACTCCAGAGATGAAACCCCTACAAAGAGACAACAATTGTAACAAAAGGAACGACAGTTGTTTAGTTCAAATGAACAACACTACCTGCAAAAGGAACAACATTCGTAACAAGGGAACGACAGTCGTTATATTGGGTCGAACTAATGCTGTATTAATTGAGTTGTAGTACTTGCCCAACTATCTAATTTTTAAATTTGAGGTTCGTAAACTTACGAAGCACACACAAAGTATATGAAATATTGAAGAGGGACTAATCTAATCTAATGTTTAAGCCACGACTGAAATTGAATCATTAATCTATTGCAGGAAATTGAAACACACGACTTGGAATTGAATTGTGTAAATGAAATTGATTTAGGAATGGGAAATTGCGTAAATGAAATTAATCTAGGAATGAGAAATTGCGTAAATGAAATTAATCTAGGAATGGAGAACTACATGAAGGAAAATAAAATACAACATGTGAAGATTTGAATGACACAACAACATATGTGAGCTCACACCAATGAAGCAATCTTACATTACAATAATCAAATCAATCTTGATAACAAAATAATGAAAGCATGGAAACCAAAACCATGAATCAAAGCTAAGAATCCCTTTCTCTTTCAAATCCTAAGGACTACTACTAAATGACTACCAAATAACTCTAATTACCCCCTGATGAAGAGAGAGCACTCTCTTTTATACATGAGATCCTTGAAGATAAGATAACCATCTCATAATTACAGATCCACTTTTCTCTCAACCAATTTCCCATTATTACAAAATATAATCCCTTCAAATCCTCACACATATCTCTCATATATCTTGGATAAGATATGCCAACCAAATCTCCATGATTTTCTCCTTGGAATAGGCTTAAATTATCTCCTTAAATCTTTAAATGGTCGATGAAGTATTCGAGAATTCCTTTTGAATTAATCCTTCACATATTCCTACACATTGCAAAGATCACACAATTTTGAGATATATATGAAAATATGTCGATTTTCTAACATTTAATCACAAATTCCCTTTTAATACTAAAATGAATAAGTGGAGAATAATAAGGTGAAACCCAAGTATATTTATGAAAATGATATCATGAAAGGTTAATGGGGTGATGAAATGTGAAGAATAATGAAGGGAAAGGTGGATGAAAATTGGACATTTCTAAGCCCCAACATACCCCCCAACTTAACTTGTTGCATGTCCGCATGCAACTGTGCATGGATCTTCTCAAGAAATTTTTGGCATCTGAATATTGGCTTTGAGTGATGATAATGAATTTTTCCAGGATGGGATTTACATGAATAACAACTGCCATTTTCTTATGGTTGGTTCTTGTGTGACAACCATGAATATAAAGAATGTTGGTTCTTGTGTTAACAACATTCATTTCGTTATTTGTTATCTTGTTGTTATGATAATAATTTACCCATATTCTTACTGGAAAAAAACATATGCTATCAATGTGCATAAGGAAACATCACCGAGTATAAGAAATCCCTTTTTCATATTTGTGAATCATTGCAATATGTATATCAATGCTTATGAAGCAAAGTGCAACAGAGTATCGTTGGAAAATAAATGTTGGTAAATGGTAAATGAGATGAAAAATGGAATGATGGTAGTGGAAAAATGGAGTGATGATAGTGAATAAATTCCCCTACCCCCCAACTGAATCGGTTGCATGTCCTCATGCAACATGGCATAAGTCATAGAAGTGAAAAGGAAAGGGAACTTGGTGAGGGCGTTTTCCAAATTATTCATTGCTAACAGTTGAGGAATTACATGATTAAAGTTTAGAAAATAACATACCTCCACTTACCCAAAATCTTGATGAAATATGCAAGAGGAATATGGCTAATGCAGCTGATGGAGCATGGAATATGTCATTGCTGTAGGATCATATGAAAGGTGAATAATTTTGTATCTGCAACTGTCGTAACTGTTGGATCAGAGAATGTGAAGTGGAGGAATCTGAACTGTTGCTCGATGAATCATGGAAGAGAGGAAGTATGAAAGTGGAACTGTGGTACTCTCATATAGCTGAAAAATATTGTTGCAACTGCTGATGAGGTCATGAAAAAGTGTATAGTCTTCACCCACTGTTAAACCCGATGGTACAATTCTTGTCATGCGAATGAATGTGTCGATGTCGAGCATGAAAATAAGTCATTGGATTACCAGCCATTGATGCATGTCGTTAACCAATGCGAGGCAAACTCACCATCAATGTCAATGAGTTCCAAGATACCCGAGTACATATTGCAAAGTGCGAATGAATGATTTGATGTTGAGCCACTTGCAAGATCTAACGATCAAGGGACATTGATGTATTTCCATGATTGTCAGTGAGAGAACTTGCCATTAAGGCATGCAAGCCTCTAGGTACTCAAAATAGACTCTAGTCTATATCCCAGATAAGGTGTTGAGGTTGATGGGGCAAGACTTGTTGAAAGGTGGGCCTTAAGGAATCCCACATCAGTCAACGCAAGTTTGATAAAAGTATTGGTAGGACTATAGGAAAGATCTTAGTAGCAACAATGTTTATGGCAAGGCAATGTAGTCATGGAAAGGGAACTGGATAGTTTTATTGACAAGGCAAAATGAACTGAAAAAAATAAAGAGATGTATGTGACTCAGAAAGGTAGGTGTGTGCAAAGTCATGAAGGATAATTCAATGGAAGATGGGCTTCAACACAGGGATGACCAATCTTCTTTGAAGGAGAAATGGGAAGAAATAATTCATGATACAAAATGGTTTTATGAATGGTCAATGTGTAACAACAAACGCCATGATGTGTAGAATGAGAATAAACCCCTTCAAGCAGTCAATAAAGCATGGTTTTTTCAAAAGGTCTGTGATTCTTGAAAATCACTTTAGCAGCAAGATGTGATTGACGACACACTTGAAAAAAACTTATTACAAATCCTCCATGAAAACTTATGCGATGTTCAAAGAAAAATATAACATGCAGAAAGAAGTACAAATGTGGCAAAGTAAAAGAAATAAAATGCATTTTTATACTTGTTGTCATGGTTGTTACACGTGCGCTTATTTTATCGTTGATTGCTTGCTAAAGTGACTCCAAGAAACAACTTAGTGTAAAAAAACATTACTTTGATATTGTTTTCAAGAATTATTTGAAATGTCCATTTGCTAAAAAAGTTTTATTTGTTTTTTTGTTTTGATTTTTATAATTTGTTTTTATCTTTTATGAATTTTTTTATTTTTTATTATTTTTATGTTGACCTAAGATTTTCTTTTTATGATTTTTTTTTTGTTTTTTATATTTTGTTTTTATCATTTTTTTTGTTTT
>JASDQU010102052.1:46866-66461 GCA_032191745.1 Picea mariana
GGGGGGGGGGCATAGTTGCCGCGGTCGACCGTAGATCTGAGCGTGCCTTACTCAATTGCTGAAATCTGCGCACTCCTTAGCACAACGTGCAAAAACTGCCAAGCCATCAAAAACTTAGGATAAAAACCAAATGTGGATCGCGCTCATACCCCTTTTCTTCATTTTTTCACCAAGGGGTTGTTTCCTAAGGAAAATACATCAATTCATCAAAATTCCTTGTGCTAACACAACCTACTCTTATGGATCTTCATAGACACCAATCTACTAGAGACACCAATCGCTAGTGGTAAGCACCAGCTTATCAAGAGACACCAAGCTCTTTGTTTGAGTGGCACCAACCTTCAAGTTACAATTTCTTTTTTAGTACATATAAATTCTTCAAAATATGATGAAATTTACATCACCTTCACTGAGTCTGCTTGCTACTTCTACCTTCACTAGGTATGACCAAAATTTGAATTTCTAAATGAAATTTATGACAACTTTCCCAAAGATGGTTGTTTTTGGCCTGTTCCCAATAACGACATTGTACAACATGATATGTATCCAATTTTGCAAATCAGATTCTGAAATTTTATCCTAAGGAACTTCAATATGTCTCCTCAGATCCCTGAAAATTTCACATTCTAAAAAGTCTCAGAAAATAAGTTATAGAGAAAATGTTAAGATGACCTGTTTGAAATTGATTTCATGACCATTAAAAAACCCTAAATTCCATAGGTTATATATTAGAAGGTATAGTGAAACAAATTCTGAAATTATTATTAGAGGTACTTTTGTATGGCTTCTTAGATCCCTGAAAATTTCATAGTCTGAAAAGTCCCAGAAAAGAAGTTATAGTGAAAATGCCAAACTGACTTGTTTGAAACTAATTTCAGGACTATTCAAGAACCCTAAATTCCACATGGAATATCTCAGAACATATAGAGAACCAACATAAGAAATTTTAATCACATGTACCCAGAGACCTCACATTCATCTCCTCAAAATTTCACATTCTGAAACATCCCAGAAAACAAGTTATTGCGAAATTGCAAAACTGGCATGTTTGAAACCGATTTCAAGAGATTTCCGGAACCCTAACTTACACAGGTCATATCTCAGAAAGTATATCGAACCAATGTTTGAAATTTTAACCACGTGTATCCAAAGATCTTTCCTCCGTCTCCTCAAAATTTCACGGTATGAAACATCCCAGAAAATAAGTTATCGTGAAAATTCCAAGTTGCCCTGAAATTGATTTCGCAACTCTCCCCTTTTGGAATGATATTCATTCTTTTCTCATCCACTTCTTCAAATGTTATTACATTTTTCACCCACACACTTTCTCTCAATACTTTCTCTTTTTATACTTTATCATAACCCTTCATCAAGAGATATGTTAAGTCCAAAAGACACAACATCGATTGATTAAATAATTAATTCCCCCTTTTTTATTTCACTTTTCCAAATACCGTGGCTTTACAAACCCATGGGTTTGAAACCACCATTTCACCTTTTACTTTTTCACGACACTATTTTTTTAATATACTTGTAAACCTATATATAAATCAATCTTGGAAATGTTGTGTGTATTTGTAAAGCGGTAATATGACATTAATGACAACATTAATCCTTTGACATCAATGACAATGATTCCAACAATATCCCCCTTGGTCATTGATGGAAATCCTACAATGAAACACATAGTTCACTAGGCATATAAATAATTCCCCCCTTTCTGCAACTCTCCCCCTATCTGCAACTCTCCCTCTTTGACATCAATGGAAAATGGATGTTCCCCCTGAACTTGTGCTTCTCCTTAAGAACTTAGTGATGAGATAAATATTACTCCCAATTTATGTCTAAGATATTCAAATGTCTCCTTGGGAAGGTGTTTTGTAAAAATATTTGCAATAGGTTCTTTGGTGACAAGATATTCCAACTTGACATTTTGTTCTGCTACTTGTTCTCTTAAGAAGTGATACTTGATTGGAATATGCTTTGTTTTTTAGTGCATGATAGGATTCTTTGAAATATTTATTGCACTTGCGTTGTCACAAATTATTGACATTGGATGATCATAATATACCTTAATATCTATCAATGTCTTCTTCATCCAAAGAACTTGCGTGCAACGTGATGTTGCTACTATATACTTGACCTCTGCTATGGATATAGAAACTGAAGGTTGTTTCTTGCTCAACCAAGAAACTAGACTCTTTTCGAGAAAGAATGCTCCTCCACTTGTACTTTTCCTATCATCAACATCACCTACCCAATTCACATCTATATATGTTTTTAGAGTAAAATATTCACCTCTTGAGTACCACAAGACAAAGTCCAAGGTTCCCTTTAGATATATGAATATTATTTTCACTAATTTCACATGAGTTTATTTTGGTGAAACTTTGAACCGTGCAACCAATCCTACTGCTTGCAAAATGTCTGGCCTTGATTCTATAAATCATGCACTGTTATGTCCCCAAAGGGAAAATTCTAGGAAAATAATGGTTTTTTTCCAATTATGTATTTATGGTTGTGTACTTTCATCAAATAATTGCATTATGTGTGTTTTAGAGTGATTGACTATTTTTCACAAACATTTTGGTAGTACATCCATAATGAATATTTTATCAAACATGTTGCACACAACTGAATACACCAAAAATGGAAGAGATGATCATGGCATTTTATTATGGATGGAAGCTTAAAAAAATTACAGTAATACAAATCTATGTTGTTTGTAGCAACAACGGTACCAAATACTAAACTCACAAATCTCTACTAGTCACAATGGCAGTTTCACAATCAGACTCACAAAGAAAAACAAAACCTGGAATGTTGCCACAATACTCCTAAATCCACTACAAACTATCCACTCCTGTAACCCTCTCCATCTAGATCTAATCAATCATTGCAAACCCTCGATCCTAGAGGTCCTTGCATGAATCAATCGGTCATCTAGTGAGGCCTCATAGGATGAGGTTAGACAACATGCAGGGTCCTCACAGGACACCCTATACTAAACCCATAGGGTTGTCATGTACCATGATTTAATAAAAAATCATCCTCATACTTGCAAAGTCTGAGTATGGCCTCCTCTGAAAGATTTGCCAATTTCTTGCACAAGCAGGTATATCTCCAGCTAAAAACCAAATCCCAACTAAATCTCCAATGAAAATACTGGATGGATTCCCCTCTTTTCTAGGCTCCAATGGAAATCCTGGATGGATTCCTCTCTTGTCTAGCTAGGGTGAATATTTCACCACCAAAACCAAACAAAGAGTGGAAGGGTTTTCCTAAACCCTAACAAAACAATGGCTCCAAGAGAACTTCCAAAATGAGAGATCATATCATAATTCCAAAGTGAGGCTCTACCCCTCCTTTTATCCTTTCTCCATGCCTTCTAGAACTTTCCCTTTTTTGACCAAATCAAATGTAACCCTTATCTCCTTTTTGACTAAATCAAATATGACCCTTATCCCCCTTTTCTTTCACTTTTAATAATAGATAAGTAACTTATTAATCTAATGTCACTTTAAATACATAATGTATCCTAACTAAGTGACATTAAATAACCCTTTTTGACTCCCCTTTTCTTCACAGACAAGCCACGAAAGTAATTTCCACTGCCTAACAGGGGAATCCAAAAATGGTTACATGAAAAATCCTCCTTTCCCAAAGATTACTTGTCCTCAAGCAATGCCATCATGATCTAACACTCCATCAATTGAACCTGACTGAAACTGAAAAGGATACCAGGATCCAAAACCACCTTGTAATATGTGAAGCATCCTCTCCTCAAGTTGTGTTCTAGTAATGTACTCACATGAGAGGTTTCCTAAAAACCACCTACAAGTAAGGCCACTTGGTGCTGCAACAACTCGATCAAACCGTCAAGGAACTGTTCTGCTAGGGAACCAATATCATGAAGGAAAAAACTATCTCTCCTCTCCATGTCAACCACCACACTATCTCTTACTGAAATCTTGGGGTCCCAATCTATCCTTAAAAAGGAACTTCCATGTTGATGTTGCGCCACTCTGATCATAGTCATCCAACCATCGTTCCCACTCTACATCCACAATATTTAATTCCTCAGAGGATCACATCCACTATTGAGGTTTGAAGCAAGAGCATCATAGAAAGACAAAGAGACAGTTGGACGCACATATGTAATTTGAGCACGTTTTTATGAAAATGTTTTGAATTTTGAAATTTGAAGCATTGATGTAATAGATAGGAAGAAAGTGTAGTTGCATTTATAGCTGCAGATCTAAACCGATTTTGGAGCGTGTGTTCCTATCCACCGAATGTAATAGAAATTTTTGTTTGTTTAATGCAAGTAGGTAGATATGAATGTTAGATTAGATAGTTTAGAAGTGTAGGAGGGAAAATAGATGATAGATACCCTCACCCTTGTACCATTGTATTATTATTCAAAATTTGTAAGATGTAGAGATGCAGAAGAGAATAGAGGAGAATAGAAAATTTTATGCATTTTAGTTGTTGATATCTACTATGTACAGGAGCACTGGAATTAATAGAAGAAACCTTTGATTCCAATATATGTGTTTGTTATGGTTGTTGGAACCACCTGTTGAATGGTATGTTGCAGGCTTGTTTTCATTCTCTGTATGCATTTATTTCAAAACTATGTATGTTTGTAGGTTCTGGAATTCTCAGTTGAATGTTTGAAATTAATTCTGGGTAAGGGAAGAATGAGTTTCAATTGTTTCTCTTTCTGAGAACTCCTGCAAAGAGTGCAGTGGAGGGTTCGCAAGGAGTGCATCGACCAGACTCTGGGTTTCATCTCAGAACTCTCAGAAGAGATTCAAATTGTGTTTCTACAGACACAAGAGCCATGCAAGGCATGCGCAGGCCAAGTGAAGTCTTGGATTTTACAACTCTAGGAGGAATATTGGAAGACTACTATTGTAAAGAGTGCACAGGGTTGAAGACTCAAATAACCAGAGGTTATTTGAAAGTTTGTTGCAAGGAGTGTGTGTAGGGACCCTTTTGAAAGATTGAATTTGAAAGAGAAAGTTCAGGAGAGATTTAACCTTTGAAGTGGTCAAAGGGAGACAAAGGTCGAACTCGTCTTGCAGAATTCAAGTTCAGGAGGAAGGACGCCAAGTCATTTGGCTAAAAGTCTTGAGAAGTGAATCGAACGGTGGAATCATTTCAAGAGGAAGTGCCAAATTCCCGTGAGTCGTTGGACCTCATGGAACAATGAAGGGATTAAGACTAAGTGACTTTCAACACCCTTGAGCTCAAGAGGGATAGTGACTGTCAGATCTGGATCAACGAGAGTCGTTGATCTCGCATGTGAATTCGCACATCTGAGTTCAGGAAATGGAGTGACCAGTGGTTTGGGTCAAGCATTTTGGATTCTCGGTTGGCGAAATCTCGATACAACGTGAGTCGTTGGATCGAGGGGGGCTCACAGCAGTCGATCTCATCAAAGGCGCAATTTCAGAGTTGGGGAATCATAGAGGAAGAGGAACGGCTACTGGTTGTTCGCTCGAGTCCCGAAAGTCGGAAGCTAGTGGGTGACAGGTGGCGTGTGCTCGTCGCTTTGGAGGAGTCAACCTTTGTTGAAATTTCGCGGTTCGTCTATTGCAAGAGCTGTGGCATTGCATCGAGAACCTCCAACTCCCAAAACTTGAAATCCTTCGTGGGCTTAAACAAAGGGTTTAATTAACTCTTGGTGTGGTTTAGAAAAGATCCTACATGGATCTTGGCCTGAGGGCAGGGGGTCTTCATTAGTTGTGGTATCAGAGCACATAACAAATTATTTGCTTTCTGTAGTAGAGAGGAGAAGGGGGAATTTTACAACCATGCGCTGAGAAGAAGAGACATGAAAATACCCGATCCAGCAGTGGAAAGAGAAATGCATGAATTATGTGCCAGGATTGATGCTATGGAGACAACACAAAGGCACACAGTTGACGCTGAGGATATCAACGAAGCTGAAAGTGAAAATGAAGTTGGGAATGAAGGAGAAGAAGTTGCAGTCGAAGATGCTGCAGAAGAACACATGTTTAGGGTTGTTACAAGAATAGATACTAGGGAAAAAATGGACATTCCAATGTATGAAGGCAACTTGGATGTTGAAGAACTCCTAGATTGGATTAGAGCTCTGGACAAGTACTTCGACTATGAGGATGTTGAAGAAGACAAGAAAGTCAAACATGATGTTACCAGACTTAAAGGGCATGCAACACTGTGGTGGGATGAACTGCGGGCTGACAGATGTTGCAAGGGCAAGAAAAAAATCAAAAGCTGGGATATAATGGTTGCAAAGATGAAAGCCAAATTCATACCCATGGATTATCAAATAACTCAGTTTCGAAGGATGCAGAATTTGAGACAAAAGTTGATGTCAGTGAAAGAATAAACTGAAGAATTCTACAGGATAAACATAAGAGTAGGTCATCGGGAGAGCGATGATGAAAAAGTTGCCAGGTACATGAATGGTCTGCAATATGGAATTCAAGATGAGATGAGCATGATGACCATCCAAAATGTGGAAGATGTTTATCAGATGGCTCTGAAAGTTGAAGAGAAGCTGAGCCAAAAGCAAGGTCAAAGAGGCCGAGGTAGAATTCAAGGCAGAGGCAAGACAATTGACCAGGATAGAGTCCAGAGGCCTAAGGAAGAGGAGAGGAAACCTCAAACTCAACCTGAGAGAGGAGGAATCTCACAGGGAAGGTAGTATGTTGATAGAAATACTTTTCCTCGAACTAGAGGAAGAGGAAGAGGTAGAGGAGGTGAAGTGAAATGCTTTGTCTGTGGAAAAATCAGACATAAATCCTATGAGTGTCCAGATAGGAAGAAAGATGGTGGTGAAACTCACATTGACAAAGCTCAAGGAAATATTGTTGAGGTAGAAGACGCTGAGGGCGGAAGATCTTTGATGATGCGGAAAGTTCTCTTGAAACCATAGAAGGAGTCAGAGAACCCAACCCAAAGAAATAGTCTATTTCAGACTACTTTCAAAACCAAAGATAGAGTATGCAAGGTCATAGTGGACAGCGGTAGCACAAAAAATCTCGTATCTATAGAGATGGTAGAAAATCTAGAGATGAAGACTGTTACGCATCCAAGCCCATACAAAGTTTCATGGCTGCAAAAAGGACATCAGGTAAATGTCACCAAACAATGTTTAGTCGAATTTAAAATAGGAGGATAGAAAGATGATATATTATGTGATGTTATTCCCATGGATGTTTTCCATCTGTTTCTGGGTAGACCATGGAAATATGACAGAAACGTGGTTCATGATGGGAGAAAAAACACGTACACCCTGGAGAAAAACAGTAGGACGGACATGTTACTGTCGATTAAGGATAAAGAGGTGAAAACAGAGATGAGCAACACTGTACTTCTCATGAGTGGGAAGGAACTTCTTAATGAGGTTAAGAAGAAGGAAGACATGCAATTTATTGTGGTCAAGAAGCCTAAAATTGTTTTGACCAGTACGAGAATAGATGATTTACCAGAAGAAATCCAGGAGTTGCTGGGAGAGTTTGTTGATATAGTAGTGGACAAACTACCTTGTTCGTTGCGTCCTATCATAAGTATAAGTCATCATATCGATCTTATACCTAGAGCTAGTTTGTCGAACAAAGTAGTGTATCAGTTGATGGCACAGGAAAATGAAGAAGTTAAGAGACAGGTCTGGGACTTAATGGACAAAGGATTGATTCGAGAGAGCTTGAGTCCATGCACTATTCCGACAGTGCTCAACCCAAGAAAGGATAGTGGTTGGAGAATGTGTATAGACTCAAGGGAAATCAACAAAATTACTATCAGGTACATGTTTCCATTGCCAAGGATGGACGACTTGATGGATTGCTTGAGCGGAGCAAGATTTTTTTCAAGGATTGATTTGAAAAGCGGATATCATCAAATTAGAATGAGAGAAGGTGATGAATGGAAGACAACAGTCAAGATGAATGAAGGGTTGTATGAATGGATTGTCATGCCATTTGGCTTGACGAATGCACTAAGCACCTTCATGAGATTGATGAACGAAGTTCTGAAGGATTTCATTGGAAAATTCGTCATTGTATATCTTGATGATATATTAATTTTCAACAAAACTGAAGCAGAGCACTTAAAGAATTTAGCTGCAGTAATGAGAAGGTTACAACAAGAGAAATTGCTGATCAATATGAAGAAATCATCATTTATGAGGACATAAATCATTTATTTGGGTTTTGTTATCTTTGCAAATGAATTGAAAATGGATCCAGAGAAGATAAAAGTGATTAAGAATTGGCCATTTTGCTGAAGAGCGTGTTTGAAGTATGAAGCTTCCATGGGTTAGATAGCTTCTATAGGAAATTAATTTGAAACTTCCATGGAATTAGCACACCAATGATGGACACAGTGAAGAAAAGACATAAATATTTTCACTGGATAGAGGAAGCAGAGAAGAGATTCAACCTGCTGAAGAAGAAGATCATTGAACAACCAATTCTGGTTTTTCCAGATTTCAGCAAGACATCCCAGGTCAGGTGTGACGTGAGTGGATTTTCAATTGGAGCGATCTTAAGCCAAGACAATAGGCCAGTCGCGTATTTCAGTGAAAAAATGAATGAAGCGAAGATCAAGTACTCCACATATGACAAAGAATTCTACGCAGGCATACAAGCATTGGAGAAATGGAGACACTATTTGGTTCCCAAAGAGTTCGTTTTGTACAGTGATAATCAAGCTTTTCAATTCATGACTTGATAGAAGAAGTTGAACCAAAATAATACTAAATGGGTTGAATATATGCAAAACTTTACTTTTGTGATTAAGCATATTTCTGGAACTGCTAACAAAGTTGTTTATGCTTTGAGTAGGAAATGTTTTCTTATGCAGGAATTCAGAGTCAAGACTTTGGGTTTTGATAACCTCAAATAAATGTACAGGGATGATCCAAATTTTAAGGAAGCATATGACGTCTGAGAATCCAATTCTCAAGGAAAGAAGCCAATGGACCGAGTATATGATCCAAGATGGATTATTATTCAGGGGCAATCAACTATGTATTACAAAATGCTCCATGAGGGAGAATTTGTTGAAGGAAAAGCACAGCCGAGGATTGGCCGGACACTTCGGTCATGAAAAGACGTTCTCAAAGTTGAATGGCTCATATTTTTGTCCAGGGATGAGGACATATGTGAATAAATTTGTGGACAGGTGCAAAATTTTCCAGCACGTGAAAGGGAAAAGACAGAACGCAGGATTATATCAACCATTACCCGTACCTGAAAGGTCATGGGATGCAGTCAGCATGGATTTCATATTAGGAATGCCAAGGACACAAAGAGGATGCGATTCAATCTTTGTGGTAGTCGATATATTTTCAAAGATGGCACATTTCATACCATGCCAAAAAACCAGCGACGCAACTCATATTGTAAACCTGTTTTCAAAGAAATGGTCAGACTTCATGGCTTTCCAAGGAGTATCATTTCTAATCGAGATACCAAGTTTGTCGGACATTTATGGAGGACCTTATGGAAGAACCTGGGGACAAACTTATCTTTTAGCTCAACGTATCATCCTCAGACAAATGGATAGGCAGAGGTCGTAAACAAGAGCTTGGGAGATTTTCTAAGGAGATTAGTAACTGAACATCACAGTCAATAGGATCACATTCTGCCACAGGCGAAATTCACTTACAATGATTCACTCTATAGAAGCACAGGGCAGAGTCCATTCCAAATTGTTTATGGAATGCAACCAAGGGGAGTTTATGAATTGAAAGATGCAGAACAAGTTGAATTCAGGAGTGCTAGTGCAGAGGACTTTGCGGAAGGAATGAAGGAGCTTCATATCCCAATCAAGGAGTGATTACAGAGTTCAAGCCAAGAATACAAGTGTAGAGTAGATCAACATAGACGAGAACTTCAATTTGAAGTTGGTGATTTGATTCTTGCGCATTTGAGGAAAGAGAGGTTCCCAAGGGGAACGCATAACAAGCTGAAGATGAAGAAGATTGGACCGTGCAAGGTCATAAGGAAATTTGGGGAAAACACATATGAGATTGAATTACCCAATGGGGTCAGAATCTCACCGATATTCAACGTTGCAGATTTGTACCCTTACAGAGTTGAAGAAGCAGGAGCAGAGGAGGAACAAAAATAAATTCAATGGACAAAACAAATGCCTGTAGATGAAAAGTGACAGATGGAAAGCATAATTGACAAGAGGATTAGCAAAAAGACTAGGAGAAAAGAGTATTTTGAATACTTGGTCAAATAGAAAGGACATCCAGTTGAAGATGGCAGTTGGGAAGATAAAGTAGCAATTCAAAAGCATGGATAGACTGTGCAAGAGCTCATGAGAAGGAGTTCATGAAAATTTTCAAGCAAGGGAGTAATGATGCAGGAGCATCGTAGAAATCCAAAGAGACAGCTGGACGCGCAGATGTAATTTGAGCACATTTTTATGAAAACGTTTTGAATTTTGAAATCTGAAGCATTGATGTAATAGATAGGAAGAAAGTGGAGCTGCATTTATAACTACAGATCTAAACTGATTTTGGAGCGTGTTTTCCTATCCGCCGGATGCAATAGACATTTACGTTTGTTTAATGCAAGTAGGTAGATATGAATGTTAGATTAGACAGTTTAGAAGCATAGGAGGGAAAATGGATGATAGACACCCTCACCCTTGTACCATTGTATTATTATTCAGAATTCGTAAGCTGTAGAGATAAAGAAGAGAATAGAGGAGAACAAAGAATTTTATGCATTTTAGCTGTTGATATCTACTATGTACAAGAGCATTGGAATTAATAGAAGAAACCTTTGATTCCAATCTGTGTGTTTGTTATGGTTGTTGGAACCACTTGTTGAATGGTATGTTGCAAGATTGTTTGCATTCTCTGTATGCATTTCTTTCAATGCTATGTATGTTTGTAGGTTCTGGAATTCTCAGTTTAATGTTTGAATTCTGGGTAAGGGAAGAATGAGTTTCAATTGTTTCTCTTTCTGAGAACTCCTGCAAAGAGTGCAGTGGAGGGTCTGTAAGGAGTGCGTCGACCAGACTATGGGTTTCATCTTAGAACTCGCAGAAGAGATTCAGATTGTGTTTCTACAGACACAAGAGCCGTGCAAGGCATACACAGGCCGAGTGAAGTCTTGGATTTTACAATTCCAGGAGGAAGATTGGGAGATTACTATTGCAAAGAGTGCACAAGGTCGAAGACTCAAATAACCAGAGGTTATTTGAAATTTTTCTGCAAGGAGTGCGTGTAGAGACCCTTTTGAAATCTTGAATTTGAAAGAAAAATTTCAGGAGGGATTTAACTTTTGAAGTGGTCAAAGGGTGACAAAGGTCGAACTCATCTTGCAGAAGTCAAGTTCAGAAGGGAGGACGCCAAGTCATTTGGCTAGAAGTATTGAGAAGTGAATCAGATGGTGGAATCGTTTCAAGAGGAAGTGTCGAAGTCCCGTGAGCCATTGGACCTTGTGGAACAACGAAAGGATTAAGACTAAGTGACTTTCAACACCCTTAAGCTCAGGAGAGATAGTGATTGTCAGATCTGGATCAACGAGATCCGTTGATCTCGCATTTGAATTCGCACATCAAAGTTCAGGAAATGGAGTGACCAGTGGTTTGGGTCAAGCGTTGTGGATTCTCGGTTGGAGAAATCTCGATACAACATGAGACATTGGATTGAGGGGGGCTCAGAGCCATCAATCTCGTCAAAGGCGCAATTTCAAAGTCGAGGAATCATAGAGGAAGAGGAATGGTTGTTGGCTATTCACTCAAGTCCTGAAAGTCGGAAGCTAGTGGGTGACAGGTGGTGTGTGCTCATTGCTTTGGAGGAGTCAAACTTTGTTGACATTTCATGGTTCGACTATTGCAAGAGTTGTGGCATTGCATCGAGAACCTCCAACTCGCAAAACCCGAAATCCTTCACGGGCTTAAACAAAGGGTTTAATTAACTCTTGGCATGGTTTGGAAAAGATCCTGCATGGATCTCAACCCAAGGGCAGGGGGTTTGCATCAGTTGACGGATGCAGACCCCCTACCCTCGGGTCGAGATCCGTGTAGGATCTTAGCCCAAGGGCAAGGGGTCTGCATCAAGGATCACACCCACCCAATGTACCAAAAAATCAGATATCATAGAGAAGTCTATGTGGTCATCAATTGATAGGGCATCCACTACACCTAGTCTCTAAGTGTCAAAGGGAAAAACCCTAATACTCCAACAAACCCAATCTACGACAATCATCCAAGCATAATTGAGACAATCTCCCAACATATCATCTACAAAGTCCTTCCATGAAAACACAAGAACCTCGTAGATTGTAAAGTTGTCATTCCGTAATGTACTAATATTTGAGTAATGGTTGTTACATGTACACCAAAAAGGCTCATGGTTCATTCTCCTATGAGAAGAAGGGATAAATATCGAGGTTGATGCAGCTTCTAGAAAAAATGAATTAGAAAAAGAAATAATATTATAAAAGAAAGAAGAAATAATGGGACAATAAATGACCAAGTCAAAATCCAAAGGTCATCTTTATCTCTACCCCCTCACTATGAGGCGATTTCCCCTAGTCGTAATGCACTGGATGCATATCAATTAAAATGACTTTATCCTAGTGAGAAAAACAATGAATGCTTGAAACCTGAAAAGGGGACTTGCAAGAGAAATAAAAGAATATCAAAAGGAAAGAATGGGTTTGGAATACACACACTGTCGAAGAAAGGGTATCTAAATTTTCAAGAACTCCCTCTACACAGGTGCTTATGAAGTTGGACAAAGCACGGTACCTTGCATTCCAATGACTCCATCACCATGAAGTAACCCCATTCCATTTCATTCACCATACTTACACTTTGATGGGATTTCTTGGGAAATATTTGTCTACTTGGGTACTGACACACCTAATAGGATCTTATGATGGACCTCCTATACCTAAACCTGGAAAATTGCATAAAGTCTTCAACCAGTGTGAAGTTTAAAGAAGATACTTGAGTGAATGGCTTACTTTGTATGGTTCTAATTACTATTGTATCTTGTAATGGTTGTTTTCACCTGACTTTGTTGGCCTTGTTTTGATCATGATACACTCTTGAAATGGTCCTTTGGAGGGTTTTCATGCTTGTACATAGGTGTTGGGCTCTAAATATGTACTAAAATATAACCTCTAAGCATCATCTGAAGGTAGGCGCTGGCACAAGCATTTTACTTGTTTCCTGCTTAGGTTATTACCTTTTGTTTTCAATACATGTACTCCAGAGATGCAACCCCTGCAAAGGGACAACAATTGTAACAAAAGGAACAACAATTGTTTAGTTCAAATGAACAACACTACCTGCAAAAGGAACAACATTCGTAACAAGGGAACGACAGTCGTTATATTGGGTCAAACTAATGTTGTATTAATTGAGTTGTAGTACTAGCCCAACTATCTAGTTTTTCAATCTGAGGTTCGTAAACTTACGAAGCACACACAAAGTATATGCAATATTGAAGCGGGACTAATCTAATCTAATGTTTAAGCCATGACTGAAATTGAATCATTAATCTATTGTAGAAAATTGAAACACACGACTTGGAATTGAATTGTGTAAATGAAATTGATCTAGGAATGGGAAATTGCGTAAATGAAATTAATCTAGGAATGAGAAATTGCGTAAATGAAATTAATCTAGGAATGGAGAACTACATGAAGGAAAATAAAATACAACATGTGAAGATTTGAATGACACAACATCATATGTGAGCTCACACCAGTGAACCAATCTTACATTACAATAATCCAATCAATCTTCATAACAAAATAATGAAAGCATGGAAACCAAAACCATGAATCAAAGCTAAGAATCCCTTTCTCTTTCAAATCCTAAGGACTACTACTAAATGACTACCAAATAACTCTAATTACCCCCTCATGAAGAGAGAGCACTCTCTTTTATACATGAGAKCCTTGAAGATAAGATAACCATCTCATAATTACAGATCCACTTTTCTCTCAACCAATTTCCCATTATTACAAAATATAATCCCTTCAAATCCTCACACATATCTCTCATATATCTTGGATAAGATATGTCAACCAAATCTCCATGATTTTCTCCTTGGAATAGGCTTGAATTATCTCCTTAAATCTTGAAATGGTGGAGGAAGTATTYGAGAAGTCCTTTTGAATTAATCCTTCACATATTCCTACACATTACAAAGATCACACATTTTTGAKATATATATGAAAATATGTCKATTTTCTAACATTTAATCACAAAWTCCCTTTTAATACTAAAATGAATAAAGTGGAGAATAATAAGGTGAAACCCAAGTRTATTTATGAAAATCATATCATGRAAGGTTAATGGGGCGATGAAATGTGAAGAATAATGAAGRGAAAGGTGGATGAAAATAGGACATTTATRAGCCCCAACAATAGGATGTTATGCAYTTTTCAAAGGATGTTGAAAACTTGAGATAGAGCGTTGGTTCCTTTGATGACTTGGCATACCTTGAGGCACCTTTCCATAGCTCCTGGGCCTTATACATTGCATAGATGAGATCATATTGGGGGAATGAGCCTATCCTCAAATAGACTTGAATTTATTGCTAACTAGACACCCCAAGCTATGCTCATAGGAAGGGCTCTAATCTCCATGGTATTGGGGTTTTCACACCATTTCTTTGATGCTTCTTCAATAGTAGATCCAACCCAACTATCTCATACCCTTCTCATTGGCTCCAACTTCTTTCAAACCTGAATTGTATATGAACAAGATATTGATAGGTGATAATTAGATTCTTCAAATGACTTGTAAAGTGGACATCTCATTGGGCCATTTTTTTCCTTTTTTGTAAGATATCCCATGTCAATGCTTTATTATTTAATAAAATCCACATGAAGATGTGAGATTTTGTATATTCCCACTTCCATAAATGTGCATATACAGAAGCATTTACGTAAATGCACATATAAAGAAGTGCATCCGTAAATTCACATATATAGAAGTTGGATTCTGTAAATGCACATATACTAAAGTCGACTTCCGTATATACGAATATATAGAAGCACTTCCATAAATGTGCATTTACGGAAGCTAACTTTTGTGTATTTGGATTTCGTATATGCCCATATACAGAAGTGGCTAGCTTCCATAAATGAACATTTATAGAAGCCATTTTTTCCATATATGCGCATTTACGGAAGTGGACATCTTATGACTATGTGCATATACGGAAATCGACTTCCATAAATGAACATTTATGGAAGTCGCATATATGGAAGTCAGCTTCCATATATGCACATTTACAAAAGTTATTCTATATATGCACATATATGTAAGTCGACATATATGAAAGTGTGGATATATGGAAGAACACATATATGGAAGTCAGCTTATGTATATGCACATTCATGTGCATACATATGTGGACATCCATATATGTGTGAATATACAAAATGTTTATTTACGAAAGCCGACCACTTCTCTAAATGCGCATATATGGAAGTCGGCTTTCGTATTATGAGCACTTATGAAATCTCTTGCATATATGAGAATTTATAGGAGCACTTCCATATTTTCACGTATACAGAAGTGCTTTCGTAAATGCACATATATGGAAGCAAACTTCTATAAATGCACATATAAAGAAGTCAGCTTACGTAAATGCGCATATATGGGAATCGACTTCTGTATATGGGTGAGTGCACAAAGTTGATGGACAAAAAAATGGCAATGAATGAAAACTCTATCATACGTGTATGTTGAGTTGGTTGCGTCATATTTAAGTTCAAGATGAAAAACCTAGTGGTTTGATTTACAAATACATAAAAACCTCCATTTTTATGAATACCTCTCTATATCTTTGTTTTTTATTTTATTTTTATATACACTACACAAATCCATTGTTAATGAATCTACAAATACATATAGAGTTGGCAATGCAGATTCTAAATGTATACTTTTATTTAAACATTAATATTGCTTACTATTTTTAATCTATTTTTATCTTAACATATATCAAAATTCTAAAATGCATACCTCTTTTAGTTCTGCTACAATGTTTTGGCAGATTAACCATTTTTTAAATGCATTATACGTTTCAGTAGAAGAGACTAATATCTATAATCTAAAAAAATATATTTTTATTTGATAATGTTAAGACCCTCGTAGCCTACACTAACATAAGGTGTTGTAATTTCAAGGATATATTGACTTTCATAATTTAAAAAAATGTATAAAATTAATATTATAAATTTTGAAAAAATACACTGCACTAGAACAATGGGTTCTCTACAATTATACAAATTTTTGAAAGGAAATTCCATCGTTAAAGTACTCAACACCTGCACTAATGGAGACATATACCTTATATTTTGCTAGAAAAATAACATACCACTATTAGAAAAACTCAAATTTTACATAGTTATTCACAATTTTTATAAATAAAAATTATATATTCAAAAAGCTAATTCAATTTCCCACATTTCATCCTTTTACACCATATTCAAATTAATTGTAAAATTTCCTTGAATAATCCCTCCAAGTTAACAAATTGTTGTGTTTCCATGTTTGCATTGCCACTAACGTGTCATCAGAGACCATCATTAGATTTCACTCACCCATATGCACATATATGGAAGACATCGTTAGCTTGCACTCACCCATATGCGCATATATGCGTCATCAAATACCATCATTAGCTCGCAAATATGAAAGTGTGCATATATGGAAGTCTACTTCTGTATATGCACATTTTTGGAAGTGTTTATGTATATGTGCATATACGAAATTCAACTTCCATATATGTGCACATATACAAAATGTGTATTTACGGAAGCTGACCACTTCCCTAAATGCACATATATAGAATTTGACTTCTCTATATGCACATTTATAGAAGCCTTATTCATATATGCATTCTTCTTTATATGTGCATTTATGGAATCCATTTTTCATATATGAGCGCTTCTGTAAATGCACATATACGGAAGTAGGCTTCTGTAAATTGTGCATATACAAAAGTTGACTTCCATATATCCCCACTTCCATATATCCACATTTACATAAGTGCACATTTACATAAATCAACTTCTGTAAATGTGCATATATCAAAGCATGCATATATAGAAGCACAATTTTGTAAATGTACTTATATGGAAGTTTATGCACAATTTACATAATCTTTCTTCTGTATATGCACATTTATGGAGGCACGCATATACAAAAGTCAAATTCTGACTTCCGTTAATATGTGAATATATGGAAGCCGACATATGCACATTTACAAAGGCCGGATTTTGTATATGTGTGGTTCCATAAATGTGCATATATGGAAGCACGCATATACAAAAGAAGAAATTTGTAAATTGTTCATATACAGAAGTTGGATTTCGTATATGCGCATATGTCATATTCCATATATGCACATATTTATGGAATCCAGAAGTTAGATTTCGTATATGCGTGCTTCTATAAATGCACATTTATGAAATTCAACTTCTGTATATTTGTGCTTCCATAAATGGGAATACATGGAAGCGCGCATATACAGAAAAAGGTTTATGTAAATTGTGAATATATGGAAGTAGGATTTCATATATGCACATTTATAGAATCCTTCTTCCTACTTTTGTATATGCACATTTATAAAATCCTGCTTCCTACTTCTATATATTCACATTTATAGAATTGTTCTTCCTACTTCTAGATATGCACATTTATAGAATCCTGCTTCCCACTTCCTTATATGCATGATTTTGTATACATTCATTTAAGGAATCTAACTTTCATATATGCATGCTTATGTAAATGTGTATATACAAAAGTGCACATATATGGAAGTCGTATTCCATATATGCACAATTTACATAAGCACACTTCCATATATTCACATTTATGAAAGTGCACATATACAAAAGTTGGCTTCTGTAAATGCGCATATAGGAAAGTAGGATTCTATAAATGTGCATATATAGAAGCCAATTTCCATATATGAGCATTTAGAGAAGTGTTCGTCTTCTATAAACACACATTCCATATATACATGCATATATGGAAATCGGCTTCCATATATGCGCATATACAGAAGCACTTCCATAAATGTTCATATACAGAAGTCAACTTCCATATATGTGTGCTTCTATATATGTGCACTTTCGTAAATGTTGGCTTCCATATATGTGCACACACATAAGAACTTACATAAATGTGCATATACGAAAGATGAATTCTAAGGCCCAAGAGGTGTGGAAAGGTGCCTCAAGGCATGTCGGGTTCATGAAATTTACATTTTGAGTACCACAATGTTGTTTATTGTCATGAAATTTGATGGAAATCAAATGAAGAGTTATATGATGACCTTGAATAGTTTCTTCGTGTGGATGAATCCATAAGATATCTAGAATCCATATAGGCTAAACCTTTCACAATTATAGGTAACAGAGTTGAGAGAAGACATAATTGACTAGAGTGGGCTCTGGAACTCTAAATGGGACTTGAAATCCTTTCATCAATGAGTTTGACCCAAAAATTATCGGAACATGAATTCAAAGGGCCGAAAGAAATGGAGTCAGGATACGAGACCAAGGAGCAGGAAGGAGTCTTCTCCAACCCGAACCCTCAAAGTCGACCATAGAGATTCAAATACTAAAACCAAAGACAACAAAAATGGGTCCTAAAGAACCTGATAATTTCACTCCAGAAACCAAACCACTTAAACAACAACAACAAAAAAGGGGTAATTCTTGCCAGAATTTCTTGATAATCACATAACTTCTAGATATTCATGAAACAAGGGTGGAGTGACCCAAAGAGTGGGCTCCAATGGTTGCCACCAAATAAATCAAACTACGATGGTGACACAGAAACAAGCTTAGTCCTTCAGCATAAAAAAATGGACAAGATTTGAATCATAAAATCAAATTGTCAAACTAGGCCACATCTCCCATCATCTCGCCTTTCATACAAGAATCCATAATGAAGGGAACAAAACCTAGATCAAATATTAATTCTTGCATGAAAAAAATAGAACTTGCATCCTTGTGATTCCTTTTCGCATGCTTGGAGATACAATTAAGAAATGTTGAGTCATAATTTTATTAATTGGATTTCTACATGTATTTGATTTCAAGTGGGTCATAAAGATTAGGGAATAAAAGAAAAAATAAGTCACCATTTTTTACCAAAACCCCTTGAACTAGGGAGGATTCTTCATTTTCTAGGTGGTGAATGTGATTATTAAGTTCCCTTAACACATGATAGTATGCAACCTTATCCATGATTTGAACTACTTTGTTGATTCTAGCAAAGATATAGGAAAGCATGTTATCTTTTGGCATTGTCTGAAGAACCAAGGCTTTGATGATAACTCTAAAGTATCCAATTATGATCAATGAATCTATGTTGAAACTAATTACTTAAATTAATCCATAAAGAAGTGTGTGATGTTCAACTTGATTATTGGATGAAATTCCAAGTATCTGGGCCAAGATTATTTCCTTTTTTCCCTCGAAAAATGATCCCCCCCTAGCTCTTTCCACCCCTAAAATAATATGAACTCTTAGAAAAGATAAAAAATAAAAATAGAGGTTAAAGTTGATTTTTCATTAAATGTAATTTTTTTT
>JASDQU010102052.1:88285-101299 GCA_032191745.1 Picea mariana
CCCTTTACATTCAAATGAAATCATTATTATTCTAGGGGACTTCATTATTGACATGTTACAAAGCAATGACAAAACCAAAAAATTATAAAACTACATGTGCAATTACAATATCCATATCCTATAGGACAAGATAAATCATGTACAAAAACTGCTTGTTGATCATATACAGTCAAATGTGCCAGATGGACAATCCAAACTCTTTATGTTAGAAACATATTGGACTGATCCTGATACAATTTTTCTTCTACATGAATTATGAAATACATATAAAACATATTACAAAATCACATACTTTCCATATGTCAAAGCATACTTGCATATATTTTTCACATATATACAAATCTCCCTTCTCTTTACATTGGATTAGAAAATTGTGTCATAGATGGAAAAAGGTTCATATAGTTTGTATGTAACTCATAAATGAAGAAAAATAAATAACATATTTGAATTTCATCTAAATGCAATTTATTTTCATATTTGGCTACTTTGTACAATGCAGATTATATCAAATCAACTATCAACCATCAACACTTTTAGAAGAAAGAAAAATAAACACAAACATGGAACATGAAATAGAAAGGTACATGCTTCTAGCTTTCTTTTTTCTCTATTAATTTGCATCTCATTTATTTTATATTGGTATTGCATATTGTTCTTACATAATAACTTGTTTTCATGTACATTATATTCTTTGCATTGCCAACATTGACACAAATAGAATAACTGAACAAGAGGAATAAGTCATAAGTGGCACATGATAAGAAACTCAACAAAAAGGTTCCAAAGGTATGCCCATAATGATTATGAAGCCCATACAATTGACATGCTTGTTTCAAGATTGTATACTGACACTAGCTACTTATTTTTGTTTGTGCCTCCCTTGAAAAATGTTATCATGTTTTAGTATCACAATATGTTATATTTATGCTGTCTATGTCAATGTTTCAAGGTTTTTTATACCTACAAAAAATGTAAATTTCAAAGATGTGAAATCCATATAAAATACATTGTACATGATTGTTTTTCATATAGTCAATGTACAAATGTTTACACTAGGAAAATTTGGAGAAGTGAGGCAAGAATGAGTAGTCGATCATCACAAACATTAGAACAACAACTGACACATGTGAAACTATTCATAAATCATGTTTCTATTACATTTGGAAAATAAATATTCTCACTTATTTATTTATATATGCCATGGAAAATATGTTTATTGTCATATACAACCACTTTTATAAATTCATAGGAAATATCAACAAGTACAAGTGAAGAAACCGACATACTACAACTTGCAGAACTTAAAAGGTATGTATATGAAACTCTAACCAATACAACTCATTCAAATTGTGAAGCTAATTGTGAAGATATGGAAAAAATGTATGCAAAGTGTCCTTTGTATCACTTAATTTTTTCAAACATTTCCAACGGACCTATAATTACATCTCCAAAAGTAGTATCGATAGAAGACTTGAACAATCGTTGGACTGGAAAAGTATTCATCAGAGACATAATGGTCGTATACAACACCTATTTGGACAAAGAAAATAGAGCACATTGCATTTCGCGTGCTGATATGAAATGAAAGAAGGGAATGGTGACACTCAAATTAACTATCCCTTCACACCTTGTTTATAAACACAAGGAAAATATTTTACCTAGTAATGGCATATCCATTACAAACTTTAAAATATTACCAAAAAATATATACGATCATGGTGACTGTGATCATATTATGTCACTTGATGACTGAAGTATTGTAGAAACATTTCCAACAACTTGTACATAATACAATTTCATATTAGACACACCAATAATACAATTTGTAGAAAATAAAGACATGTATCGAATTGGAACAATTGGCGCTACCATCACACTTGCAAAAAAAACTAGGTTGCTACACATTTTGGATATAAAGGATGGCGACTTTGATGATGACAAGGAAATGTATGAGTTTGCATATCCTTTTTTTGTTGCTTCTTTCACATGCTAATATGTCCCCAATCATATTACATAACTATTATACTATTCCATGTTACAACTCCAATTGTTTGACACATATGCAAAAAAAAATCTTCAATGGAATATCAATTGCGAAAAGGGGAATTTCCTCAGATTCTCTTTAAAAATATAACCAAGAAGAGAGATGTAAGAGAGAATATCTTCTGCACAATGCAATCAACATTTATAACATAATTGAGAATATATACAGTGCAGGATCTGAAGAAACTAACTAGCTCCGCAACTGTTGTAAGTATACATATATATCTCCAACCACAATCTTCATATACATAATTGGTTTTACGCAAATATATTCTATTGTTCAATATATTAACTATTATGTCATGAACATAGGTTGAAGGCACATTGGCAGCAACAAATGCATATTTGACCCCATTCGAACCCATATGTGCCATATGCAACTCTCCTTCCTGTGCATATAAATTTAATAAATGATGACACAATTGTTTGTGTGAGATGCAATCAGAAATTCCATACATATATAAACACTGTATCACTTCTATTATCTAAACCCTCAACAACAACACTATACAATGTACCATTAGAAAACCTATATTATAACATGTACTTTCTGTCATAACACAATTTCCATGTGAATTATGCTTACAAAAATAACCAAGCATTGTCTATATGCTACGTGTCTTTCGAGTGCATATAAAATTTACACTAAATGAGGAGAATGTGGTCCTACATATTGACTGAAAAAAAAAGGTATAGAAAATGAGTTCACTTATGTTGTTCTAACTTATATTTGGCTTCACATATTGTTGTAAAATGTTTCTAACTTATCTTTGACTTCATAGGTTGTCTTATCATACATTGATAAGAAATGGAACATATCTGATCTTATCCCTCTTATAGTTGGTCTCTATGTATGTTAACTTAATACACAATCAGTGTGTGCATACATTTTTGCAAACTATTGATCCAATTATAGTCACTTGTATATATCAAACATGGTTTTGGTACTGTTTTCTGAACCGTCTATTGCACATCAAAATTCCACACTCAAGTGTCGCAAGTTTCACAAAGTGTCGTATGAACCTTGTTAAGTGTTGCACGCACTTTGTCAAGTGTTGTATGCACCTTACTAAGTGTATCATGAAATTTTATAAGTGTTGCAACCTGTTGATACCATGAAGCACATTTTTCACAATCCCTAAGTCAATTTGGAAGAGAAAACCCACCATTTGAGGTCCAGAACCACCCTTTTCACTTGGAAAATTTGACCATTTTTGGGTATTTATGAAGAGTGGCACTCCCATACCCAAGATTAGGGGGCGCCAACTCTCTCTTTACCTCATTCATGTAGCATCACTAGTGCATTGTCTCTAACTAAGGGGGAGCGCCACTTTGGTTAGAGGAAAATATGGCAAATCATGCCTTTTCTTAAGGGAAAAATATTAAGAGATGAGGTTGTTTTGGGTCAAATCATATCCTATGAAATTATATTAGGATCAAATCCCAACTCATGAAGCCATATCCTCAACCAATTCCCTTATTATCTCATGGTGGTTGAACCTCCCAATCCTATAAATTGAAGGCACTTCAATGGTGAAAAGGGGGAATAATTCATGTGTCAAAACATTGATTATAAGGTACCAGATCTATTATAATATCTAAAAATAAAAATATTGCAAAGAATAACAATGGAACAACATAATAGATAAAACAACAACACCATAATAATACCTTTTATGATAGGAAACAATGTTCACTTTCCTCTTTGAAGGGGAAACCTCCAACAAAGAAGAGCTCTAATATAATAATTCTCAAGATAAAACTTCCCATACCCTCTACTCCTATTTATACTAAATCTATCTATCCAAAAGAATAATCTAGAGGAAGATCCTTCTAGAAGTGAAAGCTTCTATTAGGTCTTGTTACATTTGACTTATTCTTCCTTATTGCTAGGCCTTATTAATATTGTCCTTTATTACCGTTGATTTTTCAATATGATAGGTTAAGAATGTAGTTCATTTCAATTTGCATTTTTCTTAACCATAAACAAGAATGTTGCAACAACCAATATCACAAGAAGAAACACCATGCACAAGAACACAAGAAGTATCCTGGGAAACCCTTCTCAACAAGGGAAGAAAACCCAACCAAATCCTTTGCTATATTATTCAAGAGAAAGACCTTCACCACCAAGAAAGACCTAGCACACAAAAGGGTGCTCAAACCCTAGAAGAATGGCACCCAAGAGAGGTGCACACTTTTCCCAAGAGAATGTACTTGCTGAAATTTCCAAACTCACAAGAAAGATGTGTTTCCACAGTGGGGATTTTACCTTTACTTATACTCACCTAAAACTGTCAATAGAAGTGTCTATTGGCTCAACATGGCTGACCTCTCTAAGTCACATTATAACAATAATAATAATTATTATATTATAACTAATATTAACCAGATTAATTATATTTTACATTTATTATTAATCACATTAACGTGGGGCCAACTTGTACCCTTTACATAAAAATTAGGGTTACAT
Organism: Picea mariana; assembly: GCA_032191745.1. NCBI lineage: Eukaryota > Viridiplantae > Streptophyta > Pinopsida > Pinales > Pinaceae > Picea > Picea mariana. The sequence goes on from JASDQU010102052.1 coordinate 92,802, forward strand.
GCAGGTCTAACTCTTGAAAAATATATAGCAAAGGATATGATACACCCACTAGTGCTCATCTGCTAGGGGCACATCCATAGGGATGTCATATCTCTGGTTCACTGCATTACACAAAAGAACCAAATCTTCACACGTTCACCTGTGCTCGTCCATAGACACATACACTATATATATATATTCTTTCCCACTACCTCACATATGAGAATCACATGGAGTCTTCTCATCAACTCTGATGCTTAGAGGAGGCTAATACATCATCTTCATTTCTGTTCACATGACGATGCACCCAACACTTTGGGATTCCAAATTTTCACCTTGGACTCAACCACATGCATGTCTAACTTAACATATCACCTTTCCCACTGGATAATCATATGGAGTTCTTATCAACTCTCTGAATGGAGGAGGTCATCTCTACGCTCCTATCTCTGTCTCAGGCAGTAACCATGTACCCTTCTTAGGGGATTTCTCTTAGGTTTGTAAGTTGAGAGAAAGAATCACATAACTGCAATGATCCACATCTCACAGGTTTGTAAGTTGGATAATGTCTCACATAGCTGCAATCATCAACACTCCCTCTCAGCTAGGGAGGCATTCTTCATCATGCCAATTCTCACACGGATGTGCTCTAAATTTTGTCTTGGCTGGAGTCATCAATACTCCCTCTCAAATAGTAAGGAATTCTTCACCAAGTTAGTTTGGTGAATATTTCTTCAATCTTCTCATGTGTAGGAAGGTAATTCATGTGTACGATTTTCTTCTGCATCATATCTCTAATATAGGGATATTTCATCTCATCGTGTTTAAATCCATTAGGAAACATTGGGTTCTCAAGGATTTTTACACACATCTCTTGGTTATCATCATAGAATACATCTCATGGTCAAGTAAATCTATCAGAAGCTTGTGAATCCATATTTCTTCGCACACTTGATTTTATATACTTTTCCTTTGTGGTTCTCAAGGATACCCATTTTTGTTTCCTCCTGCATCAAGAAACCATGGAAAACTTCGTGGTAGAACAAAAAATAGATGTGTTATTTCGGTCCACTATACTTTCTTCTCAATCTGAATCGACATATCCTGCAAAGTCAATTTCACACTGGAGGCATATCTCAAGCCATATCCAATTGTGCCTCATATATATCTCAATACGTGTTTTGTTATTGTCTAGTGAGTCTGTCTCGGTTGATGCATGTAATGACTAAACACATTCACTGCATGGCATGAATCAATTCTTGTTTTAACCAGATACATTAGTGATCCAATGTGGATCAGTCTTGTCTGAATCATCATCAATCTTCTCTTTTTAAATTTATCCTGGTGGATTTTTTATTCTATCATACTTGAACTTCTTTATTATCTTTACTATATATTTTCCTTGACTCATGAATATCTCATTGGTCCTCTATCATACTTCTTGTCCCAAGAAGTAGTGCATCAGACTCAGATTTCTTCATCTCGAATTTAGAATTCATGGGTTACTTTTATCCAACAAAAAGGCTTTTTGAATAAGACATCAAAATCAGGCTCTCATCACCAACACTGTAATAATATAGGTTTTGGATCAACAACATTCTTCCTGAAATCCAAACTCATCAAGAATCTATCTCTCTGATATAGTTTCTAACTCATGGATGGTAGTATAGATGGAAGTGTATCGGGTTTACTGTATCAAGTGTATTATCATAGACGACTCCCTCGGTTTGTGAGAAACCTTTGTCCATAGATCTCGTTTTGTATTTTTCGACACTTCCATAAAATACATATTTGATCTTATAGATCCACTTGGAAGTTACCACAGACTTCCCTTCTGGTCCCTGAATAATATCTTATACATCATTCTTTAAGATATACTGGTATTCTTTTGTTTATGGCGTCTTGCCATACCTATTCTCATGTTTCTTCTCTAAGACAAGGATGCTCAACATCAGTGAAGTGGCTCATGACTGAAGGATACCTTGAAAATCTCTTTTTCTTTCTTGGGATGTGCCTTGAGAGGCTTGTATGTTTCTCTGCCTCTTGAAGAGTGAGTCTCGGTAGGCCTATTATGCCCTACTACAATATATATGAACATATCAATTGGAGCAATGTTTGTCTCCCTCTGAATTGTTGAAGGGGGAGAAGGTATTGTCTTACTGTCAATCTCTATCTGATATTCTCTGGATCTTTGAAATATTATCTCTTCTTCAAAGACAATGTCTTTTCTTGTCTCAATCTGTCTCTGACCAGGGATGTCAATCTGGAATGTCTTTGAAGATTCATTGTATCCTTTCTTTCTAAAGGATCCAGCCTGGAATTCTTCTCTTTTGGTATATGAAAATACATTGGGCAGCCAAATAACCTGTAGTGTTCAATCTCAAGCTTCATTCTGATGAAGACTTCTTCGAGAGTTATGTTTTTCAAAGTCTGGTGAAGACTCTTGTTCCGAGCATATACTATATCATGCATGCTTCTGCCCATGGAATCCTAGAAACATTTTGATCATGCATTATTTCATTGGTTGTCTCAATGATGGTTCTATTCTTCCTCTTTCTCAAATATTTTTTGACTCCTTCTGAGTCAAGTGAATCCCTCTAAAGGATAAGAATCTTCCTTTGTTCTTAACCTGTCTAGAACAAGAAAACAAGAGGAAACAAAACAATAATATCTCCTAAAGGAGAATAATGAGTACATCTCTAAAATCATTTTTTTTTTTAAGGATTGTTGTCCCATTTACAACACCTACTTTTAATGTAGCGAACTTTAGAAATATAGGTTAGAGGAATGACAATGTCAACAGTCAAACCTAGAGTCTTCACTTCTATTGTGTTCCTCTGAATGCATTGAGATCCATCTGGATCCAATACTTCAACAAAAGGTTCCTTCCTCTTGCAATTACCCTCATGACAATGATACAAATAATATATATACAAGTGCATACCTAAGGGTGTTAATATGATTTATCTAATGGCACATGGATGATCTATATCCTTTGACATATTCATGAAGGAGGTATGTCACAGTGACACCCTTTTGTATCACCCACAATAAGTCTTCCTTTGAATTCTTGTCTTCCAGGAACTTGAAGTTGGTTGATCCATCAAGCTTATCTTCCATCATAGATTTTGCTCATTTTTGGATTCTTCACAAACCCTTGTCAACTTGGCTAGTAAACCTAACGGCTAGGATAGGCTAGAACTTTTAGGTTTAGTTGGAATTGTGATTGCCAACAATAATCATTTTGAGATATAGGAGAACACTGGTGAGCTGAAGAGCTCCTTCAAGGAATTGCAAAAACCCTAATTCTAAAATTCTGTAGAAATCAACGAAAGCCTAGAAACCCTAGGGGCAAAAAGTCAAAATGCTCGGAAACACAATTTGAATATTTCTGAAGGTGAAATGAAGGAGGTTGTATAATCCTATGAAATTTTTAGCCCCAATTTCCAAAAGACAAGTGATGAAAATCCTCAAAGAAGTAGGTCATATGGAATTTCTCGAAACCCTAGGAGGATCGTACGATTTTGCAGAAGAGAAAGAGGATACTTGGTAGATGCTTGTGCAATGGGTTATTTCAAGACCTATTCTATAATACCATGTTTATTTTTCAATATTATAGGTTAATAATGTATTTCATTTCAATTTCCATTTGTCTTAACCATGAACAAGAATGTTGCAACAACCGAGATCACAAGAAGAAACACCATGCACAAGAACACAAGAAGTATCCTGGGAAACCCTTCTCAACAAGGGAAGAAAACCTAGCCAAATCCTTTGCTATATTATTCAAGAGAAATAACTTTGCCACCAAGAAAGACCTATCACACAAGAGGGTGCTCAAACCCTAGAAGACTAGCTCCCAAGAGAGGTGTGCACTTTTCCCAAGAGAATGTACTTGCTGAAATTTCCAAACTCACAAGAAAGATGTGTTTCCACAATGGGGATTTTACCTTTACTTATAATCACATAAACCTGTCAATAGAAGTGTCTATTGGCTCACTAGGGCCGACCTCTCTAAGTCACATAGTAATAATAATAATAATAATATTAATAGTTATTATTATTATATTATAATTAATATTATCTAGATTAATTATCTTTTACATTTACTCTTAATCACATTAAGGTGGGGCCGACCTATACCCTTTACATAACAATTAGGGTTACAGACAGGTCTGACTCTTGAAAAATATATAGAAAAGGATCTGATACACCAACTAGTGCTCATCCACTAGGGGCACATCCATAGGGATGTCATATCTCTGGTTCACTGCATTACATAGAAGAACCAGATCTTCACACGTTCACCTATGCTCATCCACATGCACGTCCACTCTAGATATCTTCTTTCCCACTGCCTCACAAAGGATAATCATATGGAGTCTTCTCATCAACTCTGATGCTCAAAGGAGGCTAATACATCATCTTCATTTATGTTCACATGATGATGCACCCAACACTTTGGGATTTCACACGTTCACCTTGTTCTTAGCCACAGGCACATCTAACTCAACAGATCGCTTTTCTCACTGGAAAATCATTTGGATTTCTTATCAACTCTCTAAATGGAGGAGGTAATCTCTATTTTACTGGCTCTGTTTGAGGCAAGAACCACATACCCTTCTTAGGGGATTTCTCTTAGGGTTGTAAGCTGAGAGAAAGATTCACATAGCTGCAATGATCCACATCTCATAGGTTTGTAAGCTGGAGAACATCTCACATAGCTGTAATCATCAACAATTACATGGAAATATATTTTTCTACCTATGTGAAGGTTTAGGGAGGTTAGGTACCTAACATGCCCCCCCCCCCCTTAAAAACAACCTTATCCCCAAGGCTTGAGATGAGGAAATTGTTGCAGAATGGTAGCTCGCGCCCAAGTGGCATCTGCTAGACTTGTACCTTTCCATTGGACTAACACTTCCTTGATGGTGCACTGACAAAGATGACGCTCACGTTGGTCAAAACCTGCTTGTGTCTGAAACTAGATGGAGCCTTCTTCATCCAACTCGGGAAGGCTGATTTGAGTTTCGCACTTAATTCCAATCACCTTCTTTAAGTTGGAGACATGAAAAATAGGATGGATCTTAGAATGACTGGGAAAAGATAACTAAAAGGACATATGTCCCACACGCTTGGGAACTTTATAAGGACCATAAAATTTGGGCACCAGTTTTTGACAATGGTCAGCCTTGAGGGATGTTTTCTTATAAGGTTGCAGATAAAAAAACACCTAGTCTCCTTCAACAAATTAATGTTCGGTGAAACCTTGATCTGCTTGTTTCTTCATGCGATTCTGAGACATGACCAAATTCTCTTTGAGGGTACAAAGAATATACTTTCAAACTATAAGTGTTTGGTCAATCTTTTGGACCGTCGAGACACTTGGCATGTAGGAGAGAACTGAAGGTGGATTTTATCGATATACTACTTCAAAAGGAGTCATGCGAGTAGTTGTATGGTAGGAAGTGTTGTACCACCATTCAACTAGTGGTAACCATTGAGCCAACTGATTTTTCCTTTTATATGAAAACCACCTCAAATATGTTTCCAAACACTTATTGACAACTTTAGTTTGACCAGCAGTCCAAGGATGATAGGATGTGATGAGATGAAATTGGGTTCCCTATAGCCTGAACAGTTCTTGCCAAAAATTGCTGGTGAAAGTGGGTTCTCGATCATAAAAAATAGAATGAGGCATGCCATGAAGCTTGAAGACATGATCCATGAAAATTTGAGCCACAATGGAGGTGGTAAATGGGTGTTGAAGAGAACATAAATGAGCATACTTGGAAAGACGATCAACGAGCACCATGATGATTGACTTATTTCTTAATTTAGGTAATCCCACAATAAAATCCATAGAGATATCCCTCCAAATAGAAGGTGGAATCAGAAGCAATTTTAGTGTGTCAGGAGATTTGATTGTTTCTCCCTTGTTGCATTGAAAAACATCACATTATACCACAAAAGTGTGAATGTCTTGTTTCATACCATCCCCAAAAAATAATGTTTGACTCGATCATAGGTTTTGGTAAAACCTGAGTGCCTATCTTTGGGTGTAGCATGAAGCTCAGAAAGCATCATGGATCTAAGTTGTGAATGTTTAGTTAAATACAAACAAATTTTGTAGCAAAGCTCATCATTATGCTAGGAGTAGCCGGGGGAAACTGGAGAATTGGCTTGCAATTGTTGGATCAGATGCGAAATTTTGGGATCTTGTAGCCATTCCTGGAGAAAAACTTGGAGCCAATCTGGTACAATGAAGGAGAGGGAAAACAGGGACCCTTCATTTAAATATTTTATTGAAAGAGTGTCAACAACCACATTTTCTTTTCCTTTCTTGTAAATTATCTCATAATCATATCGAAAGAACTTAGTCACGCATTTTTATTTCTTCGAGGAGGAAGGGCGTTGCTCCAGAAAATACTCGAGGCTTTGATGATCTGTCTTAATTTGGAAGCGTTGCCACTGCATGGAAAATAACCAACATTTCCTTTACATAGACTAATTGTCCCAAATTCCTCTTTTACATTTGTTTTCTAGTAAAGGCCAAAGGCCGACCATCTTGCATAAGGACTGATCCAATTCTTGTCTTGGAAGCATCACATTCCAAGACAAAGATATTTGTTAAATCAAGAAGGGCTAGGACCAGAGTGGTGAAAATAGTCGCCTTCAAATTTTGAAAGGCATGATCATCTGTGGGAGTCCAAGTGAAATAATTATTTTTAAGGAGAGCAGTGAGAGGTGCCACAATATTTCCATAATTCTGAACAAACTTGTGATAATAGTCTATTAAACCCAAAAAGCCATGCAATATTTTGAGAGTCTTGGGGCGAGGCTACTCTTGCATAGTTTTAATATTCTTAGGATCCACCCCGACACCTACCTTTCCAACAATATAACCCAAGTACTCGACCTTCGAGGTGCCAAAATCACATTTTGATTGTTTGAGGAAAAGTTGGTGCTGAGAGAGAAGATGTAGAACTCGATCCACATGATGAAGATGTGATGTCTAGGTTTTACTGTAGATGAGAATATCATCAAAGAACACTAAGACAAAATGATGGGTAAAAGGATGGAGGACATGATTCATGAGGCTTTGGAAAGTGGAGGGAGCATTAAACAAGCCAAAGGGAATGAAAAAAAACTCATAGTGGCCCTCATGAGTTCGAAATTCAGTATTAGGAATGTCAACCTCTTTCATATGTATTTGGTGGTATCCATAATGAAGATCAAGTTTAGTAAAGAACTAGGCACCACTCAATTCATCCAAGAGATCATGAATGACAAGAATGGGAAATTTTTCTATGATGGTGAGTTTGTTGAGGGATTGAAACTTAGGACACATGCGCCAAGAACCTTGTTTCTTAAGTATCGTTACCACATGATAAGAATAGGGGCTTGTACTAGGATGGATAACGCATGTTGTGAGCAATTCTTGAATTTTTTTATCAATTTCATTTTTCTGGGAAAAGGGATGATGATAAGGACAAACAATGGGAGGGAGGCTGCTGGGGACAAGGGGAATGGAATGATCATGAACACTGTTGTTTCTGAGTTTATACTTTAAGGCTCTAAAGTATACCGTCAAGGCATCTAAAAAGATAAAGATAATTAAGGGGTAAGAATCAATTGTGAAAGGTAAATCATAGTTGGTTTCTCAACTGTCTCTGTCTAGCTTCCCATTTTTCTTGGATGCTGATATCTCTCTCAATAACTGCCCATGAACATTCTAATTCAACCCAGGTGGTTGTTGTTTGCAGGATAGTATTAAATAAGTTCAAAGCAATGCTAGTTTGATCTTGAAGGCCGGGTTATATGTTAGGCTGTCTATTATTTGGGACAATCATGGGGAGTAAAATTTTATTGAATTATAAAATATTTAAAGATTTGTTGCTTCAGTTTTGAGGGATTAAATGGAAAAGGAGTTTTGGAACTCAAAATAATAACACAATAACAATAGGGGTTGTTTCCTGTACTTGAAATAATTTGAGAATAGTAAAATAATAACAAAGTAACATTGTCAAAAAATATGAGGCTTTAATCACGAAATAATCTCATATCATAACAAAAGGAGGGAAAAATGAGATTTCTAATGAAATATATAAAATATAACCATCCAAATGACCTACAGGTCTTGAAACTGCTGATAGCAATCACAGAGGAAAAACTGTAAATGATTAGATAATTAGATCAATTCAAATTACAATAGAAGTTTGAATTAAGTTATAGCTGATCATTCATTAGAAATACATGAAAAGAAAGATGTTGAAAGATATTGAAAACAGAGTAAAGGAACACATAGCTTCAAGTTGACAGAATTCATAATCTCTTCTGTATTATCTATATCACTGTAAATCGGAAAAATTCTAATACAATGGCTCCCCAAAAACAAAATCCATTTCTTAGTCTTGTGAAATTATATTTATACATGATCACCAAACATTTTTCCCATTGGTGATTAACTAACTTCCAAAAACTAACGGTTACATGAATGACTAATGTTGAACCGTTTA
>JASDQU010102052.1:124220-138616 GCA_032191745.1 Picea mariana
GTTTTGATTAGGCCGGAGAGCCTAATCAAAACATAAGCATTATAGCTTATAATAACTGGCTCATCAGCCTATAAAACATAGCATATACAGAAAGGCTCGTTGGCCTCACAATCACACGCACTTAATATGTTGTGTGCGGTATCCTGGAATGTGCACACTTCATCATTTCGCTGCGCAGTACATGCACGCACTATGCCATGAAAGGTGCATACAAAATGATGTCAGACAACTCACCAGCTTAAGTGCATTTGCATTTACATTTACAATTGGGTTCGGCCTTAGGGATATTACAGATGGAAACTGCAGCATAGATGTGGCAAGCAACATGAAGCACAGGTGGTATCCATGCAGTAAATGACACGTGGCCTCCAGAGCCCCATTTAGTTTTTGAAAGTATATCATATATTTTACTATGTTGAAAAACTCTGTCTATTTTGTATGTATATTAACAAAATACAATTTATGCATAGTGGAAGATAAAAATTTATGACAACATAAATATAAAAGGAGATAAAAAAAATTGTTTAATTTGAAATATATTAAAAACGTTACATGTTCGTGGAAATTTAAATGCATTTGTCATATAGACTGGTGGAAGATAAAAATGTATGAGGACATAAATACAAAAGGAGATAAAACACAGTTTTATTTGAAATATATCAAAAAATAAAAGTATGTTACATATTCCTGGAAATTTCAATGCGCTTGTCATATAGACTGGGATTGGGTCTCTCATAGACCATAAGATAAATATGTACAAGAAACAAAACTGTAGAAAGAAGAAGTGGGCGACGATAGAGTGTAATAACTGGAAATAATAAATTGAAAGGTATCAATCTTTCGCTAGACATTTCTATTTAAAAAAGTGGAATAACTGGGTTGATAAACAAAGAAGGATGTGATTAGTAGACTTACAGTGATGGTACATATGACCCCTTTTTCTATTATCTTGTTGATTTGTCTACGACATGCTTCAATTCCCTTTCGATCCATTCTTCAATGTAGCTTCTCATTGGGGCAAAGTTGATCTCATTCCGGATTTTTATGTTGAAAATTTCCTTTTATATTTCCCTGAAACCGATAGAAAGATTACACATAGCCTGATCAATTTCCTCATTTTGTACTGAATAGTTGACTAGCCAGTCATCAACATCATCTTGACCATATTCAAGGATGCTATAAAATTTTTCCAAATACAATGCCTTAAAAATATCAACCTGTTTATCGAAGTCTTGCCTAGTTAAGGGCAAGGAGTTGACGATTAAGTTGGGGTCTTAGAAGTCGTTGGTCCTTCCAGGTAAGTTTATTTTGGACAACTTTGTGAATAATTTGTCTTTCTTTGATATGGCTTGTTCACATGACTGAACAATGAGATGTAGGTTCTTCACTTTTTCTTTCCAACATGCATTTAATTGACCGATGTGGTTTTTGGATGGGAGATCTTGTTGTCTTCTTCTTGTTTCTGTCATGTTGTTGACAATGGTTCCAAAAGGAAGGACCATGTTTAAATAGAAATGTTCTTCATCTTTTAACTCCGCCTGCAAATGTTCGAGAAAATTATGTTCCCTCGTTCCAAGGGAAGTCATGGTTTGTGATGTTTCCCACGCCTCAGTAAATAGTTCCATTATTTTATTGATATTATTCTCCACATATTCTCTACACGATGCGAGGATGCTAGAGAATCCTTTTAACTTGGCTACAGGGGTGGCATACATGGATATTGCCAAAGGATTGACAAACAATGTCATAGGAATCAAATCCTCTTCCAATTCCTTGACGCGGTCCTTTAGTCTCGCATTGTCAGCCTCGATGCCTCCAATGGAATCATCAACTGCATATGTGGTCACTATGTGAAGCTGACAGATTTGGGACGACCGCATGTTCACAAGGTTAACCTATGAACGAGATTTTCCTTTCTTATTTTTTACATTTTTTTCAATAATCAATTTTTTGGATTGGTTGTCAAAAATAACGCTCTGGAACACGAAGGATTCATCTTCGTCAATTTTTTTGGTATCAGATATGTCCATTGGACGACTATGCTGGATCGCGTCCCTAGGATGATCAAGGTAGAAAAATAAGCTATCTAGATCGGGCTCAAGTTCCATGTTCTCACTTTGAATTTTGGGCTCTTCCTCCTGTTCGAGAATATTTTTTCTCTTCTTGTCTACTGGAAGCTTGTAATAAGTATCAATTTTAGAGTGAGGAGGGTCATTATCACCTCCTCCTTTTGAAGAACTTTGAGTTGCTTTGTTGTGGTGGTGGCCTGTTGGAGCGATGATCCGAGATGTCGTACTTTTGGGAGTGTTATTCGTCGATTGAACACTCTTCTCACCGGAGCCTTTTCCCTATTGCCTGTACAATTTAGTGGTGCTTTGTAGTGTGTCTAGGTCACCGACATTAGAAGCAGGAGATTTGACGCCAGTGTCTTTGTTTTCAGTCTGGTGTTTTTTGAAAAAACAATTGTCAAAGCCAAGTGTTTGTAAATGTTGTAGAAAACTTTTATTGGGTTCGAACCCTCTTAGACTTTTAGTATATCTTAGGTTCAAGTTGCTATAATGGGCTATGAATTCGTCAATTTTTTTGACGTTCCTCAACACGAAGTCCCCGAATTTCCAAGGCAGAGGAATGAACTATTTTTTTCTCTTCTCTTGAAATAGATGCAACCAGTAGTTGTATTGCCTTGCTACTTCTGTAACAAAAATTATTTCTATAATGTGACATTGAAGGAGAGCATGTTTTTCCCTGGATCCAAAAATCCTTATCACAGTGTAATTATCCAAATGTTCAAGTGTCCCCTTCCTGTCCAAAAAACTGGTTGCATGTTCAGATATGCGGGGAGCATCTTCTCCTAACAAAAAAACTTTGAAAATAGACATGAAGCCATTAAAAACCTCATAAAAAAAGTGGGAGGCCTTGTGCTTCCACAAGGTCTGGTACCACAATGTTACTGGGTCGAATTCCCAGTAGACCTTCTTAGATAGAGATAGTTCTAGAAACTGGCAACAATGCATTATCACAAAAAATAAGTAGGATGACATATAAAATTTCTTCTCCTTTTTTAAGCTTGACAATTGGGAATATATTTCATGGTAAATTAGCTTTCCCTAATAAAAAAATGGTTTGTTCCTTAACTGTGAAATACAAAATATAAAGAGCCATCTGGGAAATAGTTGTCGTAGACTCATGTCCCGTTATTCTTGTAAACAACCAGGAAATTTCGTGGAATGGATTTCTAAATGAACTAACCTGCAAGCTTGTGATATCTTCAGGAACTACCACTGGTTATTCCAATAAATCAGGAAAGAGGTCCAACTCATTATTATGCTTTGTTAGGAACTGCTTGGGATCTTCTCCTTTGAATGCCAATGTTGGCTCTGACAATCTTAACATCCAGTGAAAGACCTGAGGTGACAAACAAATAGAAGAGCGATCCGACAGTGGAATAATTCTTTTGTATGAAATAAATTTATCAGCGCACCAAGATACCATCTCCTTACAGTCAAAGACTTCAGGGACATATCCTGCATGATCAATCCTAGAGGTCCAAGTTACTTTGTTCTAGGTGACAGGGGATGAGTAATAAGAATATTCCCTAGACCACTAGAAGTTTTGGTCCTCGTGCCCGAAGATGTTTATTGTCTCTCCACAGAACTACTGTTGAGATGATGCCAAAGGTGTATGAGAAAATTGGTATGCTCTATACAATGGTTGGAATGAACAGTTGGAGCCGATAATATAATTCTCCGCAAAATATTAGTTAAATGCTTATGAATGGGAAAGTTCCTCGAGCCTTTCGTTGATTAATGACAATCTGCATGGGTGCTGCATGATGAATTGTTAGAAGTAAAGCTTACTTATTGCATATTTAGAAGTGTGAAGGTGGCGGGTACGATGAAGATTAATTAAGGATTGGAGGTTTCGTGAACATGCCAAGCCGATGACTTGCGAACAACATTTAATGATTTTGAAATCAAAACTTGGAAGGGATAATATAAACCTCTGCAAATCTTTGTTTAATGTGTATTAATAGGATATATCCTCGATCTGTTTTCCCATCAATGACAATCTATATGGTTCCTGCACGATGAGCTATTAGAATTAAATGTCACTAACTGCATACTTAGAAACAAGATATATATATATATATATATATATATTATAGACAAGTGAAAAGGTCATGGAGACGGGGCAGAGCAAGGAACAAATGGCAAGGTCTGAAAAGCGGTTGGAAGGGATTCAAAATAGGGTTACGGGGGATACTCCAGAAATTTTGGTTTTATGCATATTAATGGGAGATTTCCTCAAATCCTGGTTTAGCATTAATGTTTGGTAATTGCTAATTGAAAAAGGGCACGGGAACAAGAAACAACGATTAGGAATTGGATATTTCTTGAACCCTCCATCCCGACGATCCGCGAAAGAAATTTAAAGAAATGACGAAGTATGGAAAGTTGTCGAACAGGCTTCAAAATGGGGTGACAATAGTTCCATAGGAGACATGAGGACCCGACAGTCAAATTGTATGTCTCAGAAGTTTTCAGTGAAAAATGTGTACCACGGAAGAGGCCAGGCGAGTGTTTGACGGTCAAATTTTATGTATCAGAATTTCTGACTGCAAAACGTGTAAAACAGAAGAGAGCATGATGGGGAAGTTCAGTGGTTGGTTCATATATTTGCGGAATTCTGGGACAATGGCTAAGTATGGAATAGGGAAAGGGTCAGTTGAACTCATTTTCAGAATCGAGAATTCAATATTTCGTGAACGGACCAACCCAACGACACACAAATGACATTCCATGATGTTTGAAATTAACACTCAGAAGGGATAATATAACTATCTGGAAATTTTGGGTTTATGCATATTAATGGGAGATCTCGTCAAATCATGGTTTAGCATTATCGCTTGCTAATTGCATACTTAGAAATAAGATCTTATATATAATTTCTAATTGCAAAAGGGCACAGGCACAAGAAACAACGATTAGGAATTGGATATTTCTTGAACCCACCAACCCGACAATCTAAGAAAGAAATTCGAAGAAATGGAAAAGTATGGAAAGCAGACAGACGACCTTCAAAATGGGGTGACAATAGTTCCACAAGAGATGTGAGGACTCGACGGTCAAATTGTATGTCTCAAAAGTTTTCAGTGAAAAATGTGTACCACAGAAGAGGGAATGATAGGTAGACTATAATACGAAAGAAGGTATGATCTAAGTCTGGTTTTAAATTTGTATATCGCGGAAGTCAGAGTACTATTCGCGGGTCATGGAACAATAGAAGTGAAATCTAGATCTCACCTACCGGGAATCCGTGGTCGGAGAAGTGGCTGGATATGGAATGGGGAAGAGGTCGGTCAGTGTCACGATATAAGAGAACGAGTGAAAATGTAAACCTGCAAGTCCGCATACCTGCACAGCTAGACATTCTTGAAAGACGAATAAGTGATGAGAAAGATAAAATTCAAGGAAAAGAGAAACAAATATTTGGCTAAGTATAGAAGATGGAAAAGAAGGGATAATATATTCACATCTGTAATAGATATCCCATTTCCTGGAAATATGCTTTATGTATGTTTCTGGAGAAGTTATATACTTATTTCATATACTTGGAAAGAAGTGTGAAGGTGGCGGGCACAAAAAACAATGACTAGGAATATGAAATTGTCTACGATCCGCGAAAAAAATTGCAAGAAATGGTCATGGAAAGCGGTTGGACGTGTTTCAAAATAGACTAACAAGGGTTCCCTAGGAAACATGACACCCCGACGGTCAAATTGTAGTGATCAGAACTTTTGAGTGAATATTGTGTAACACGAAAGAGGGGTTGATGTAGGAATCCAAAAGATGGGCTCCAAGATAGGTTGGCAAGGGTTCCCAAGGAGACATGACGACCCGATGGTCAAATTGTATTGATAGGAACTTTTGAGTTCATATTTTGTAACACAGAAGAGGGGTCGATGTAGGAGTCCTGAACTCGCAAGTCCGCCAACCCACACAGCTAGATATTTTCAGAAAAATGACTAAGTGACGAGAAAGATAAAGTACAGGGAAAAGAGAAATGAGATTTTGGTTAAGCATAGAAGACAGAAAAGAAGGGATAATATATTCACATTTGTAATATATATTCCATTTCCTAGAAAGATATTTTGTGCATCTTTCTGTAGAAGTTATATACTTATTGAGTATACTTGGAAAGAAGTGCAGAGGTGGCGGGCACAAAAAACAATGACTAGGAATTGGAAATTGTCTGAACCCACCAACCCGATGATCAACAAAAGAGATTGCAAGAAATGGCCATGGAAAGCGGGTGGAGGGGCATCAAAATAGGATGACAAGGGTCCTGAAGGAGACATGAGGGCCCGACGGTCAAATTTTATTGATCAGAAATTTTAGTGCATATTGTGTAACACAGAAGAGGGTTGATGTAGGAGTCTGGAAGTCAATTTGTATATCTTGGAAGTGGGGGGGGACTGTTTACAGGTCAAGGAACACTTGAAGTGCAGTCCGCATGTCCAAGAATCCGCAAGCGAAAAAATCTAGGTAAGTATGGAACTGGAGGCATGAAAGAGATTCCAAGAAATGGTGAAATATGGAAAGTAGATGCAGAGTCTTCAAAACGGGGTGACAATATCTCCCCGGGAGACGTGAGGACCCGAAGGTCAAATTGCAGGTCTCGGAACATTCGTTTGAAAATTGTTTATCATGGAAGACGGTATGATGTGGGAGTGCGGCAACAAATTTGTATATGGCAGAGGTCTGGGTGTTGTTTGCAGGCCACAGAATAATGGAAGTTCAATATAGATCCCGCCTTTCCGAGAATTCATGATCTGAAAAGAGCCTAGGCATTGAATGGATACTGGTTGGTCGGAGTCACATGTTCAAAAAAATGACTAAGTAGTGAGAAAGAGAGAGTAGAGGGGAAAAAGAAACGACAATTTGGTCAAGTATGGAAGAGGGAAAATAAGGTCCAATATATTCAAATCTGCAATAGATATTCCATTTCCTGGTAAGATATTTTTTGTATGTTGCTGGATAAGTTGTATACATATTGCATACACTTGGTTAGAAATCTAACGGTAGAGGGCACATGAAAAACCATCTAGAAATTTGAAATTTCCCAAACCTGCAAACTCGATGATCCGCGAAAGAGATGTCAAGAAATTGTCAAGTGTGGAAAGCGGTTGCACGGGCTTCAAAATAGGGTGATAGGTTCCCGAGACGCCATAAGGCCCTGAGTGTCAAATTGTATATATCGGAACATTTTGGTGCAAAATGTGTAACATGGAAGAGGGGATGATGTGGGAGTCTAGAAGTGAATATGCATATCGCAGAAGCCGCAGTGATGTTTGCAAGTCACAAAACAATGGAAAGTGCAATTTAGATAAAGGGGAAGCGCTCAATCGAAACGCGTGAATCCTCCAACCCACGCAACAAGGGATTTTCAGAAAGAATGATTAAGTAACTAGAAAGAGAAACTACAAGGGATAAAAGAGTGGGAAAATAGAAAGGTGGAGGAAAATTTTCGTAAGCACAAATTGGTTTCAAACAAGCCCCATTGTTGCAAAACCATCAATTTCTAGTAATTGTCAGCAAATGCTTTGTTGAATATTAGATTTTATTACAACTTGTGGGTGTAAGTGTGTTATTGATATATTGTTCGATGACTATAACATATTAAATTAAGTATTAAACATCTTTCATTATGGGTTGTTAGCATTAAAGCTTAATAATTGCATGTCTAGAAACAAGAATGATGATCTTGTTGCAACATTGTGATTTGGTATTGCTATATTCTATATGCATTACAAATAGAATTGAACGATGGTTTGAAACTGTCTGCAAATCATTTTTTGTTTGCATAAAATCCTGATGTATCAACATAGTACATTGTCATATAATTGTTAAATGCTCCATTTTATAACAAATTACCTAAGAAAATACAATATCGAAGAACTACAAGACTACCGAACCATGCTAATGAGAAGAGGTGTTAAGTCCAGAAAAGAAGCAACAACCAAGACTCCAAGGAATTTTTTTTAATAGTAAATCCATTTAAAAAAAAAAATAACACTGAGCACTATATATATCCTTATAAATTGGACCTAGTTCTTTGGCCCAAAACATTGAACATATCTTCCACAAACATAGGCACGGGATCTACAACATGCAAGAGCCATCGAGATGCCCTTCAACATGCATACAAAACTGATTACCATGCTTTTTGTTTTTGGAAATCGTTGCAGTCTTCTCCTCGATGGATCATCCCGTGGTAAAATTGATAGTTCTCAAAATATTCCCTAGGGAAGAAGACGGAAAATGTTGTAGGGAAAATGGAATAGCCCTTAACTGAAAGTTAGGACACACCAATAAACCGCCTCTACACAATCAAAAAATTCAGGGACATAGGTTGCATGTGCAATTCCAAAGGCCCAAATTAGTCCATTATGGGTGGAAGGAGATGGCTAGTAGGAATATGCCTTGCAACAATGGGAGTTATGGTCCTCATTCCCTAAGATGTTGATTGTTTATCCAGAGAAAAAGACATTGGTCCCACAATTGAATAGAAATATATCTCTAGGAGCATCAACATATAATTTCCTTACACTGAAAGACTTCCACCTAGAATGGACTAATTTGGACCTCTGGAATTCCTACTTTCGATTTGCAAAGGGGATATTGCGTTCAACATCGGTTTATTTTCTGAAACTCCTTCTTTTGGTGTTGTTAGGACTGCCATCTCTGAGCCAGGAAGTTATGCATGGTATGGTTGATTTCAATTTGGACACAGGAGTGGGAACAATCTTTGCATTTCCATCATCCATTTATGTATCATCATCCATCAGATCATATTCTTCCAGCTCAGAATCCATCACATCAACCTATGCGCCAGACATCAATGCAACTGGGTAGGTTGTCTAAGCAGGAAGGTTTTCCTTGGAATTATTTGGCTTGAAATATATATCTTGGTGTACCAAGGGACCATCTCCTTTTTTCCTCCTAGGTGAAGGGAGATGAGTAGTAAGAATATGCCCTGGAATACTGGAACCTCTGGCCATCATGCTTGAAGGTGTTTACTGTATCTGGATAGAACTGTTTCCATAATGTAACGAGAATTTTCATTTTCTCTAGATGATGTTTGAAATGAAAATTGGGGAGGGATAATATAACCCTCCGTAAATCTTGGTTTAATGTGTATCAATGGAAAATATCCTCGAGCCTTTCTCTAATCAATGACAATCTCCAGGGTTCGTGCATAATGATTTGTTACCATTAAATCTTACTAACTGCATATTTAGAAAAAAGTGTGAAGGTGGCGGTGATGATGAAGAGCGATTAAGAATTAGATGTTTCTTAAAGGCACCAACCGGCCTACACACGAAAGATATTGCATCATGTTTGAAATGAATACTTGGAAAGGATAACACTCTTCTCTTCAAATATTGGTTTAATTCGTATTAATGACAAATCTTCTCCGGCCTTCCGGACATTAATGGAAATCTTAATAGTTCCTACACAATGAAATACGAGCATTAAAGCTTAATAATTGTGTATCTAGAAAGAAGTATGAAGGTAGTGCGGATGGTGAAGAGTGACCAAGCATTGTACATTTCGTCCACCCGCCAACACGTGAAACAAATTCCAAGAAATTCCCATGTATGGAAAGTGGTCGAGCGGGTTACAAAAAAAGGGTCACAAGATATACCCAGGAGACATGAGGGGCTGATAGTCAAATTGTATGTCATTGACAGATTTCGTCCATCAATTAGTATATTGTGGAATTTCAGGTGTTGTTTCTACGTAGGGGAACAATGGAAGCGCAATGTTGAGCAAGCAATTTGTATATTGCAGAACTTCGTGTGTTGTATATAAAAGAATGAGACATTTGGAAAAAGGACCAAGTAAACAAAAAGCGAAAGCAAATGAGATGAAGGGGAATTTTTTTTCTAATTTGTAAAGCGCGTAACTCTGGGTGTTGTTTGCAGGCGACGAAACAATGGAAACACAATGTTGAACCTGCCTATCCAGGAACCCGCGATTCAAAAATTTTGTTCAATATGAAACGGGGAAGTAGTCGGTCGGGTTGGTGATATAAAAGTAACAATGGAAATCTGAAGACATGAATCCGTCAACTCCTACACCTAGACATTTTCCAAAAAATGAGTAAGTAACCAGAAAGGGAAAGTAGAGGGAAAAAAGAAAGTGGATGGCAATTTTTGGAAGTGGGAATTGTTGTAAGAAAGCCCCATTGATGGTCTTAATAGTAACTATGAAGTGCATTAAACATGTTAATAGGTTCTTCAATCAAGGAATAGATACAACGAGTGATGTTTATAGTTTCCAGGATCTATTTTTATAAGATAAGCGTCAAAAAGTTACAAGAAAATCAATTTTGGGATGTTTAAGTAAATTTTTGTACTGTTAGCTTCATTGAAAATATAACAACGACGAATTTGAATTTGAATGTCCTTTCATTCATATGATTGTTCCATTAGACTTCACATAGTATATATTCTTTTATTTCAAATTATTCTTCGGAATTAATTTTACTAAGTTCATCGATCAAGAATAGGTGCTAAAAAACAATATAAATAGGAATTTGTTTGCTAATTTATAGATCACGAAAATTTGGGTGTTGTTTGCAAGGAGAGGAACAATGGAAACACAATGTTGAACCCGTCTATCCAGTAACCCGCCTCTTCGGAAACCCGTGATCCAAAATTTTTATACAATATGAAACGGGGAAGCGGTCGATTGGGCTGGTGATATAAAAGTAAGTGGAAATATGAAGATGTGAATCCGCCAACTTCCAGACCTAGACATTTTCTAAAAAATGAGTAAGTAACTAGAAACGAAAAGCAGAGGACAGAAAAAAAAGGGATGGTAATTTTTGGAAGCGAGAATTGGTTTAAGAAATCCCCATTGATGGTTTTAACAACAACTATGAAGTGAATTAAACATGTGAACAGGTTCTTCAATCAAGGAATAGATACAGTGAGCCATTCTTATAGTTTCTAGGATCTTCTTGTATAAGAGAAGCCTAAAAAATCTACAAGAAAAATTACAGTAGTCGATGGTTTTAATAAATAATTATGCATACTAAATATGTACTTTTATAAAGTATGGACATGAGATTTTATAAAGCATGTAAGGCTCCCTCATTCCATACTTAGCCACTTTTTGGATCGCGTGTTCTCGGGATGGCAGGCTCAAAATTGGGCCTCTATTGTTCTATGTTCTACAAATAGCACCCAGAGTTCCGCGATATATAAATTGATAATCAGACTTATGGGCTAGCTGGCTCAGCATTGCACTTCTATTGTTCAATGTCCTCCAAACATCACTCAGAGTTCTGTGATATACAAATTTGTTGATTAAGTTTGGTTGTCATTGATGTCAACCCTCGAAGAAAGCCTCGTAACACAAAGGTTTGGGTAATGGACCCAATATTGTTTGTTGTAAATATGACTCGTTATTTTTTTTTCATGATTTATAAGAAGTAAATATGGATCAACTCCAAAGTGGTCCCCTTATGGTGAAAGCCTTCACAGGAAGACACTTTGCAGAGTAAGAGAACCCATACTTAATTGTGGAATAATGAGATGAAGGATAGTGAATTTGTCAGGGAAACTATCCTAGATGGATATTTCTTGTCATTCCATTTCCATTAGTATGTATAACGTCACATAACTCCTCACGGTTAGAGAGTTATGACCATGTGAAGTTGGAGAACCCAGGTTTGGGTAATGGACCCAAGTTTGTTTGATGGATAAATGTATGATTTTTTATATATTTGAAAGTAATACTATTCTAGATGCATAGTACATGCCATTCCATTTATGGTGGTATGTGGAATGTCACATAACTCCTCACGATTTGAGAGTTATGGCCTTACGAAGTTGGAGGACCCTCGTATGTCATCTAGAAGCCCCAAAAGGTCAAAGTAGTCAAAGTGGTTTAAGATATTTTAAAAGGTAAATAATAAAGTGAAGTGATGAGTGTATTATAATTCAAAGTGAATATAAAATAAATTATTCTAATAATAAATTTAATGGAGAAATTAGAAGTGGGTTAACCCTAAAATAAGGAAAGTGGGCCAAGTGACCTAGAAGATGTTTTTAAGGAAGGTACCTGGAGAGTATAAATAAGAGGCAAGGCTCTCTCATTTTAATCACACTTGAGAATATTGAATATATATATATATAGGTTCTTGAGGTAACCAAAGATATATAAGCCAAATTTCTGATGGAAATGGAAGAAAAGAAGGTCGAAATGCGAGGAAGGATAAATTCTTTTGATGGTGCTTTCTAAGGTATGTTATTTATAGGTAATCTCACAGTTTTAGCTATAATTTTTTTTCTATAATGATTCAGATCGTGAAATTTCTATGAAATTTATAAACATGCCCAAGTATCTGTGGTAAAAAATAAACTTGTGGATCATTGCATTTTTGGAGTTACACTCGTGGAAAATAGGGTTTGTGGCTAGTCCTGAAACTAGTCAAAAACAAGTGTTTCGGGTAAAAACGTCATAACTTCTTCATAGCAGATCCAAATTCAGTAAGACCAAATGTGTTGGTTAGGTTATAGTCTTTAGTATTTTTTGTAACAGTTTCATATAAATTCAATGAATATTTCATGCAGGAAACTCTCTACAAGGTCGCTCTCTAGAATAAGCCAAAATTTAGTAAGGTATGCCATTTTTGGTATAACTCCTTTTCTGAGAGGTTCCAAGTAGTGACACCTAGAGGAATTGTATAAACACACTGAATAACATTGTGTATCAATTTCATATCTTTATACATTACAAGTTCAATGTTATGATTACTTCAATTTAGGGTTGTTGACTAATCCAAAACTAGGCATGTGAGACTAAAGAAACGTTTAATGAAAATGTTAATCTCTTGTTGTTAAAGTTAAGGAAGGTTTGCAGGAATGTGATCATATAAACCAAGTATATTACAAAGCTACAAATCAGATTTGGATGATGAAATTAATGAGGGATTTTGGTTGAGTTACATGTTGAGTACATGGTTGAGACAAGTAGTTGATGAGTTGGCACATACATGAGGTGTATAGTTGATGATGTTGGTGATTCCAATGAATGTAATTCTTCAATACATATAAGAAAAATAATTATGTGGTTTTCTCCCGATTTGGGTTTCCACGTAAAACACTAGTGTATTGTGTATGTGTGTGATTGTTTATTTCTTTTTTCTCATTATTGGATAATAATTCTACATTGATATAAAATTTGAAGAAAAAGGATTATAATTACACTATTACTGATTCACCCCCCCTCTCAGTAATCCAACAATTGATTTCAGAGAAGGTTCTTTCATAAATCAGTTTAACCACTGAAAGGTAGATCATGGAGAGTACCAACTCGTATAAAAATGGAATACCATAGTTTGATGGACAAAAGTATGCTTTTTGGAGCACAAGAATGAAGACATATATATAGGCACAGGGATTTCAAGTTTGACAATCAATTGTAGATGGATACACAGCACTAGTAGTTCCACCAACAAATGACAAAGCAATGAAACTCGGTGAGAATAATTCCAAAGCCAAAAATGCACTTTTGAATGGTCTCAGTGATACGATATTCACCAAAGTTGCACATTGTAAATATGATAAAGAGATTTGGGACAAGATTCAAAATATTTATGAAGTAGATTCAAAATTCAAAGCATCAAAGATTCAAACTTACATAGGTCGGTTCGAACAACTAAAAATGAAGGAAGATGAAGATATCGGAGCCTACTTCTTACGAGTCAATGAAATAGTGAATGCAATCATAGGATTTGGAGAAGAAATCGAAGAATCTGTAATTGTGCAAAAGGTACTAAGATCTCTTTCTATGAGATTCAACCCTAATATATCAGCACTAGAAGAAATATCGGATCTAAACTCAATAACCATGGACAAACTGCATGGAATCTTCATAGCATATGAGATGAGAATTGAACAGGAAAATCCATATGTAAAAGAAGCAACCTCCAAAGCATCCAAAAGATCAAAGAAAAATAAAAAGGAACAAGAAGAATATAGCAGTAGCAGTGACATCTCAGAAGATGATGAAGAATTGGCCAACTTCATCAAAATATTGAACAAGGGAACCAACGGTAGGTATTGAGGTAAGCTTCCTTTAATTTGTTTTAATTGTGATGGTATTGGTCATTTTGCTAACAAATGTCCTCATAAGAAAAAGAGAAATGATGAAGGTTACTCAAAAGGAAGACAAACATATAAAGGTAAAAGAACTACAAAGAAAGTTTTCAAGAAAATATTTTTCACCAAAGAAGACATCTCATCATCGGATGAAGATGAAGTCAATGACAGTGAAATAGGGAGAGTTCTATTCATGGCATTAGAAGACTATGATAAAGAA
>JASDQU010102052.1:160101-181039 GCA_032191745.1 Picea mariana
AACTTCCACCATAGCCATTCAAACAACTTCCTGGATAGAAGCTCCTTCCTTCTGTTGATGATCACTAGTAGATGGTGTAACCGTGACAGCAGAATGATTACACTCTTCAACTCCTCCTTATAGGCTGGAGTTGAGATGAAATAGGGTGGCTCCAAAGCATAAAGGAAATGCCACTCCATGTATTTGCTGACAGGGTCATCAAATGAGTGGCCATTTCCAAGGAATTGGTGAAATACAGCCTCTTCTGCTACACAGTTGTTCACACGCGGTCGAATGTCTCTGATAACCACAGGCGGGTGAATAACTAAAGTAGGCCTGCTGATCTCAGGTGGTGGCTGCTCACTAATTGGCTCTGGAAGAAGGGAAGATTTCCCCTCTGGTTCTTTTTTCTCTTCTTGTTGGCTCTCCTCCAGGTCCGATTCATATTCATCATAAATAGGGACCATGGGGTGATTCTACTTGCTGACTGGCTCTTCAGTATGTTTATAGTGATCGAATGTAGGATAAGCGTGCTGCTCATCATCACTATAATATTCCTCAAAAAGGGGATGACCCTTATCTCTATGATCCTCCTCCAGAATGGTGATCCTATCAAAAATATCTGTTTCAGGGACAGTGGGACCCGCTGCTTCTGGTTGCTCATACATAATATTCTTCTCTTTAATCTCAGGTAAAAATATATTGTGAAATTCCCTGGAGAAAAAGAGAGGGAACCTCTTCCACAATAATGTCTTCTTTACAAACAGGAAGGTCTCCGTCCTCAGAAACAGGGTTGCTAGGAATATCTGCTTCAACCCGACATTTAGGTGAGCCATCTACCATGGACCACATCTGCTCTACCAACTCATAATCTCCACAGGAGGCGTGTTGATATTTATGAACATCTAAAAGAACAGACACATCCGATATGATGTCAGATGCTTCCATCCTCGAGCTAACACCACTCATATCATTCAACACCTCAATTTTTTCATAGCAGATGCTTTCCTCCACAGTAAGGGCTTGATCATGGACATGGTCTTTAGGGCCAACAGAGGCTTCATGAAGTGAAGAAAACTCTTCACAACAGTTTTCAAACAAGCGAACAACTGGATAGTAATCTTTATAAAATGAATTGAAAGCTGTATGAAAACCTGCTAAAGAGCGGATGCTTGCGGCGGGAAGAGACCGACACCATTCAAGAGAAGCTCCCTTCAATGAATACCTGAAGAGATTAATTCAAACATCCTCATGCATGATATTGTGTAAGTGGATAGCCTCATGGAAGTCTAGTAAATGCTCAACTGGTTCTTCCCAATCTGATGCATGAAATTTCGAGAGGAAATCTTCTCTC
The DNA here is from genome assembly GCA_032191745.1 of Picea mariana. Taxonomy (NCBI): domain Eukaryota; kingdom Viridiplantae; phylum Streptophyta; class Pinopsida; order Pinales; family Pinaceae; genus Picea; species Picea mariana. Next base: position 161,435 of record JASDQU010102052.1, read on the forward strand.
TATCAGGAAGTGTATTAGGAAAGCCAACTATCTGAGAAAAGTCACAGAAAGCAAACCTTTGAGCCAGAATTTTCTCCATATCGAACCAGTGGAGTCGCCAATCAATCCTTGAATCATGGAGTCACCAGGTAAAAGATGCGCAGATTCAAGTGTGTCTGGTCCTTGTTCACCATCAAAGGCCAGATATTAACATGTCGTTACCCCAGGAAGCTCCTCAGGCTGAGAAAGTAGCCGCTGAAACCTTCTCAAGAAAGCTCCTTAGGGTCAGCTTTCAGGTGTGCTAACAGTAGTCACAGCTGAAACAATGATGTGGAGACAATGGAGTTGCCACAGTGGAGTCGCCAGGTGCACAGTAGCAATCTTTAAGGTCTCTGATGTCTGATGCACCTTCAGAATCAGAGGCTCAATGTCGTTCTGCCCAGGGAAAATATTCAACTTCGTCCCCGACAACGGCACCAGAAATGTTGGCATCGGAAGTCACTCCCGGATTGATATCAGGAGCAGAGACCTACGCCCATCAGTTTTATGTCACGGTTGTTCATAGATGGGTGATTGAATGGCGAGAAACTCAAAACAATAGCATTCCAACTCTGAAACTAGGCCAGGTATGCATGAGCAAGTGAGGTCTTGCATAAACTTCAGACAGTGAGCTGTAGTAAAGGGTGAACAGGTGGAAGACTTATATAAGAGAAAAGCAGAGGTCTATTATTAACATCGGGTTTCTACAGGCTGAGGAAGAATATGTCCAAATGCAATATCATCTTACATTCAAACACAAGGCCAGAGAATGCAATAATGCAACAATAAATCATTTATCATAGCAGAACTGAAATAATTCGCACGAGTCGGTCGTTCACGAACTCTCTTAGCATAAGATGAAAACTAGACGGAGTAAGAAGAACTATATGTCATAAAACAAGAAATCTCATATACAGATGCATAAACTGAAAGCTAGGATAGCTGCCAAAACATTAAAGTGGGGAGCTCTGCTCTACCATCGATGCTTACAAAAATGGCGAAAACGCCTACATATAATCAAAACAAAACACAACAGCGAAAATGAGATACTACATTAATAACATTGCATCTGCATGTCTTCTGACAGTCTGCGCATGCAGACTGGACGATCATGCGCCTATGACAGATGCCATCTTAACTGCGCGTGGCTACATCAAGGGGAGTAGCTGAGCCATTAAGTGTCGAGCTAGCGTGTTCAGACTTCCTTCGGCTAGTCGAGGACTTGGGCATGGCTTCTCTGGAAAAATGGGCACATAGGACCCCCTTGAGTAGACCACTTGCCAGACCCTCCATACCTTGCAATTAATGATTGAGGCAAGACCTCAACCACCCTCTCTTTTCTGCATTCATTCCTAGAAGCTACCAAGAAATAAATCACATCGAATCGGCGCCCGGAGAATGTAGTGCTTCCTCCCTTTGAATCTGAATTCGACACCTTTGGCTTCCCAGTACAACCCCTTCTACTCCCCAGGGTGACCACAGGTTGTGACCCTACACCTATCTTCCAGAGTGTTTTCGGTGTTTCAGTGTTCGCAGATGAGAAAGGATCAATATCTTTCTCTTTCAAAGTTGCGATGGGCGTAACGGCTACCACGTGTCCCTCCAAAAAGAATGGCTGAAATGGCTTTTCGGCGCTTTGGGACCTGAGTGGCCAAATGAATAACACAAGTGCCCCTCCTCTAGGCCTATTCTCTTATGACCAGGCGCCAGAACCATGGGCCCAGCCCTGAGCACTATCGGGAATTTGGGGTTCGAGGTTTCAGAATGCATGAAACGAGGGGTGCCTATTCCTCGAAACCCCGATATGCGATATGCCGACAGGTTTGACACCTGTCCCAATGAGATCGAACAGTCCAGATTCGTTTCGGCCCATGGAGTTTCCCGCTACTAAACCTCGGGAAACTGGTTAGCCCCGAAATCCTGATGGACATCGATCCGCTTCTATGGATGGATCTCGGCCGCCGATGGAAAAACTTCACCCGCTCACTTGACTTACTGCTACAAAATTCGATTCTCTCATGCTATGCTCAGGTTATTCCCATGCAAACTGCAGACCTGGGTACGCCTAATCCTGAGACAAGAAATATCGCTAACAACATGTATTACAAATGGTGTCATTACACACTTGGGGATCACTTGGGAGGTTCACAACTCATTCAGAGGCACCTCTCTAGGTGATTTCTAGTTTCATCCCTTCCCTTGTGTTTATACCTGACTGTCGATTGTTTCCCTAAGATTTACTATTTTAAGTGGTAACCTTAGTGGCCATAATATTTGGGGCTCGTACACAAGGTGACGATGAAGGGGAAAGTCTTTGTTGTACCTCAAACAAACATAGGTCAAAATCACTAGTTCTCCTTGGAGGGTAACCCACGATTTTTCCATGTGGGAACTTGCACCAAAGTGTAAGTCTGTTAAGCAGGTCTCCATCATAACTATTCCACCGACTCTATCTTATCCCCTTCCTATATTGATCCTGTGACATTGGATTTCATCACCAACTAGTAGTTTCAATGTGGGAAGCTTTGTTTGTTTGTTTTCTTCCTATATTTTTTAGCGTATGATGTTTTTTTTCCCTAGTGGACCTTAGGTTGATTTAGTTTATATGGCGTCAGTTCTTGGAACTACCAAAGAAGGAACCCATTCTCCCAAAGAACCTTTTGTTTTTCCTTCTTTTGGAAACGTTAGTCCTCCTTATATTGCCACACTGAGTCTTCTTAGAATCAATATCAGGTTATTGGTATGGTTGTTTTCCACTCGGGTGATCTCGAATGCTCATAGTGATTCAAATGCACACCCCTCACACTGAGAACATCCACCTCATTTTGACCCTTCTCCTTCTTCTCCTATTGTTTCTTCTTCCCTTTCTTCTCCTTCACCTAGTGAAATCTCTAAAGCTAGTAACCAAGTGGATGAGAAGAATAAGAAAATGAATCTTAGGAAGAATAAAAATAAGAAAGGGTCCAAAATTCCAACCACTATAGAACATGTTGGAAGCAATCAACTAGTTACTATCAATCAAGCTGGGAATATTGATGAGGTTCACAAGTCTTCAAAGACAACTAGGAAACCTAAATTCCCTTGCAGGATTTGTAAGGATGATCACCTTCTCAAATATTTCCCTGGTATTCCCAAGGTTTTAGATGTATGGTCCATGAGTTTCAAACAAATCGTTTCATTATCCTCTGCAGGTCATGTTGGTGACAACTTGTTAACTAGTGAATGTAAGGTTCAAGAGAAGAAAATAGAGTCAAATTTCATTGTATATTGTGCGAAGAAATTCATCAAACTCACATTTTCCTTCGTATGGATGAAGCCTCAAAATTGTGGGAAGAAATAAGTTTTTCCCAGCTAAAAATTCCAAATTATTATCACAAACTCTCTCCTGACCCATCATTGGTTGCTAAAGTGGTCAATCTGACTCCATCATCGATCGATCCCACTCTTTATTTTAAGAGTGAAGCTAAAGTGGTTGATCTGATTCCCTCGTCGGTAGATTCCACTCTCCCTTTAGAGAGTGATACCCACCAAGTGATTGATCCAATCCCATCATCATTTGATCCCACTCTCCCGTTAGAGAGTAAATTCAATATCACTCACATTTTTCTTGTTAATACTGATTCTACCCTACAATGGGGCATTTCTCCTCTTACTATTGAACCCCCACCAAGTAGTGAGCACATTTGGTTTTATTAGCATGGGATAATCGAACCCCATCTTCCTTCCTACATACCTTTCCCAATAATTATTTAGGTTTGTGGTATGAGCATCCCTCAAACTATCATAGATGAATGTACTTCCGTTAGTATTCTATCCTCAGCTGATTGGCAAGATTTGGGTTGTCCTAAGCTTGTGTTGGTCATCCAGAATCTGTTAGCTATTAACAAACTAATAACTCAACCTTTAGGGATCCTTAATTACCAATTACTTTAGGAGGTAAAACCATCTATATTGACGTTATGGTAGTTCGCAGCCCTTTGGACTTTACTTTTCTCCTTGGGAGAGATTATTTCTACTCCATGAAATCTATCGTGTCCACTCTCTTTGAGTGATATATTTCCTGCATAATGGAAAAATTGTGACTATCTATCAACTTTAGTTTGTTGATCCTCATTTGACTTCCAACCACCTTCCTTCCCTAAATGGTCTTTATGTGCAAGTGGTATCGCTCCTGCCATAGGTAAATTATGTGGCAACATGTACCATATGTTCAACTCCGGATGAAGCTTCTTTTGACCTAGATCAGGTAGTTGACATGGTGATCTCTTCAAGAGAGATATTAGAGCCTGATATCCTTACCTCTATGGTGGCCCTTTATATGTATTCCTTCTAGAGAATTTTTCTTCCGTCCAATCAAGATCTCTTGGAAGCCATGATTGAGGTATGTCCCTTGACATGTATTTCTTCCAGAGAATTGTCCTCTTGGAAGCCATTATCAAGAAGAGGTCATGAGAATACTTTTACTTTAGGTTCCAAGCTCATTAAAAAATGAAACCATAGTCGAGAAAAGTTCCTGTTTTTGTGTCAAGCTCGTTAAAAATGAAATAGAGGATGATGGGCATAGTTTTCTTCTCTGTGGCAAGCTTGTTAAAAAATCAAACAGAGGTTTGTGAATCAAAACCATAGGTTAAGAGCATAGTTCTTTTCCTATGTCAATCTCGTTAAAAAATGAAACAATTGCCTCTCTTGGTGAGTTGAGTCTTTCGTTAGAACTCATAAATGAACCTTCATTTCATCCACCTGGGTTAGTTGATCCTCTTTCTTCCTCCCCCTCTGGTGAAAATTTTCCTATTAGTAACCAAGATTCTATTAGGTATAGACATTGATGATAGGAGAAGAGTCGGTGAATGAAACGAAGCTTGGGGGACATGTCTCCAGCCTATAAACATCATGTTGGAGTTAACCCATTATATTTCCAGCTAGGGGAAAAGTACCAACCACCCACTGGTATCACCCGGACAGTTATTTTCTATTTCAAAATTGTTAAAAAATGAAACATATTGTCTACTTAATGGTTGCGCTTTCCACTTCTTCGCTGCTATTTTTCATCTCACTTTCTTATAGATTATTACTGATTTGTGCTATTTGTCATCTCACTTGCTTATAGCCATTACAATTATTCTTCACACTAGCCGTTTGCATCATGCTGCTTCCATTTTGCAGTAAACTTATAGAGAAACACACTGCTAGGAGTGATCCTTGCTAGGAGGTCGTTCCCATCATAATGTAGTAGGATTTTCTAGAACGAGCTTAGTCGTTTTTCTTTCTCGTGCTCATAAATACATGAGAATAGGTTACCGATCTCAATCTTTGTTATTTATCGTGCTCATAAATACATGAGAATAGGTTACCGAGCTCAGTCTTTTTTATTTGTTGTGCTCATTAATACATGAGAATAGGTTACCGAGTATACTTTTATCTCTTTTTCGGACTCGTAAAATCTATACGAAAAATGAACTCTTTGGAGTCACCTTCAAGATCTTTTCAGACTACCTAAACATGGAAAGATTGTCGAGTGAGATTTCTTCCTTTCACACTTGTTAAAGGTTTTGAAAGGGCATATTTCAAGTGGTAGTTTATCTCTTTTTCATCCTCGTGAGACTAATTACAAAAAAACAATACTCTACTCAAGCATGACTAGAAGAGTTCTCCCTTGAATTGTTTTACACTTTTTTCAGGCTTGGGAGACTATATTTATGAAAAAGTCACCCTTCGAGTCTCCTTTTAGTTCTTTTCAGAGTCTCTAAATGTGAAAAGATCGAGTTTACCTTCTTTGTGATCGTAAAACTATACATTGAAGGACTCATCTGGGATTGAACCCTTACTTCTTCAGGTTCATTAAATATGTGAGGAGGAACTTACTGAAGGTGAGTTGTACCAAGCATCTGTTATTCTCCTCGAGCTCATTAAAAAACAAAGAGGTAATCACCAATCATGGTGGGGGAAAAATTGAAAGAAGTGGGTCAAGTTGTTTGGAATCCATTATGGAAGCTATTGTTGTTTCCCTTGAACATGGAACCTATTTGCGTCTCACCTTACATTTGGGTAATTTTCTTGTCTCTGAGTCATACCGATTGCATGCATTGTTATACTTTTCCATTCCAGTTGAAGAGTGTTCTTATTATCATCACATTATTTTCTTTGTACTCATCGAGTCATTGTTGCCAAGTCATTTTTCGAGCCTCACAGTGTTCAAGGGAAGTTTCATTCCAATCCATCCATCTATAGTGTTACCAGTTTTCGTTCTTATGTCATTCCATACTCATTTAATCCACCATATCACACCATTTTCTTGTTTCTGTTTCATGTTGACAATGAGGGATACATCATGGCCCTCCTTCGACGAGTCTGTTCTTGTCAACTTCAACACAATATATAGGAATTAGAATTAGAAACTAGTTAGTACCTTTGGATCTGCATGCCTCAATGGTAGGCCTCCTTGCTTTCGATAATAGGTTCACATCATTGGCCTTTGATTGAATGATTCCATGAATGTTCGACTTCAACTCATTTATTCACATTCGCTGGAATGTACTAAAGGTACCTTGGGAATTATTTTCATCATTGGTGATTTCCCTCGCACTTGTCAATGGTATACCCCAATGAACAGTAATCAAGTGGTTTCTAACATGTTTGACATCAAGTCATCTAGTTTCATGGATAGATTCGTACGATTTCCGGATTAGGAGGAATACCCTGGGTTGGGCGTTCACTCTATTATGTTCTTTTCCTAGGCTATGATGGAGATCATTTGAGCATGTAAAATATTTTAGTACAATCACCATGATGAAAATATTACTAATAAATATAGTCTCACATAGATCCACATTGTATTGATTCATGGCTATGTTTTGTCTTCTCGTAGCTCCACTGTGTATTTTTCATGGCTGTGATCAATTCATGTCATGGAGGTATGGATCCAAATTATATATCTAGTGGCCATATCCTTAGTTAGTATTATCATGGATCCACAGTGTATTGGTTGGTGGTCATGCTTTGAGTCAACTTGTATTCCGAGCATAGGTATGCCTGCCTTGGGAATGAAACATATATTTATATTGTTTGATGGTTGTTTGCAGCTTCTGCAAAGTTCTCTTACTCCAACACCCTTTCATTGAATAATTTGTAAAGTGTTTTGACCTTCAATTTCTCTTCTAAACTCACACTTTAGGGGACATTTGTTACACATCAAAATGTCACACTTAAGTGTCGCAAAGTGTCGTATGCACCTTGTTAAGTTTAGCATGCACTTTGTCAAGTGTTTTATGCACCTTATTAAGTGCCACATGCACTTTTCTAAGTGTTACAACCCATTGACACCATGAAACAAATTTGTCAGAATCCCTAAGTCAGTTTGGAAGAGAAAACCCACCATTTGAGGTCTGGAACCACACCTTTCACTTGGAAAATTTGACCATTTTTGGGTATTTATGAAGGGTGGTGCTTCCCTGTTCAATTTTAGGGGGCACCAATGCTCCCTTTACCTTATTCAGGGAGCACCACTGGAGCCTTGTCTCTAATTCAAGGGGAGCACCACTTTGGTTAGAGGAAAATATGGTGAATCCCGTCTTTTCTTAAGGGACAACTATTAAGGGATGAGGTTGTTTTGGGTCGAATCCTATCCTATGGAACTATCTTAGGATCAAATCCAAAATCATGGAGCCATATCCTCAACCAATTCCCTAATTAACTCATGGTGGTTGAGCCTCCCAATCCTATAAATTTAAGGCATTTCCATGGTGAAAAGGGGGAAGAATTCACGTGTCAAACCTTTGATCCCAGGAGAAAGAATTCATTGAAGAATCAACATTTTTATCTCAAGACTTTCATGCAAGGGATGGATGAGGAGAGCTTGGAGAAGATTGTGGCGACATCAAATTGATTTGTAAGCTCTTTCTTTTGGATTTCCATTTAATATCAACTTGGCCTATTCCTTTCATTAGATTGTTCATTGTAATGTCTATGCTTAAGTTAAATTGAGTATATATAGATATAGTTTTTATCTCATAAAATCTAGTAGAAGTAGAAAGGTTTTCCCTTGTCTTGCATGTCTCTTTAATCACTAAAGAAATTGGAATAGTGAGGGAAAAGGGTGGAGCAATGAGGACAAGCTTTGGGAAAACATGTGTTCCTTCCTCCTTCTATCTATATGTTAATGAACTAGATATATAAGGAAAGTAGCAACCATTTGTTTACTTCTGTCTTTGGAACAAAGAAGGGGTCTTGGTCCAAAGGAGAGCTTAACCTATCCACAAGGTAATATTTCTCATAACACCATCTCCACTGTCTACAAGTAATTTGACACTTATTTGGAACTCTACATGTAACTGAGGAGATAGAATAGACAAACAAGCTAGAATGGAAGCAAAGATGAGAGAAAAAAAATAAGAATAAACTACCAAAAAGTCAGATGGATGGTCAACAAAGGAATTATTTCTTTCGAAGTGATCCCATAACGAGGTATTTGGGAATTGCTTGTTAAATTCAGAAAAATGGGCAATGCAACTACTATCATATCATTGCAGGCATGGAAAATAACCATCCATTAATTAGATAGATTTTTTCTCCAACCACTCTCAGAACATTATGAATTAGAAACAAAGGAATTGCCCAAAATTGTTGAAGAAGTTGTTTAAATATATATGCACAATTTAGAAATCAACGTTCTATTCAATGGTATATATCATACATCACTACATATTGCTCATTCATCTTGGTTTATTGCTGTAAATGGGACTTACTTGAAGAATGTAATAAATAGAATATGAAAATTTTTGAATTATTGTTGTTTAATGAATAAACATTCTTCTATTATTTTATTTCTGAATTATTATTTTCTTAGTGAAAAACATTGTCAAATTTCTAAAATATTAACTTTTAATGAAAAAAAAATATGATCTTTGTCATTCATCAGATCTATTACTATCTACCCAAATGACTCTTTAGCCAAATTAGAACAATCTACCCAAACATAATGTCTACCCAAACATATTGTCTACCCAGTTTAGCACACTCTACCCTCTTATACTGATGTTTACCATTGATTTCATTTGATAGTATGAAAAAAATACCACTCCTGAGAATGCTTTAATGTTTACTTTTTCTCATTCAAATCCCATTAGGGAGATCGGTTTCGATGGGACTCATTTTGCATGGAAACCCAAGTTCGAAACTTACCGCTACCGGGAGGAGACACCTAAAAAATCCATCCATGCTAAGGGTCGGTGTGGCCTAGGATGGATTGAATACCCAAGTGAGTTTGATGGCTTAGATGACCTTGGGTCACAATATTTATCCACATGATGGTCCCACAAGTCACAGACACGCTAACAAACAAAACAAATGTTGACTTTTCCCCCATCCTTGGATTCACTATGTTCCTTTTGTGCATCTAAAACCAATCCCCATGAGGGATGGGAACCTTTTGAGTGAATTCGAGGGTGAAAAAAACAAGGATCCTGACTAGAGGAAGTGGACTAGGAGCTTGATCATCAAGTTTTGGGGCTTTGTATATTTCCCAAAAGGATGTTATCAAAATACTTACATAAATCAACATCTAGAGGTACTTTTTCCCGACCCTTAGAAATACTATTAGTTGAGACCCTCCTCGGAGAAATACTAGGGCCTAGACCTTCTTGTTGGAGAGACACTAACAAAAAGCTCAGACAATAATTATGGATAAGAAAGAAGAGCAGAGGAAATATTACTCGAATTCTTCTTCGATGGTGCACTCTCGGACCATAGGGCTTCGAGCTTACTCCACCAGGAGGGTGCGAAATCGAATTCGTCCCTGAACAAATCCACTAAGGAACTAATTTGATTGCACAACTATTCATAGTAAACTTGAATCACAATGTCACCCACCAAAAATTTGTGTTGAAGTCCCATATTTTCGAGCACATGGACATTTGGAGTATGATCTTTTTTACCATTTTTGGAAAAATATGGAGATGATGGAAAAGCCATTTTGCTCTTGCGGGAGGTTAGAATTTGGCCTTGACATTGCATTCTTTGACAGAACTTTTACTTGATATTTAACGTGGAACTACGAATCAAAATCCTTCAAAACATGGCTAACCTTGTGACAACATGGGCATCTAAAAGGACCTTGTGACATAATTCCAATTTTTACATGCAAAACTTGCAATCACACACTGTTGATTTTTCATATGAGATAATATGGTATATAAGATGATATACAATATATTTTTTATAACAATGATGAGTGTTTCATATATATAGAACATATGGTGACCATCCATGAAATGATGTGTCCCTTAGATAATAAATAACTACTTATTTATTATATATATTTATACTAAACTGGCCTCCATAATAAACACAACTTTTCACTTTTTACTTTTCACATTATGAAGACAGACCATAGTTACAAAATTCAACACTCCCTTTTAACTAGGAAGGTATTCATAATCATCTACAAGTTGGTTGTCATATCATCATCCCCTCTTAACTAGGAAGGTATTTATCATCATCTGCAACATCAGTAGCAACCTGCCATATGATTTGGTATAATGTCTTCTCAAACATCAACACTCCCTCTCAATGAGAGAAATTCTTCATCATGCCATGCTTTTCTTTGAATTATACAAACTTCGCCCTAGACTTATGACACCTATATGTTAGTCTTGGGAGATGTTTATCTCCCACATGAATCAAGGGGAAACTCCCTCTGCAACTCTCCCTCTGATCCAATTGACTCTCTATAAGATCAGGCTCACTCTGGGTCTGCATGTGATAGCATCTAGCATCTAGTATCTTGAGTCTTTATTATTCCTTGTCAAATTACCATGACTAAGACAAAGACCATACCAGGGTCATTCACCACTATTCCCACTCTGGTCACTACTGTGAACTCAGGAATAATGTCTGTCCTGGAACACTCTCTCCAATCTGGTCACTACCCGTGAACTCAAAGAGAATGCCCATCCATGGTACAAACCTGGACCATTCACTCCACACTGGTCACTACCTGTGAACTTAGAGAGAATGTCCATCCATTCACACTCCCTCTTAGCGAGAGGAGAAATCTCCATGAGTCCCATCTTGTCCAAAGTGCACAAACTTAGCTCTGGATAGAGGTTTCGTCTGAATATCCGCTATTTGTTCATCAATGGAGATATACTGGAGTTTTAATTCTCCATTCTGGACTCAATCATGGATGTAATAGTACTTGATATCAATGTGCTTCGACCTGTCATGGAACATTGGGTTCTCGAAAAGATTCACATAGCTTTGATTGTCACAAAATATCACGGTCGAATCCGACACCTGATCAAAATAGTCAAGAAATCAACTTACGAAGCCATACGTCTTCCGTACAAGCATCACATGCTGCAATGTACTCTTCCTTTGTAGTGTTGAGTGCCACATAATTATGTTTCCTGTTAATCCAAGATATCATGGCTGATCCCAAACAGAAACAGGTACCAGAGGTACTCTTTCTGTCATCCACAATCTCTGCCCAAACAAAATATGTATATCCTTGTAGTTGTACATCATTGTTTGATAGATATCTTAATCCATAGTTTAGTGTGCCACACAAGTATCTCAATATGTGCTTCGTGGCAATCTAATGCTCATGTCTTGGTTCCACCTGAAACTGACTGAACCTATTCATAACAAAGAAAATGTTTGTTCTAGTATTAACCAAATACATGAATGAGTCCATCAATTGTCAGTACATAGAAGGATCCACCAAAATATGATTTAGAGTTTCTCAGTTTCTTCATGTTCATCACCAGGAGAGTGGCCATGGAATTGTAGTCCATCATCTCAAATCTTTGAAGGATCGTGATAACATAATTCCCTTGACCAAGGAAGATCTCACCTAGCTTCTGTCATACTTCTAATCCCAAATAGTAATGCATTAAGCCAAGATCCTTCATCTCTAACTTAGAGGCCAACTCCCTCTTTCTAAGGGAACCCTCTTGCCACAAATATTTTTCTCAACATAAAGAACTTCATCTTTCAATTGTACCCAATTGATATTTCAATCTGTAACATGATCCATCTTTGAAGGTATTGCTCCACATAGAAATATCAAATATTTTCCACAAGCTAGGGCACAATACTCACTTCATCACAAAGATAGGATCATTGTATTTCTCATAAAATCCATTCGTTCATATATTGAACTAATTCATACTTTTGGCAAAACCTTTCATCATGAACCAAATAGCTCATGACCAAGCTCTCTGCGATGGGGCATAGTGACTCCATTCACACAGGGTTATGTCACATTCAGACTTCTTTATCACTTCCATGGATACAACAACCAAAGTCTAAATGAGGTTGTTCTTCTATAAGAATATCTCTATCCCATAACTCATACAAGTATTTCTTCTCACAAATGGGTAACCATAAAAAAACCCCAGGGAAACCTTCATTAGCATTACGGTGCACTATTACATGGAAATCCTCTGGTTCAGCTGATGAGCAACACGACGAAACATATACAGCTCTGGATTGACCAGAAGGGTATGAGTTCATGCAATCTTACTGCCAATGATAAAAAAATGGCTTTAGGATCCTCCAAGGAACTACATATATAGGCATTGCTTCCAACCGAATTATATTGAGGGCTTATCCACCCAATTTCCATTGAGAAATAAACGCCATCAGAACGTTCATGATTCGGAGATGGATCAACATAGCGAGATAGAAAGACGTCTGAATATGCACCGATTGTTCCATAAACTTCAATGGGATTTCTATTAGGATGATTCTCCGCCCATTTACTTCTTATGAATTCGGTTGATGAGAGAAGAGCGTTACATTTCTTCGACACACTGCAAAATCTACACAAAGATTGGCAACCACATTTCTTGTAATTTAATTTCGACATGTTAATTATGGATATCAATTTACAATTTTAAAATAAATTCTGTTAAATTTTAGAAATTTTGAATTCGAAAAAAATAAATTTATAAAATGTTTAGATTACAATTAAAAATATTATATTAATTTAATCAACAAAGTATACATTTCAATGTTTGATATAAATTAATATAAAAAATTTAAAATTTAATAAAAAAATTATTTTTCTTTTTTATTTTGAGTTCAACTTTTTAACAGTTTAAAAATATTTTTAAACATAAATTTTTTACTTTTAAAAAATATGTTTATAATATAACTAATATTTTAGAAAAAATAAATATGTAATTTTTTTCAATAGGTTGATAAAACTAATATTTAAAAAAAAAAATATGTTATTTTTTTTCAATATGTTGATAAAACTATTTTTCAATTGATGTGATAACATTTTTCATTTTTTCAAGATTGATATTATAAATAATATTACTAATATTTATGATAAAATAAGTATTTAAAAAAAAAAAATCAATATTGATATTATAAATAATATTACTAATATTTATGATAAAATAAGTATTTTAGAAAAAAAAAATTAGGTTACACATTACCTCTTTTCCATTTCCATTGATGTGATATCATTTTCACTTTTCTCCATATTAATATTATAAATAATATCACTAATATCTTTTTTTTTATAGATTTATGTAAGTTATTACATTATGGGAAAATTCCATTTCATATCAATTACTTTATTCTTGTCATGTATTTGTGCTTAGTTGTGTAGATTGTTTTTCAATAATTGTAAATGATATTATAAGCATTGTTAAGGTATAAACTAAATTTGAACTTAGTGTATATGTGCTCAATGAAATTTGAACTTAATATTTTTTTATCATTTGATTTCTAAAAAAAATTGTCATTTGATTTTACATATTTAAACTTTGATATGTGTGTATTGTTGAAGATGTATCTTAATTATGAATTTATTAAATATTATAATTGATAAAAAAAAAATTAAGTGTATGTTTTTTTGGTTTTTTAAAAGATTTAAAGTTGAAGTGGATATATATTGGTTTTCATATATATTTATATATTCAAATCTAGAGGGGTAGAGTATGTATAGCTTTGCAGAATTTAGAAATCAAATTGTTGAGTTTGATGGTGACCTTAAAAATAGATTATTATTATTGTTATAAAGAGAGAGGGGGTTAGTTCAATTGGTCGTAGTTAATGTTATTGGACACATGGCTAGTTCCATGCCAGTAAATACCTGGTTCAAATCCCCCTATATGAGGTGCACTAATCTATCTCGGTATGTTAAAAAACTATATATATACTATTTCTTTTATTATTTATTATTTTACAAAATTTATTTTATTTTAATTTTTAGGAATGTTACACATCTAATTTGTATGGAAGAGTAATATATATTTAACTTTTTATAATGTAGTAATGTAATGAGGATGACCATAAAAAATAAAGTTAATTTAAAAAATATCACTTATTTTGACCATTTAAACATTAACAAATATAAATGTGTATGCCAAAATATAGTTCCTCACTTTGATATTAACATTATTGATTATATCGAATAACATCAACATTCAATTAGGAGGCGATGGAGATCGAGGTAGGTTAGCGCTGTGAGGTAGGTTAGTTTGCAGGGTTTTGAGATAGGGTTTTAGTGGATCGAAAGTGGCGGCGATAGGGGTGGGCTCGATAACAACACCAGAGTCCTCGGGTCAATCCTGAGACAAAAGTCAGCAAAATCAGTCGACATTCAAGGATGTGGTGTTGGGGAAAGCACAAAAGTGGCTAGAGGACAATGAAATGGGGGGCGTAGGAAAGGAATACATGGACATGCCTACATAGAACAAAGTCGTGGATCTGATAGAACTAAGGTGAACGGTTGTCATGCATGCACATCCAAAATCCCAAGGTATCAAGTGAACCCATATAATATTGGCAACTACATACAAAATATGAAGGACCACATTTTAATAGGAAAAATCGTGGGTGTCCATATGAAAAATCCCTCACGGGGTGGGTGAGCTCTAGATGGAAAATAAAAAACAAGTAGATCTAAAGTTAGGATCTAAAGGTTTCTTTACAACCATCTTTTCCAATCCTGTAGACACAAACAAGGTGTTTGATGAAGGACCATATTTTTTAAATTCAGAAGGTCTTCACCTTCACTATTGGACGAAGAGATTTTTCCCAGAGAAGGAAGATTTCACAGTTGCATAAGTCTGGGTCAGGGTATACTCATTAACGCAAGAGTTATAGGAGATGGAAACATTGGAAGGCATAGGTAATACTTTGGGATCATTCATTAAAATATTTAAGATCACGAAGGCTTCCAAATACACCTCGTATGCCCAGATATGTGTTTATATGAATGTAGTAAGATCCCTCTAGGATGCAGTAAAAATAACCTATCAGGACGATGAATGGACCTAGGAAGTGGATTATGAACACATCCCCTTCAGATGTAGGAAATTCCACTACAAGGAAAATGCCCTCTAGCAGAGGTTTTTGTGGACACCCCTATAAAAATAACCACAAAATCTACTTATAGCAAATGATACTAGAAGAGGCGAGTGAGAGGAGGTTTTAGCAGATGTTTTACACCGGTGCTTTTATAATTAGTACATAATGCACTGGTGCGTTTTATATAAAAGGCGCATCGATGCCCTCAAAACTAGTGCACTGTAGCAGGGTTATTTCAAATATAAAAATATTATGCGATGCGCTACGAAAATAATGACGCACCAGGGCACACAATTGCTCTAAACAATTGCGCACCGTTGTAGGGTTATTTTTTTTAATTTTATATACGATGGTGTGCTACTTAAATAAGTGCACTGGGATGGAAAATTGCTCCCAAACAATTCCACACCGTGGATAGGTTTTCGAAAAAAAATATAAATCAATGTGCTCAGTAAATAAAGACGCACTAGTGCAGCTAATTATTTAGTGCACCGTACAACTATTAAATAATTGTTTTTTACCAGCCATAATCTTAATCATACAGAGACATCAACAAAGAGAAGCAACAATAGAAAACAATTGACCTCTACAATGTTTTATGGGAGTGAGAGGCGAGGGAGAGGGAATTTGTTTTTCATTGAGTGGTGATGCGATTTTATTTTCATTCACCAAGAAATAAACACCGGTGTGTTACATCAATAACCGCACTGTAATAACGTTCTTTAAAAATTCTCTTGTGAACAACTTAACACTGGAAGCACCGGTGCATTATTAGTAGAGTGCATCATTATATGGTTAAATAAAAAACAATTATGCACCAATGTAGGATAATATAAAAAAATATATCCCGATGCACTCCATTGTATCATGCGCACCAGTGCTCCAATATGGAGCACCATGTTAGAGTTAATTTCCAAATTTGTGCAGTGTGCTATGTAAAATCGATTGCACCAGAGCATCTATTATTATACCACATAGTGTTATTCTTAAACAAAACATTTTGCACCATTGTAGTTTTTCAAAAATTGTATGGCGATGCGCTATGTAGTAGTAAATGCATCAGTGCACACTCGTACCCAAAAACACATGCACCATGCTAGGGATGTTTAAAAAAAAAAATAACCAGTGCACTCAATAAACATGTACGCCTTGGTGTAGTTGGTTATCGAGCACATCAGAATAGGTTTTATTTAAAAAAAATTCCAATGGTAAAAATCATTTTTACCATTTTCAGTGTTGTAGAAATCAAAAGCACAGGTGCGACCTTTTCCTATCTGAAGCGCCATGCTGTCAATGCTTTCCTTTCTTTCCTTCCTTTCTTTTGTTGCTCGATGTGTGAATTTAAAATTTTGCCAAATGTTGGGATTTCATTTTTTTTTTTTTAGTATGTCAAAACCATGCCTCCCTAGTGACAAAATTCCAGGTAATGTCCTTGTTTCTTCATAACTTAAGTTTTCATTGGATTAAAATTTAAAATTGAGTGAAATTTTAAGTGTAAAAAAAATTAATAAATAAAAACTGCACGATGACCTCGAAGTGCTCGGCTCACACCACCTACGGTGTGACCTGTAAATTTATAGGCACACCACATACCTTGTTACCTTTATTGGAGGTGCATTGGTAAACATAAATGCACTAGTGTGTCTGTTTAATGTCACACCGGAGAAACGTATTTAACTAGTAGGACAGTGCGTCAAAGTACAAAGAATGCACCGGGTCATTAAAGTACATGCCGTATTTCCCTTATCAAATATATTTTTACGCAGTGCATTGGTAAATGTGCACATCGAGGTGTTCATGTTTACCAAATGCACTGCTAAGAAATGTAACATTGTGTTGCAGTGCACCCCATAAATATTTTGGTGGCACCGTATGCAGTGTGATAGTAATGACCGAAACACATTGTAAAACGTTTTGTACTTGGAAATTTGAAAATTTTTATGTGATGGTCCATCGACATTTGTTACAGACACCAGTGCATGTATTGAATGTATATGCGCCACTTTTTTGCTAATTTCTAAAAAATTGTTTACGTGCGTTAATATTTTAATTTGCTTTTTGGTTTAAGTAGTGCATAGGATAAATGTAAAACACTTGTGCGTATGTGTTGTAGTGAAGTGCCCCGGTGCGATACTGACTTACAACACAATGTATAACATAGTAGAACATATTTTGTTCAGTACGTTAATTTACACTGACACACCGTGGACAGTGCTCACAATATATACACACCGCCTACGGTGGGTGACTATTTTTTGGACACATTGGTAATGCAATTAACTTAATTTTTGAAGGAATTTATTTTTCCATATTTATAGATAAATTTACCATTCAGTAGATTTTTTTTTATGTTTTATGTATGAGTGAGGATGATGTATTTCATATGTTAATCATGCCGAGACATGAGAGGAGATAGAAACATCAACAACAAGAGCAGAGGGTGGACCTATACAATGTTGTACGAGAATGGGAGATGACAGAGAGGGAGAGGGATTTTTGCCCTCACCCTATTATTTCAATGAGTCATGTTCTCTTGAGGAGTGTAGGCCTCCTTAAGTACTATGAGGAGGCTACATCCCTTAAGGAACACTCTGGGTTGTTGGTGCATCTGATCCGTCAATGGGATGTTCATTGATAAGCTTTCCATGTGGGTCTGGATCAATGGTACCATCCCACTAAGGAGGATATATACTCTATCACTGGGCTATCCAGGAGAGGGGAGTATTTTCCCTAGTTCCTAGGTGTCCCAGTAGGTGTGGCAACTGAGATTCAACTCATATACTCTTTGTGATATGTTGGGGTTGATGTACTATTCCTACCTAATTTTTAGGTGTCTGGTGGACAACTATGGATCACCTCTTTCAGTGCAGAGGAGGTTAGGTGCCTCTCACTGTTAGTGATGACCATAGCACACTTTACCAGTGATGGGAAGCACATTAGTTTCCATATTTTGTATTATATTAATTTATTGGTACAGAGGCCATGGTGTATCAGATGGTCTGCCATGTTTTTGTGGCAATTTTGTATAGCACCAGACAAATGTTGTGCTATGATACATTAGAGGTTGAACTTCCATTTTTCCTTAGATATGTTTTACTTATTTTTTGATAGGTTTCTGGAGACGAGGCCTACTTTTTCCCGTAATCTTGATAGGCCGAGGACTGAGGTGAAGATGCACATGTCGGGGGAGATGATGCCCAAGAGGGGCCAACCAGAGTTTCTGGCTAGGATTTCCACAAACGCATTGGGGCTACTATATAGTGAGGAAGATCACATGTTAGTCATGGTGTTGTTTCCTTACACGGGTTTGGATTGGAAAGGAATTATAGACATCCTCTTCATAGTAGATGGGCCACTAGATGATAGAATTAATATTTGTGTTTTCTTTAAATTAATCTAGTTTCATTTTATTGTCTTACTTAATTAGAAAAAAATGATTCTAACACATTCTTTAACTTGTTTTATTAAATTTTTTAATGAATTAACTGTGTAATTATTATTTTGTACTATATATTTTGAAGATATTGTCACTTTCATCGGGGACATGCCTCCTCCCATAGAATATGACGATGAGGAGATGATGACTGAGGCCGCGGCGGGTTAGGGTCCTCGGGTGCAGATACCTGGTGAGATGTGTCGTAGGACTGATGCCATATTCATGTTGGAGTTGAGTGACTGTCTCTCTACACTTTTGACTGAGTTGCGATTCCACCCTGCCTTGATGTGAGACATTAGGAAAGATCCTACACTCTTGGATATTTGGAGTGATATTCTCTGTGATATGATGCCTCGTATGAATCATATTGTTTGAGCTTCCAGGCTACTAGTAGCGATGAGGGATCCCGATGATAGGCACAACTATTTTTCCAATACAACCCATTCATTTAGTACCCCATCGATTGATGATAGTGTATGTGATCATCCTTCTCCAAATCCTCCTCCTCCTCATCCTTCACCTCACCCAGATCATGAGGAGGGAGC
The DNA here is from genome assembly GCA_032191745.1 of Picea mariana. NCBI lineage: Eukaryota > Viridiplantae > Streptophyta > Pinopsida > Pinales > Pinaceae > Picea > Picea mariana. The sequence continues at coordinate 180,758 of JASDQU010102052.1, forward strand.
ACATATTCCTCCTACTCCTCCTACTTCACCTCACCTAGATCATGAGGAGGAAGCACATATTCCTCCTCCTCCTCTTTCACCTCACCTAGATGAGCATGCCAGACCTATTCCGCATCCTCCTCTTTCACCTCACCTAGATGATCAGGCATGACCTATTCATCATCCACCATCTTCCACTACAGACCAGGCCTCCATTACTATTGTAGATATGCATATTATCCCACCGGTTGGACCATATATGTTATAGCAGTTATTTGACTTGTCAATGATATATATATATAT
>JASDQU010102052.1:213120-225058 GCA_032191745.1 Picea mariana
GTCTCATTATGATTTGATGATATCCCGAACAAAGATCCAACTTAGTAAAGAATTTTTCTCTAAGTAATTGATCTAATAATTCATCAATGACAGGGATAGGAAACTTATCTTTGATGGTCATTTTGTTGACTTGTCTATAATATGGACACATACACCATGATACGTCTTTTTTTTTAACCAACACCACTCATGAAGAGAAATAACTTTGGCTATGTTGAATGATGCCAACCTCTAAGATTTCCTGGATTATGTGTTCAATCTCACTCTTCTGTTCATATGGATACCTGTAAGACCTAATGTTAGGTGGTACACTTTCTTGCTGCAAATAAATAGCATGGTCATGGTCTCGAGTAGGTGGAATACCCTTAGGAATTTCACCTAACACCTTGGAATGATTGTTGATAATTATTTGGAGATCTAATGGAGTCGGGGCTATAGGTGTTTGAACATCAAGTGAGAAAAATTGTGAAATTACACCCTGGTGTCCCTTTTTGAGTAATTTTTCCATGCTATTAGAGATTATCACTTTAGAGTGTTTCCCTTGGATACCTCTAAGCTCAATTTCCTTGTCATTTGAGGAAAATATCACAAAAATATTTTGAAAATCAAAGGCCACTATTCCTAGTGATTGCAACCATTGGACCCCTAATACAACATCTACACCCCCCATTTGGATGGAAATCATCGGGCTATCTAGAAAATACTCCCTCATGTTGAGATTAATACTATGGCATTTCCATGAACAATTTATGTTACCTCCATCTGCAATCATTACTTGAAACTTTGGTGCATGATATACAAAACAATTTAGATCTTTTGCTAATTTATAATTGATGAAATTATGGGTGGGTTTGAGGAGTAGTGATACCGGCCAAAGCATGACAAGATATTGTTGGAGTAGTCTCTTCTAGATTTGGGTCTTGTGATGGTTCCAATTCTTGATCTTTTTCCTCTTCATAGTCTATGCAGAATAATTTATTTTCACTGCATTTATGCCCCTTACTGTACTTACTGTCACAATTAAAACATAGTCCTTTTTCTCTTCTTTCATCCATTTTTTGAGGTGTCAACCTTATTAAATTAGGTAAACTATCTTCTTCCTCTTCACAGTCTATGTAGAATAATTTCTTCTCGCCACATTTATGCCCTTTACTATACTTGTTGTCACCATTGAAACATAGTCCTTTTTCTCTTCTTTCATCCATTTGCTGAGGTGTCCGCCTTGTTGGTTGAGATATGGTTGCCTTATTTCCCCCAAAACGATCTTTTCCTCCAATGCTATACTTGTGTGTAGCCTTATTTTTGGCATGAATATGACGAGCATTTTACATAGCTTCCATAATACTTGTAGGTTGTCTTAAGAAAAGTTCATGTTTAATGCCTTCTTTTAATCCACCCATGTAAGCTTCCATCAAGTGTTCATCACTTAGATTATCCACCATTATGGCCAGTACCATGAATTCAGAATTATATTCTTCAATATCACCTAACTGTTTGATTCTTTTCAATTGACTGAAGTAGTATCGTTCCCAATCTTTCCCATATTGTGCTTCTAAGTCTCTTGTAAATATACCCCAAGTGTAGTGATATAAAGGGGGCTGCCTTTTCACTATCCATTGATACCATTGATATGGTTTTATCTCAAATTTCAAGGTTGCTATGTGAATCCTTTTCTTATAATCCATAATATTATGTAGCTCAAAATATTTATCTATTTGGTTCACCCAAGTAAATACCTATGTACCATCAAACTTATTTAATTCAATTTTAGGAAAGTTGAATTTAGGACCCCCACCAGAATTAACTCCACAATTAGAGTTAGATTCACTAAATGGATTATTATTGGTTGTTTGTTCAACATGAGTACTACCTTTATTTTCATGAGTCCATTCCATTTTGATGTATCCTTTAGGGAATCTCCCATCTATAGCTTGAGATATCAGGGAAGACATATTTTGCATTTCCTTCATGAAATTTTGTATTTCCTTTTTTATGTCATTCTTATTTTCTTCCATATTATTTTCCATATCATCCATCTTTTTTTTTATACCCTCCATGATTTTTTCCATGCCAACAATATTCCCTTCCATTACTTGAATTTGTCTTGTGAGTTTACCCAATTATTAGAATTTTCACTCACAAATTGTTAATTTGTTCCTCCAATTTGGACAACATGTTTTGTATGTCTTGATTTTCTTCTTGGGTCATAAATGAGACTTCTAGAGATTTAATACATGTGTTGTCACCTTTTTGGGACCCATATGGAGTAATAATAATACTCCTCTATTCTATATATATCACAAATTTTAAATCACCTGAAACAAATATTCCAAAAATAATTATACCAATTATAAGTTATGTACCTTTAAAAACCTTAATTTGGAGTTTCTCCTTTTGGCTAACCTTTCTTCTGGTGTATCTCTAAAATTTTGGTCGTTCTGAGTTTGTTTGAAATTTATTTTCTCCGATTCCACAGGTCTGACCAAAATCGGATGTGCCAAGTGGAAGTTATGGTAACTTCTCCACACCTTGATGATTTTTGGCCTTTCTAAGAGATCTCACTTGTATAGCATGCCCTGCACAAAATAATTGATATACAATTCTGAAATTTGTACCTGAGATACTACAGACTGTCCACTATCCAATGCAACCAGTGTCACTCAATTTGGATACTCTAGGAATAAGTTATGATTGTTTTACTGGGAACACATGTTTGAAACTAGTCAATAGGACTAGTTAGATACCCTATATTACACAGAGTGTATCTACAAAAGTGGGATGATCCAGAAGATGAATTTCTTATCACATATACCTTGATAATTTCTATGAATGTGATCCGGATTTCAGGGTCTGAAGAGATACAAAAAAACATTTATAGTGAATATTCTGCGATGAATGAATTGAGAATGATTCTAGAACACTTTCTTACACAGGCTATATCTCTGAAAGTGTAAGGCCTCAGGAGATGAAATTTTAACCCAAAATACCTTGATCCATCTAATAAATATCCTCCAAGGGGTTTCTTTTGAAACATCTCAGAAAAAATGTTATAGTTAAAATTCTGAGGTGTCTCAGGTGTAATAGCAAAACCCCAAGACCTTGAGCTCTGATACCAAATGTTATGACCCAACACCTTAAAAATGACAAGAAATCAATAAAATTCAATCCACTTTGAGGGGGAAACCTCCTTATAATATATAAACTTCAGAACACAATATGAGAATGAGATAAGATCATCCTAATACTAGATCTCATTGATATATATATATATATATGAGACAAGGGGTTACAATTATAATGAAAGGGTGAAAAGAAGGGTTCTAGTCGAACTACTAGAAATTTAATAATTCACTATCTAGGGAATAATAAGGGGTTTTATACATATCATGGGGATTTTTCTAGGGCTTAACAAATAATCCCAAGTGGGTGCAACCACTAATATTGTAGATTCCTCAGTGGCCCTTTGCTCACAGTAAGTCTCCCACCGATCCTTGACACAAGGAACAACCTTAAGGAGCGCAAAGGTAATATTTTCTCTATCGGAAAAATTATGGATCGAAAAAATACCCTTCTAGTAGATTCAACCATTTATCTAGGGCATCTACATCTATCTGGCCTTCAAATATGGGAATATCAAAAATCACTTATATCTTGAAGGGGGCGGCGCCTCCAAAGTGGTCGCTTGACAAATATGCATTATTTGTTTGCAGTCATCAAAGAATTTGTGAAAAATTGTCCATTATCTCGTTCCTCTGTCATGTGAGGGCTTCCTCGAGAAACAATTTAAATGGATCTCCTACTCCCTCGTCTCTCTTTTCTTCCACCATCGAAGGTTTTCGGGATCGACAAGGATGGTCTTGGAAGGACTCAACTATTTGAAGTCCCAACTCCTTATAACCTGACCTCATTGGGGACATGCACAAAGAAACAAATAAATACAAAACCGCTTAGATACCATTGATCCGGGTTTATAAATAGAACAAAATGAAATACAAATGTACAACAAAGAAACACATAGAGATACAATAAAACTCAACTTCTATTAATAAAGAGAACATGTTGAAACTGTAAAATCCAGAATGAAACAAACTTGCTCGAATGGTGGCCACTTATCTCTAAGAACAAATGTGACGACTATGCGCATTCACAACAAGATGAGTAAAATGAGACTCCAAAGGAATTTTTAACATAAAAAATAAATGCCCCGAATGGAGTGCCATGTCGAGCAAGCAAGCTAAGTGACAACGAGTCGGGCAGCGCCATAAATAATGGCCACCACCTCCCATCCTCTCACCATTAAAGATGGGAGGGCGCCCGCGCAGTCATAAACAGCTAACGAGTCCCCTCACACACGCGAAGGGAACGACAGACTAGAGCATTAAGCGCTCAGCCTTAATGGCCGACACTGTCACAATCAACCTCACTCTTATTAGCTACCTGGATGGTTATGCGATGCATTTGCAAATTCAATTTGTGGAGTGTTGGAGCAGGAATAACCTCTCCGTCAATATCTCGGCCATAGCTTAGCTCCTCCACATGCCAAGAGCACGAGGACGGCCTCGCAGAGGTGCGGCGTGGTATGCCTATGACTCTCGCAGGAAGCGGCAGAAGAAATTTGAGCGAGCGTTGGCTCTAGCATCTGCTCGGATAACCAAGAAACATAGGACACATAGAATTCCACCCATGGCGTATGTGGAGGAGACTGCTCCGGACGAACCCATCCAGAATTGTCCAGAACACCTCCTTTTCACCGTCCTGGACAATTGGAATCCCCCCATGACATTTGGAAACAAGACCAAGCTTCCAGCTCCCGGAACCTCTCACAGACATAGGGAAGAAGAACAAGTAGAGGACTTCACAATCTGCTACATCTAGGAAGAATTGTCGGGTAGTGGTGATGAGAAGGCTAACCCAAAAAGCGGACCACCCCCGGAGACAACAACTTGGCAGAATAGTCAGCCAGTAGGCCAACTTAGCAGAGCCAATGCAGAAAAGGGGGGAACACATGCTGAAGGGACAAATCCCCTCTCCACTGTTCAGGAGAAATGGGAGGACCAGCCTCCACACAACAATCTGGGCTATCTCGAGCTACTCTTCAAAACTCGTAGTATGGTGGACGACCAAATCTTCAAAGCCATCCAAATCGGCCATCGCCTCGACATGATGTATGCAACACACTCCAAAGCATCCCCACGACTACAGTGCCCTACATGTGTGCAATCCTATGCGATTCTAGTAGGATGGTGAAAGAAGGATGATGGTGGCGAGTCGCCTGGTTAAAAGGTCACATGAGTGTTTCTAATTTGCAATTTTCTCTTAGCAGTAGATTATATCTATGTTAGCAGTTAGGATGTTAGATACTGGAATGAATCCATTATGGTTGCGCATCCAGGTTTCCTCTCGGCAGGACGACAGCNATGAAATTCCAGTAGGATGGCGAAAGAAGGATGATGATGGTGAGTCGCCTGGTTAAAAGGTCATGTGAATGTTTCTAATTTGCAATTTTCTCTTAGTAGTAGACTATAGCTATGTTAGCAGTTAGGATGTTAGAGACTGGACTGAATCCATTATGGTTGCGTGTCCTGGTTTCCTCCGGGAAGGATGACAGCCTGGAAAAATTTTGTTTGTTTGAAGACAGGTGGCATCATAAGGACAATTGTATCTATTTCCTATTAGTAGGCGGGACAGTTTGCGGCACTACTAGACTCTGTAAACATGCAATCGTAATATAAACATGACCCTCCCCTTTTTTACTTAAAAATAAATAAATAAATAATGTTTTTAGTTATGTAGTTCGAAAAATAAAATGTTATAAACTTTGGAATTACAGATCACTATAAACTTTGGATATCTAAACATTTCAATATGATCAGTACAAATAAAACAAATTACCATACATGATAAAACTTTGGATATGGAAACATATAATTCATTGGTAATAGTGAAGTTGGCAATACGACCTCAAATCTATCATCCAATCAGATCATGACATATATGGGTTTTTTTATTATATAAAAAATAATGCTTTTAGTTCTGTATGTTGAACATTAGAAAGTATGAAAAACTTTGTAGTCAAATGACAAACTAATATAAATTCAATGAATTATCAATCTCTATAGTCCCTCTATGCCTTCGGCAGGGACTAATAATTGGTACACAATTTACAAAAAAAATGAGTTATAACTATCCCCTGGACGGGAAGTATTTTATTTAACTCCCAAATGTGATTCGATCATTGTTCCCTAACTATAGATGGAATTATTTAATCATTTATATAATTGTTATGTGAGAATGACAATCCCTTGTTTCCATTCGAAGGATAGGGATTCCACCATCCATGATAATAGTCAACCAGAATTCCACCATTATTCTACAATATCTAAAATTAACAAACGTAACAAACGTTGAAGGAAAACTCAATTTAAGTTTGCCAGTAGTGGATCATTTATCTGATCATCAGTCCTAATAGACTTTTAGATGCATTTAATTCTCACAGAATTACTATGTGATACAGGTTCACTCAGATAATGGTGTTCAAGCTTCTAAATGTGGTAAGTTTGTATGGGATATTCTTCCAACGGTTTCAAATTGGAGTTGGAAACAAGTCTAGACTAAGTTATAACCTAAAACAAAGAAGGAGAATCGAATATCTAGTGGACTAAATATTTAAGAACCCAGGCAAAACTTCAAAATTCTCCATTCAAGAAATAGATGAGCATAAATTATTCATTTACATATATAAATTAAATACTAGTAGAAGCATGAATAGAGAACAATACTCTCACAATAGTAAAACAATAAAATCATAGTGTCGAAATCTCATCTTAAATGTGGTCTTAGGGATATCTTCCTCCTTAATATGCAACTGATGATATCCCAATCTCAAGTCAATATTTGAAAACACGGTATCTCCCTTCATCTAATAAAACAAATTGTCAATCCTTGGCAACAGATATTGGTTCTTGATCGTATCTTTGTTCAATTGATGATATTCAATGCAAAGCCTCCCCGATCCATATTTATTTCTCACAAAAATAACTGGTGTACCCCATGGTGATACACTTGGATGTATAAGTCCCAAATCCAACAACTCCTTCAACTACATATTTAACTCATGAAATTTTGGTGTCGACATCCAGTATGGCTCTCTTGTGATCAATTTTGTTCTAGGTTTTAGATCTATGGTAAACTCTAATTCTCTTTCTGGAAATAAATCTAGTAGTTCCTCTAGAAATACATCAGCAAAATACAATACTACATGAAGATTTTACAATCCTTATGTTTCCCCCTTTTTGTTAAGCACTAATATGGTGTATAAATTACACCCCTTGTGCATAAGTTTATGTAATTGTAAGGAAGAAATAAACCTCAACAACACTCCTTGGTTTCTTCCTACAATTAATCTACTATGTCCCAAATCATATGTTAAACTTAACTGTTTCATCTTGCATTTAAGTATCGCATCATGTGATTCTAAACAATTCATTCTGATCACTATATCGTAAGATACTAAGATTGTAACATATAGGTTTACACTTGTCACAAATTCACCCAAGTTAATGTTACAATCCGTAACTTTTCCTCCTACCTTTTGCTTGGCACCATCTTCCATTTCCACATAATTAATCTTATCGTGTTCGAATTCCTTCACCTTAATTCTTTTAAGTGCAACACTTGATATAAAACTCTCAATAGCTCCTAGATCTATCAAAACACTAAATTGTTGATCAACTATCATACCTAAAGTCTCGATCATTATAGATTGATGCTTGGTCCGGTGGTTCTTAACCGCTGCATGAATCCTGTGGGCCTTTCCCAAATATCCAAATTTCATAGGTCATGATGATCTGGCAACTCTTCCCTTCTCAATAGGATAGTTTCTCTGGTAATGTGGCTCTCCGCATGTCCAACATCCATTCTTCGGTCTAGTACTACTAATCCTAGAAGTAGAAGTTGTCGGCCTAGGAGTTTGTTATACTAGTATGTTTTGTGGACTTGATCTAAATTGTTATTGTTGTTTCGGATGACGTTGTTGTTGCTATGGTGGTGATCTGTAAGGATTCCATTGATGAGGATTTTTTTGGTGTGATGTCGATAACACATGTCCTCTAGGAGTATCATGGTGCCTAGAAGTCTGTCTAACTGGTGTCTGATGTTGTTGTGCTCGAGGTGGCACATGTCTAGTCTACCTAGATAGAGTCCTACCCTAACCCCTACTGTTCACCTCTTCTTTAGCAATGAGATTCCTCTGAACTGCATCGTGCAATGTCTGAATCATTGAGATCCTCACTTTTGCATGAATGTTGAAGTTGAGGAAAAACACAAACTTGTTAACTTTTAATTTCTCAGTGTTCAAATGTGGAGGATATCTGAGTGGCTCCATGAACCTAACCTTATACTTAGGTATCGTATGACTACCCTGTCGTAAGGTGTTGAACTCATTAATTTGGTGCTCAATGAATTCATTGGACAAGAACCTCTCTCAGAATCATTCCTCGAACAATTCTTGTGACACGTCTTCAATGGCCATCTTTAGTTGAGGTAGGAGTGTCTTCCACCAAAGGAGAGCACTCCTTTTTAGTTGAAATACCGCCATGCACAATTTCATGTTGGAGGTGTAATTACGTAGTGAAAATCACATCACCATGTTATCCAACCATGCCTTAGTGGATAAACCATCTGTGTCACCCCAGAACTCAGGAAATATCACTTTCTTGAGTTCTCTATGTATACTACTACTACCTGTTGGAGTGTGTTGTGAACCCTCATTGGGAACAAAATCTCTGCCTTCGTCTCGATCCAGGTGGTTGATCAATGCCTGTGAAATCTTTTGGAAGGATCTCATCATACCTACCACATCTCCCATAACAACCTACTCCTACTCAGTATCCTGCTCCTCTCCAAGTGGAGTCTATCCCTCAAGTGTGGATTCTCTCAGAGGAGGTGTACCTCTTCCTCCCACACCACATTGTCTACCCATCCTGCTCCCTCTAACCATGATACATGTCATGAAAAAATCCAAATTTGTATTATTTATACATATTTAATCATTAAAAATAAATAGTTGAAGGCGTATTGGATCCAGTGTCACAGAGTTGAACCATCTTTGATACCATATGTAACATCCCTCCAATCATGACACAATGGTAACAATTACAAAAAGATAGAAAAAAACATTTTCTTAAAATTTCATTGGTGTATAACAAGTTAAGAATGATCAGTACAACAATTACATATGTAAGACAATAATTGCAATGACCACAATAGGTAATCTATTTGTTTATCCTCAACATCATTATAATTATTTAACTAAACATAACACCAACTATGAAATTTATAAGAAGTAACATTGATACGATAACCTATCATTTTAATTGGCATAACATAAAGAGATTCAATAACTTTTAGAATATGAAGGTATATACATCCCAATAAACCTAGTCAACATTTTCAACTAAATCAACAACAAAACATTTAAGAAAATTCATGCAACAACATGTCAAACACATCATATAAGTCGCGCATATACAAAATATACTATGGTTTTCAACAAATGTATCCTATCAACTAAATGCACCATTGCTCAACAATTTTCCTTTAGGAAATAATAATCTTGTAAGAGAAAACTTAAGGAAACATCACTCAGCCTAGTTATTTACGACATAAAGAGGAATTAAAAACTTCTAAATACGACTATATAAGGTTGCATAATCAGGTAACATACCCATTATATAACTTGTCTAGATGCACATAAGTGAAAAAAAATTGAGGAAAATACAACCAGACCCAAGGAATAATCGGTTAGGTATCTAAGGTAAATTTTATAAATGGGTGCAATTAAGATCAACAATAACATGATATAAGAATTGTGTGACTCCTACATAAATACAATTTCTATTTCATCATGAAATAAAGGATTTTTAGCCATAAATATAATTATTTACTATAAAGTAATCAAGCGTAGTAAAATTGATGTAGGATCATCACCATCAACATTCAATGAGGCGAGTAGAGGAAAACTCAACATCCAATGCACACATTTAAACTAATTTGGATTTCAAGGATAACGCGTCACTTTAATGTTTTGAAAGTATTGTAAATTAAATCCCTTTAATATTTTGACGCAAGATCCATTGTATGCACTCCAGGATAATGTAATTGCTTTTAATACATTTAGGATTGTACAAATTTCAGGTATCGACTCTCATCTATCTTGTAAATGTTCATTTAATTATAATAAGCTTAGTGGTAAAATGTTTAATTATGATGTGAAAGCACTAAAGTAGTTGGAAGGAAGGATATAGGAGCCCCTCCATGTATAAATATATGTAATATATGCCCAAAAGAGGGTGTTTAAGATTATTGTATTTTTTGTTGAAGTTTATTTTCTATTTTGCTAAGAGCTGCTGAAGAGAGTTGTTGTTGAGAACTTTGTAAATTCTTTGTTGAAGGAACATAATAGAGAAGATTTTTCTTCACATGTATTGGTTTTATTATCTCTGATTTATTTGGGTAATGCCATGTTATCTATTTTTATGTGTTTATATGTCTGTGTGTGTATTCATGGTTGAATGAATGAACCTGTAATGTTCTATAAGTTTCAATTGTTTCTCTTCTGAAATCCCGGTGCAAAGAGTGCACAGTAGCCACGCAAGGAGTGTGAAGGAAGGTTCGTTTACAGACTCGATAACTTAGGAGAGATAGTGTGGATTGTGCAGAGCTAGTGCAAGGAGTGCACGTATACACGTCTGAGTATAAAATATCGAAGGAAAGACCTCTGCAAGGTGTGCACCGTGACAAAACTTAGAGAACTTTTGAAAGAGTATGAAGATAGAAAAGTGCAAGGAATGCACTAGATATTTTCTAAGTCTCAAGCTTAGGAGAAGTAGTGCAAAGTCTACGCCCAAGCCTAAGTTCTTTCAAGGTTGGAAAATCTCATGAAGAGTAGCGAGATTTAACTCTCGAAAGAATGAATTCCTTTTGTTTGGAGGATGAGCAGATGAGATCCATTCGGAGGGAGCCAAAAAATTTCTCGACCATCAGATCGAGAGAAGGCACGTGGGTGATAACCCTTGAAGTCCTTCAGACTTCACGAATTCGGCGATTTTTAGGTGTGTGTTGTGGAGAAGGTGAATTTCCCAAAGTCTCGGTATCTGAAGTTAACTTGGACCATTAGTATATGAGGACATGTGTCTATATATCAAGCATAGTCCAAAATTTTGTCTCTCCAGAATATTTAAGGTGTTGTTGCAAAAGCACGAGAAATTGTCGAAGCTACGAAGTTTGGAGAATATCCTGACCGTTGGTGTCAGGGCCACGTGTTGGAAGATTTCTAGTTATAAGGAATTCTGGCAGTCCGGGAGAACAAAGGCGTAAAGTGTTAAGGTTTGAGAACTCCTGAATTCTGGAGTAAATCTCGATTGTCCATTGAGAGGGACACGTGGGTCGTAGATCCAGTCCTTCACCAGTTAGGCACTCTGGAGACTGTTTTGAAGAGTTGTGTCGTGAAAATCTCTGAAGCCCGGAGCACAGAGTAAACAAAGACCATTGATCCTTGGTGGACGGTATCCAACTTTGCATTAAACTAATGAAAAATTCATTCTATGTACAATCATGTATTTGCACGGAATTCAAGTGTGAAATTGTAGACACTCAGATGATGGTTTTGTACCTATATGGAACTTACGAAAAGAGAAGGGGATTTTGGAATCATTTTTTCTCATATGTGATATTAAAGGAGAGAAACTTGGTAATCTAATTGAAAAGATGTCCTATTATCAAATGTATAAAGTAATATGATTAACAATATACCTGGGCCACTTAGCTACAAACCTCCACTTGGTTTAGTGACGATATTTACATAAAATCCATTTATGTTCAAATGTACCTATGTAAACCCCCACATTATTTTAGAACCATATGTCACGTGGAGTCTCTA
>JASDQU010102052.1:225683-238408 GCA_032191745.1 Picea mariana
GAAGTTTGGGACTCGAAAAACTTGTAGAAAACTACTAAGCTGAAAAACTGTATTTTGAGCCAGTGGAATAGGTGGGAGGCTACAGATTTCCACCTAGATCATAAACCAAGAATGGATTCCTTTTAAATCCAACCTATAGGGATGGACAAGTAGGCATTTTGTGGACTCATTATCTCGGGTGAAAAAAAGAGTAGATGAGTGGTCGGTAGAAAGGTTCAGAAATCGAGACATGATTTTGAAATTTTTTGAGGAAGATGTTGAAAACCTTTATAATCATAATGTAGATGGGGTTTTCTCGGATCAAGATCTAGTGATGATGACCTATCTAGAATAAAAAATGGAAAATCTCCTTTGAGAAAGGGAGTTCAAATGGAGCATGAAGAGCAGGGTTGTATGGTTGGATTTGGGTGATAAAAACACCAAATCCTTTCATTTATTTTCTAATCACCAAAAACATGTGAATACAATTTTGGAATTGTCGAATGCTGAAGGTACAAGGGTTCGAGGATTTATAAATATGACATTGGCAAGAGTTCGACATTTTGCTCCCATTTATAAGGAGCTTGAAGATGATAACTTGGCAACAATAGTGAAGGTTTTCTCCTTCTTCCCATGCATGGTTACGAAGGAGGATAATGAAGATTTGTATGAAGAGATAGATTTAGAGGAGATATCAAGAGGACTATCAATTTTTCAGAAGGGAAAGAGTCTAGGGTCGAATGGTTGGAAAATGGAGTTCGTCATTGTGTTTTTTTATTTTCTTGGTAAATATTTTCTCAGAGTGGTTGAGGAGGTCAAAGTGACAGGTTGGGTTTTACCAAATTTTAACTCTACCTTTCTTTCTCTGATCCAGTAAAAGGACAAGCCAAAATAATTTGGAGACTTTAGAACCATATAGTTATGAAATTTTTTGCACAAGATCATTACACATATATTAGTGGTAATACTTAATAAAAAAATTTAAAAATTCATTCTTGTTGGCATCTTTTATGGGCAACATATTCTTGTCATTGATGGAAAGTACAAAAATGACGATGGCTTAAGTACAAGAAGAATGTGCCAGGCGGGCACCATAATTATTTTGGGAAGACGCAGCAGAGAAAGCTTGATAAGATCAAAAGAGATAGTGCAGAGTATGTGTGTTTGTCATTGATGGAAAAGATCACGAACAACAACACAGGGATAATGGCATGGAAACAGTAAGTTCAACAAGTGATAGTTGGATCCCATTCAGAAGCGTAAACTCCAGGAGTCAAGGAAGCAACTCATGGCAAAAAATCGTGAAATGTGAAACCATGACTTAATATCCATTTTGGAGTTTCGGATACCGGGAGTTGGAGGTGTCAAGGAAACTCACGAAAAGAATGATGAAATCTTGAAATGTGAAACCACAACGTTTTGGAGTTTCGGATACCGGTAGTTGGAGGATTCAAGGAAGCAAATCACAGCAGGAACTCACGATATGCGAAATCATGAAAAGATATGGACTGTTGAATCATCAAGATTGTGGACCATTGATCTGACTTCATTTTGGAGTTTCGGATACTGGGAGTTGGAGGAGTCAAGAGTCAATACTCTTCATCACAGGAGTCCCGAAGTTGTGAAATGAAAAATGTCAAAATCCTGAAATAGGCACATCAACAAACCATGTCAGCAAACCACGTCAGCTAAGGACACATGGAACAATCAGGCAATGACAAGTGTCAAGATGATTCAACATTTCAGGCACATGTAAGTCACGAATCAGAGTGACATGTGGCAGTTATTCGGCATGTGTCAATCCATGTGTGACGTCAGCAGGTTTACATCACATCGGAACTTTCTATTTTGGGGTTTTACATAGCAAGAAGAAACTCCACCATCATGAAGCCTCGAACTCCGAAATGCCGAAAGGGACTATTGTGAGTCTTGAAAACCCGAAAGGCAAAACTCTGAAATCCCGTCAACCATCTATCTCAGTGGGTTATGTGAACCGTCTGATCACTTCGGAGATTTTGTGATCATGAATTTTATAATGTTGGAGTCACAATGACTCGAAGGGAAAAACACCGAAATCCTTTTAGTCGTTCAATTAAGAAAAGAAGGGATCAGATTATGAAGTCTTGTGGACCGTTGATATGGCTCCATTTCAGGGATTGCGATTTGGAGTGTCGAGACACTTCTTCACAGGAATGTCGAAATGCTGAAATGTCGAAATGCGAAAACACCTTTTGGTGTAGGTTGTGGTCACCGTCAGTGGTCATGTGAGAGGGAGGAGTTAGAACCAAGTTAAGCTCCTTTTCGATGATCGTAACATGAAGAGTCGAGACTCTTCACCACAGGAATTCAGAAATGTTGAAATGTGAAATGGCGAAATCAACGAGAGACCCTATGCTTGTAATCCAACTGTGTTGGATACTTGGAAATCTAATCGAATGGATATTGTTGCTCTTCATAGTTAATCAATCAGTTACAATTCAGTTAAAAGAACTGAATCATGACTCTTGGACGGTTGGTGATTCAGTTGTTGATGCGTTTTCTTGGAGGTTCACAGTGTAATTATGAGAAATGACTGATGGTTTCTGCCAGAGGACTCGAAGAGACTTCAGGGTGATCACCAGAGCAGATGAAGAGTCTCGAGGCATCTTCCAGTGGAATGAAGACTGTTCATAGAGGCTATTGATAGATGTAAGACCGTTGGAGCCTGGAACTGCAACAAAGGGAATGAGCTCGACTGTGACAGAGACAACGAAGAGTCTCGACTGCTGGAGAGGCTAAGGAATCTTGGCATAACACCCAGTGATGATGGATGCATGGGTTTAACCGCCAGAGAAGCTGAAGAGTTACAATGATGATCAGGTAGAGAACTCGACATGGGGAGAGCATGTAGAAGCATTGTGAATAGAGGATGCAGAATATGCACAAAGAGTATAAAAACACGGAATAGAGAAGAGATTGTGAGTTGTTGAGAGTGATTCATGTGTGTAGAAGGAGGCAGAGTGCAGTAGCTGAAATGCATAGAAGAGGAATGGTGCATAGAAGGGACATGGTGCATAGAGCATAAAAGGAAGAAGAACATAAATCGTAAGGAAAGTGTGCAAGAAGACATTGATGCAGGTAGAGAAGAGCAGTGTAGCAGAACAATGATGAGACCGGTAAGCCATTGATAAATATTGTATCACTGTGATAAATTTATAGATAGAAAAATTTATATCTCAGGGTGGTAGGGAGGTGCTAGGGAGGATTGTTGTCCTCAGAGGTTCAAGTGGGTGCTTGAACATAGGGATTTGTAGCTTCCATTTGGTTGCAGCCAGAAAAACCAGGGTGGCAGGGTGGTGCAAGGGAGAACTGTTGTTCTCTGTTTTACAGGTTGGTGCCTGTGTGACTAGAAGTTGGTGCTTTCATCCAGTTGGTGCTGGAACACTTAGGGAGTTTTTGCTTCCTTCTAGTGGGTGCTAGAGAAAATAGGGAGTTGGTGCTTCCTTCTAGTGGGTGCTAGAGAAACCAGGGAGTTGGTGCTTCCTTCTAGTGGGTGCTAGAGAAACCAAGGAGTTGGTGCTTCCTTCTAGTAGGTGCTAGAGAATACAGAGAGTTGGTGCTCTCAGCAAGTTGCAGCTTGCAAAACAGAGGTTGTAACCTCACAATGAGTTGGAGCTCATATGTATGATAATGTATAGAATGTAAAGATTACTTATCATACCAAGAAGAAGAGGTTTTTACCCTTTATGGGTTTCCTCCGAAAATCTCTGTCTCTGTATATTTCATATGTGTGACTGATGTTGAATGTTCTATTTCTTACCTCCCTAAATTATTTTGATTGTCATTGAGAGTTCTGTAATGAATTTAAAATAAGCATTATTGTTTAAGCACGGTAACAACTGATTCACCCCCCCTCCTCTCAGTTGTCCAACAATTCTCCATGAACAATTTGGCTTCCTGGAGGGAAGACAAATCCACAATGTTGTTGGCACTGCACGGGGAAGGATCCATAGTGTGAAGACTAAAACATTATTCCAGTGGTGGTTGTTGGTTATAGTTCACTCCTACTACTATTCTTGGTCTGAACCAGATTAATATCTACTATGGTTTCCAACAAAACCCCCCTAAAACTATCGACCCTCCTGGGAAACCACAAGGAAACATAGTGCATATGATGCACAGTGCAGTCTCACCCGAGATAGTTCTTATGGATGGTTGCAATGCTGAGATGCTTGCAGCCTGGGAAATGAGTGGGGATCTACGATTAACCTCTGTATTCTTCATTTATTACTTTAGCATTCAACTTATATGGAATACCCTATCATTCTTGTTCATGCATGTAAAATAGAAGATCTATCTAGTCATTCACACATTTGTTTAACATATAATCATTAACAACAAAATAAATACATAACATTCAATCACATAAAACATGATCTATTGTGGTTCACCCCTTCTCGGCTACGTCCACAAATATTTGGTTTCTCTGCTATTTTATTATTATGGTTACAAAGCTACAATGCCTTGTGCATTTTGACTCTCCATCAGAACAGGTTGATATCTACAATGAGGTGGACTAGATCACACCAGGCTCCTCAACCAGTGATATAACCCTCAAGATCTCCTTTATTTCCTCTCCTCATCTAAAAAACGTACAAAATTAGATCATATTCTACATGCATTCAATCGTTTTAAAACATTGTATAAATGACCAACAACATGACATCCAACTCCAAAACCAAAGAACCCGAATGACCCCTCACCAACTAACAACAACCTAGACCTCCTAGGTGCCTATTTATACATGTTTTTGGCTTACTAGCCATTACATCTTCTTACCAAAACCAAAACCCTACATGCATGCATGCCTCACATGCTTTCCTCTCCTGCAAACATGCATGTCTTGCACGTGCTTCATTTCCTGCATGCACGTATGAATTACACATGTTGCTTCTTCTCCATGCCCATCTACCTCTCACATCGTGCCTTTCCCTCAAAATTGAGCATGCGCCCAACATGCCCCCAACACTGACATCGTGACTCATCCTGAGTCACTTCCTAACTCCAGTGTATGTCACTGCTTTGTGTCAACGCTTCATACATATCTATTATCTGTTGGAATTTCTCCTGAGCTTGGATACTCTTTGTTGACATGGATTCAACCATTTACACAGTGACTGGTGTTCATAAGACCTCACCCCCCTCTAAGCCTATCTGTTTGAGGCGTACTTTCATTGCGTCAATTTCCACGACAAAATGTTCTTCATTTTCCTATAGAGGCTCCAACTGAGCCTGTCGTGCAATATTTTATGCCTGCACTGCTTTTTCTTATTCATTTCTACGGTCATCTTGATATTCCCTAGCAATGACATTGTATGTTGTCGCTTCTTGAAAACTACCATTGTTGCATGTAATTTATCTTCCTTTCCTTGCAGCTCTTGTAGGGTCCCATCCTATAATAGTTGTATCCATAGCTAGTCTCTCTTGTCCAGTAGTTCTACCACTCTATGTATGTTTTGTGCGATGTTTTCTACAGTTGTTGTTGTATCTTTCTCTATTTTCACTCGGACTGTTGGGAGAGTAGTAGGTACTACGCGCTCTTCCAGTTCCTTGATCTACTCTTTATATTATTGCAAGGTATGCGCTATTTTTTTTATATTCTCCTCCAAAGATGCTTCCTATGATGTTGTGTCATCTGAGATGGATTGAAAGACTGTGTTTATGTGGGTCTYCATCTCTTCCACTTTTTGTTGCGCTATCTCTTTCTTCTGTCCTTCCTCGTTGATTGCTTCCTTTAGTACCATATTTTCTTATTGCGTTATTTGCATATTCGTCATGTCAAACCTTTCTCTGAACTGAATCTCATGTGTGACACTAACCTGTAACTTATACATTTCCTTTATTGGTATCTTGGGAAACACCAAGTCCAATGTTTCGATATCCTTCATGGGCTTCTGCGTTGTTTCCTCATCGTTGAACAACATATCTAGTGTTATGATAAATTTAGCACTTCCCTGCACTGTGATTTGTACTATCTCTCTGATAGGTGCTCCTTCTCTTACTAGCATCGGTTTCTCCTTTTGGTTTTGTTTCTCCTTGATCCTTAATTTTTCTAGTGCTTTTACGTCGTGTGCATGTTCCAAAATTGAAGCTCAATGGTTTTACACATTTTCCCATACTTCTGGTAGTTGATCTTCTATTGTCTTGTCTATCAGTTCTACGCCATCTATTGTCAGTGATGTTTCCATTTGTTTCCTCTAGGCCTTTTCTTTCTTCCTGGCGCCACTTTCTTGCTCCCTTATTCTCTTCCTTTGGGCCTCTGTTTTTTCAGATGATTTTGGCATCCGTTTATCCATGCAGATATATTTCTCAACTTATTCTTCCATGACTACATCTTGTGCCTCTGTCTGCACTTCCTCTGCACTCACCTATCCTGTCGGTCCTCCCGGTTCTTGCTCTGTAGCCTGTGGACCCTTTGTAGGACCACATTGTGACTTATTTTGTGTCCTAGCTTTCTTTCAAATTGAGTTTCTTTCCCCCACTGTACCTATTGTTGTTCTATTTTTTTGGCTAGTGCCATTCCTTCCTATCTATTGTATAGGGACTGTGCTACCCTTCGTCTAGATTTGTACTGCTAGCATTTCTCTTGGAATCTATGGCACTTTMCACTCCCYRKTCCACTCTTGGRCCTCCATGTGGATGTCCAGCGTCRTCACATAGTACTTTAGTTGCAACCACTCCTTAGTTGTTTCCTTCTTCTCCTGTAGCTACATGTTGTGACATGATGCCCATAAATTCTCTATCTGTCCATACTCCTCGAAAATTTCTAGTGATATCCTCCATGTATCCTCCAAGATGTTATGGATATATGTTAAGTACTAAGTGAACATGTCATTTTTGAATTTCTTTACCTTGAGATATGTTGTGCTTCACAAAGACATGTAGCGTGTTGGACCACATTTGCTTGTCCTTGGAAGGAACATCGTGTATGTAGGTTCATGTCACCTGATAAGTGCAATAAGAATGAGTAATCATGAGTAGTGGAACTCAGAGCCCCAATCTTTCAAATCCTTACAATATTCAAGGCATGAGTTCAGTAGATACGAGGCCCAACTCATCGAGCTCCCCTTTGTGCATTGTGTCACAACTGCTACTACTCTTGTGGGCACTTCTTATTTTCGGCACTTGCACATTAATTTGCAACCGATCAATCTGGTTGTAAATCATGTCGCAAGATCATTGATTTCGTTGATCCTGATACCTATGTTACCCCTCTCTTCCCCATACTTTTATTTGATCTCATCTGAGATGGCTTTCACCTTAGTCTTATCTTCTAGGTATTGCTTTGGCTTCTCCTCATCTGTGGGTATCCATGTAATCTCTGCGATGAGGTCAACGTTGATCGATACTAGCCTATCCATCCATAATATTCCTTTGTGCACCCTTGCTAACAACTGTTTAACACATCCATTCATTTGTTTCCCACGCCTAAAGTGCGGTATGTCTAATAAGTTCATGATATCGGTGTTGTATAGTCCCAGGATCCACTGTGTAAGATCCAACAGTGGCACATCTGATGGGCCCTCTCCCCTTCTCTCTAGGTAGTTATACGCTACCAAATATAGGAAATTTGTGGTGTCAGATACATCATGGTCGGAGTATTTAAGGCTATTTACTCCTCCTACCTGTTGATGGGAAAATTTGACATGACGTCAACTGGAAGAATTGATCCGGTTCGGGGTTCTCTAAATAACCCAAGTCGTTTGGTGTAACCTATTATGACAGGTTTAATGGCTCCGTTAGCCAAATAGGGTCCTTAAGATAGAAAAATGAAATAAACTAATTAAAGAAAATATTCTAACAATCGACACAATAATTACAAATATTTATCTAAGAATGTGAATATACAAATGATTATGAACAGTTTATATATAATTTACAAGGTTTGCATGAAATCTTGCGAAAATGATTGTTTGATAAAGTTTCTGAATCAAATATGAACAACACCTCTTTTTGGATTTTTTTTAAAGATATTAAATGAATAAATACTAAATGAATACGATTGAAGCAGTGACACAAAAATAGTCAAAGCTGATTAATGTAATCATCGTTTCATTCATAAACAACTTAACTAAATAACACACAGAATAACATGTAGTTGATCAACGAAACTGGTATTATCTTACTGTGTTGTATGAGCTCCTACCTGTACTGTTGTTAAGGGAAACCTATAACAGAACAATACTAGCACTTCCGGAATACATTCAAAGAAGTATTTGATATTGGAGTAAATTAATAACAACAGGAAGACAACTAATTAAAACTCATGTGATCTTAAGATAATCAATATTTAAGAATGAAAGAAAACTCAATTATGATATTGATATTATCCATCATTTAAAATTAGAAATAAATTCCACAATAATCAAATGATCGATTGATCACACATAAAAAAATGGAATAAGAAATTATGGACAGCATAGAACATTTAACAGTATGAAAACACCATACGATGACAAGCTAAAGCTAAAATCAACCATAATAGCATTCTCATAATACAACAATACTGAAAGAATGAAATAGAATAAGCATCACATAGGTCTAAATCCAAATATGAATTGCTTTCCCATATTCTTTCTCAAAATCACATGCCCATATTGTAGTCCTGGAAGAATTTTTAAGATAATAGACTCTTAAAGATTGAAAAAATTAATACATAAATGATAACAATTAACCATGTATTGTAAAATAGACTAAAGCTAATTTAAATAAATGCATAATCAATTATTCAAATAATATGAAGATGTTATAATGAAAATAAAACCATTTTACTCACAGGACAAAAGCCATTAAGCAACCTGGAATTCCATATTCTTCTTTGAAAATACGCGTCCATTATCCCAAAGATTCCAACCATCCGTTACTCCATTTGAAAAGAATAAAAATTTACAAAATGAATAATATACAAAGGAGAAAGGATTAAAATCTTCCTCTCAATTTCTTGGATCCCTATGGCTCTGATCTTTCTCATATATTTATACAATGAATGAACACTCTGGGCGTCACTATTAATTTTCACCACCTGAAATTTGTCTAGTAAAGAGACATCAATATCTCTCAAATCGTGCATGTTTTTGGAAAAATTTCTACGCTTAAGGTAAATGGATCCATTTCGGTTCTGGGTTTTCAACCGTTTCTTCAAATTCCTCACGGTTTGGCTGAAATCGGTTCTTCAAAATCATTTTTCTGATCTTGACACCTTTCCAAATTTTATGTGTTGTTGCTCATAAAATTATTTGTAGCAATCCAATATTATTTTTGGATCAATCATCTTGAACGTATTTGGATAATAAAATCAAGCCATGATCAGATCTGTATCGAATATTTGATAATAGAAACCTGTGAAATAAAAAGAAACCTAAATTAATAACCTAAAAATTGTGAATAAAACAAAATCTAGAACAATAAAATAAAAAATGAATTTAAACTAACTATAAGTTCTAAACAAACATTGTTTATAATTTCCTTTCAAATAAGATCTTAAAATTATAGAAGCTTCAAGTTAATGAAGAAGAGAAAAATATTAATTTTGGTTTTTTACAAAATCAAACAAATCATAGATAATTATATATTATTATTATTATTTTTATTTTGAAATGAGATGCAAAATGAAAAAAAAGAATTTGATTAATTAATATCACCAAATGATTTTATGAAAATGAGAAATCAACCAAGATATTATTTGATGAAGTATTGAACACATTATTCAAAATAGTCAAACTTGCTAATGAGCAAAAGAAAGAACACATAACCATAATTTAAACGAAAGTAAACAATTGATAAAACTTAACATCTTTGTTTAAATTGAGATTTGTATGCTTGTTTCTAAATTTTGACATATACTCTTGTAATGAATGTCTCATACTATAGTGAATGTCTTAAGTTTGTCTCAAAGCAAGCCAAGGTATTGAACTATTTGAAAAGGTTGATTCTGTAGCTCATTATAATTATCAAGATTCTAATGGGGGCCCTTTAAATTTTGTAAAAATTTAGGGGGAGTTGTTGGGGCCCAACAAATGGAGACTTACTGGGTGAAGCAGTTATCTCTAATCTGGTAAGATTTCATCTTGGGAAGAAAACAATAAGACTTGAAAAAGGATTTAAGCTCCCTGAAATAAATTCACTCCGAGACCATATAGTATTAAGATAAGCTCAATGTTATAACTAAACAATAGAATTTTCTTTGCAGGGGATTATAAACTAAAATAATGCCTTAATCAAAGAGTCACGATATTTATAAAAGAACTTAAATATCGTTGATAGAGCCACTGTTTCCAGCAGACATCCATAGCCTCGACAGGGATGTCATTTAACCCACTCAAATGCTTTAATCCCATCCAATAGTTGTATCCACATGATGTATACTTCCATAAAAGTTAATTTAAAAACATATACCTGCTACCCCTCGACCCGACATTGCTTCGTTGCCAACAAGCCTGTGCAGTACCCCGACGAAGTTGTCTTGGTATCATGTGTGCATTTACCCGCTGTCAGCGAGCCTGTTCAGTACCCCGACGGGTTTACACACACTTCCCACACATAAGTGCTTTCAACCCTCTTATTCCACTTTTAAATAATAATACAATTATAGATTTATTGATGACAAAGAGAGCGGGGTGATACTGGAAGTTAATTGCAATACAGGTGAATAGTTGATCAAGTTATTTATTTGCTTTCAAAACTGGAAGTTTTATCATGGTTTAGAGATTTTAGATTTTTTTTAAGAAATCATATAGAGAATGGGGAAGCACTTAAAAGTGGTTCCTTAAGAACATGGACGACATAAAAAGTTTAAAGATCACCGTAATTCTCAAAGATTTAAACCATGTCTTTGGTGTAATACTCTGGCAAAGACAATTTGAGGACAAAATGAAAGTGAGAATTGACTTAAAAATCAATTGTATGATCTATATCTTAATATCAGGCCTCTTTGAACTATTTCAATTTGCTTGAAAAAGCACAAGTCTTAAAATGAATGCTTCCTTTGAAAATAACTCTTTGATAAAAAATATATTGATTCAAAAAGATAAATAAGAAGAAAACTCATTCAAAGCAATCAAAGAAAACAAAAAACACACAACAAACCAAATCAAATTTTATTAATGGGATTCAAAATCAGAAGTACACAAAATCAAAACAACAAAAGAAAACTTTTCAGGAAACTATTTTGGCCAAAGATAAACTTGAGCTTTTGGATCCACTAACATCTCACTATAAAATAAAGGAATAAATAAATCATATAAAATATCATGTGCGAGCAAGTTCTTTTCTTAAGATAGTGTTGCATGAGATGCTACTTTGACCAAGCATTATTATTAAAAATAGAAGAGACTAAAAGAAAATAGAAAAATCCTTATTAAGATGAGTGCAGTCCTACTCATGGAACCTTGGGTGAGGGTTGAATTTATAGTTTAAATTTACTTATCTCTTTACTTTCCATTTAAAACTTTTCATGATGATACTGAATTTTTGAAAAGAAATGGTCAACGAAAAGCAGAGAGAAAAGGGTTAAAGTGGACTTCCCTGACAACAGTCATATTAAGGCTCCCTCGGTGTGCCCACTTGTATTCATAACTATATTATTACAAAAATAAATAGTGATAATTAAAACTAAAAGAAAACCTACTCCTAAACCTACTCTAAACTACTAAATAGATCAAAACGCTAAGTAAAATCATATTTCCAATGTAGCCACAAGAGCATCTTCAATCCTGCAAGGCATAGAAAGTTGAAAATCAGAATAAAAGAATGTAGTATTTGAAGATACAAAATAAATATGTCATGCTTACCTCCTATATATTCTTTTAAAAACAAAACAAGCATGACCTTACCATTATTTTTAAAATTCTTGATGTATGAATCCTCCAACCATTCTACAATCTGGTCGTGATATGGGTCATAATGGCATGGAAGAGTGTAAGTAAGTTTGGAAAACTTGTCAATATTATGGGGACCTGACATAACCATAAACCAAGGCCAAAGTGCCCCATCCTCCTGACAATTCTCCAAGTGTTCATCAATCTCTTCACATGAAAGATCTAAAATGAGTGTGTTAAAGTTACCTCCTTGATCTCTTAATAAAGTGAAGATAATCTTATCATTCCCTGGAAAATTTTTGAGATATGAATACTCCAACGAATCTGTAACCCTATCATAATACATGAAATTACTAACATGGGATTGTTCGAAAGAATTAACATATGAAAAATATTCCTGATGAGAATAATGTATTAGACTATCAAGGAAAGAATCTTGTAAAAAGGTCGGATCAAGATGGCGAGAACTTATCGTGATTATCGATCGGAAAAGAAATGTATCATTATCTTTAAACTTTCCATTTAGCTTAAATACTTCAAGATTAACTATTTGAGGTGGACTAAATGGAATGACCAACATTTTTGAATAATCATCATTGGTAATAATATTTGGCCGATTATACTTTTCAACCTCTAATAATTGATCATGGAAAAATCTAGATTCTTCTTTAATCACAAATTGAGATGAATCAATGGAAGATGCAATTTGAGACTCTTTCAAATCATTTCTTGATTTACCCACGGATAATTGATGAGAATAAGAATTGATATGTTCAAGGGTAGAATTATTTTCCTCTTCATCTTCTATTCGGTAATCTCTTTGTACCTGATTATATAATGTTGAATTCTCTCCAAGGCAATATGGAACATGCAATTGCACAACATTAGGAT
>JASDQU010102053.1:0-21990 GCA_032191745.1 Picea mariana
TAAGGAAAATAGGTTAAGTGACCTAGAAATGGGTTAAGTGACCTAAAAATGGGTTAAGTGACCTAAAGGATCAAAGTATAAATAAGATAGCAATGGTCTCTTGTAGATCATCCTTTTTGTGGATCAATGGAGAGCTTCTTGTGGGAATATATTTTGGAGTATTGATGGAGAGCTTATTGTGAGAACTTCTTGAGCATTTTTGGTGTGGAACACTTGAGGATATTGAAGATCTATAGGTGATTGAGGTAACCAAGGATATCTAAGCCTAAATTTTGAGGAAAGTGAAGAAAAGAAGGCCGAAATGCAAGGAAGTACAAATTATTTTGATGGTGCTTTCTAAGGTATGTTATTTACATGTCATCTCACCATTTTCGCTATAACTTTTTTTCTATAATGATTCAGATCTTGAAATTTCTATGCAAGTGAGAAAACATAGCCAAGTATCTGTGGTTAAAAATCAATCTTTTGGGTCGTTGTATTTTGGGAGTTATACTCCATGGAAAATAGGGTTTGTGGTTAGTCCTGAAACTAGTCAAAATTAGGTGTTTCGGGTAAAAATGTCATAACTTATTCATAACAGATCTAAATTTAGTGAGACAAATTGTGTTGGTTATATTACAGTCTTTATTATTCTCTGTAATAGTTTCATATATATTAATAAAATAGTTTGTGCGGAGCACACTCTACAAGGTCGCTCTCTAGAATAAGCCAGAATTTAGCAAGGTATGCCATTTTTGCTATAATTCCTTTTCTGAGAGGTTCCAAGTAGTGCCACTTGGAGGAATTGCATAAAAAACATTGAAGAACATTGTATATCAGTTTCAGATCTTTATTCAGTATAGGTACAAAGTTATGATTATTTCAAGTTAGGGTTGTTGACTAATCCAAAACTAGTCATGGTTGAGACAAGCAATTGATGAGTTGGCACATACATGAGGTGTATAGTTGATGATGTTGGTAAATATTGATGAGTCATTGTTGATGAGTATTTGAAACATGATTGGTATATACTTGGTACATGGTTGGATGCACTTTTTTATGGTACAGGTTGATTACAGGTTGTTTGTCACAGGTTGGTGCATGGTTGATGCTCTTGTTTATGGTACAGATTGATATTTGTTGAGGATTGTTGCCTCATCTCAGTTGGTGCTGAGAATGAAAGATGAGTCTTGCATATAGATCTGGTGCTCTTGTAGAGTTGTACTCTATTCAATTGTTGTTTATAAACCTTAAGGATTGTAGTCCGTAATAA
Source organism: Picea mariana (assembly GCA_032191745.1). NCBI lineage: Eukaryota > Viridiplantae > Streptophyta > Pinopsida > Pinales > Pinaceae > Picea > Picea mariana. The sequence continues at coordinate 1,253 of JASDQU010102053.1, forward strand.
AAAGAAAATTGTACATACATCTTGTGTTCTTTGTGTTCATTGTGGTGATGACTTGTTGATGATATATTGATGATATATGTTGCGGATATGTGCTCACATATAACTGGTTATAAATGACAACAATGGGTAATGAATAAATGTTGAATGCTAATTGATGAGTTTTTGTGCAAGAGGGAAGTTTTGGGAAAAAGAGCCCCACACTCATTCACCCCCCCTCTAAGTGTGGTAGGTGTGTCCAATAGTAACCATTGGACCCATTGGGATTGTCTCTCTGAATTAAAGGACCACAAATACACTTCGAAGAACTTGTTGACAAATTCATTCTAATCATCAGTTTGGGGGTGATATGTCATGATAATACTCAATTGAGTGCCCTAGAGTCAAAGGAACTCTTGCCAAAAATTGCTAGTGAAGGTGGGGTCACAATCCATCGCAATAGATTATGGCATATCATGGATTTTAAATATATTATCCATGCATACTTGAGAGATTGTAGAATACTTAAAGGGGTGTTGCAGAGCACACAAATGAGCATATTTGGAAAGGAAATCAACCACAACTATGCTTACAAATTCATTACCATATTTTGGTAATCCCACAACGAAGTCCATAGAAATGTCTCTCTAAACAACTAGTAGAATGAATAAAGTTTGTAGTTCATCTATAGGATTCACTAACTCTCTCTTGATTCAATGGAAAATGTCACACTTTTCCACAAAGGTTTGGATTTCCTTTTTCATTCCTTCCCACCAAAATGAACATTCTATCCTTTCATATGTTTTATGAAACCTTCAATGACTTGGTGTGGGAGAGGAATGTAGTTCAAATAGCAACCATGATTTAAGTGTTGAATTTGTGTTCAAATAAGTATTCCCTTTATAGAAAATCTCTTCATTTTTCCAAGGATGGCCTTGATATGTACGGGGTTCCATTTGATGTTGTTTGATCGTCTCAATGATTTTAGGATATTTTAACCATTCATTGCATACATAATTCAATCATTCAGCTACTATGAAGGAGAGTAAAAAGAGGGACCCTTCCTCTTCATACTTTTGAGAGAGAGCATCTGCTACCACATTGATGCAGGAGCACCCCTCATGACAAGCAAACCAACGTGGAAGCGGAAGACAGCTAGAAGACGTCCAATGCAAGTTTTGAATTTCCCTTGAAGTTGATGCGCAAGTATAAATGAGATCATTTATTGAAGGTTCCTTGGTAAAAATGTAATTAGACCTTGAGCGCCCCGCTCTCATCTGAAGTAGACAGAGGCATTTATAGTAGTTATTGTAAGTAGGTAAAATTGAATATTTTGATTAGACAGCTTTAGAAGAAAGAGGGAAAAGGGATATAGACACCCTCATTGCACATTGTAACATAGTTCAGGAAGAGTTAGAAGAATCTAAGGAGCAGGAGAAGAAGAGCATGTAGAGAATTGTATGAAGAACACCCATGTACAAGCATTTGAATTAGTAGAAGAAATCTTTAATTCAAATTCATGGTTTGTGTTGGTTCTCTGTGTTTTGATGTTGATATGCTCATGGATGTTTGCTTCCTGCCAAGCATTTTCTTTTAGTATGTTGTGTATGTGATTTCATGTATGAACTGAAGTCAGAAAGGGTGAGTGAATGAGTTTCAGTTGTTTCTCTAGTTGAACCGGAGGATTCCTGCAAGGAGTACAGTTGAATTGTCCGTAAGGAGTGCGTTGACAGAAGGGTTCAATTAGAGATAGATTTTTTTCTCATTTCCTCAAAGGTGAAGATAGGCATAGTGCCATGCAAGGAGTGCGTAGGCCAAGGGAAAGCCTCAGGGTTGCGAACCTAAGAAAAGAACTGAAAGACTGTTGCTGCAGGTGTGCGCAGAGTCAAGGGAGGCTGAACACTTGATGTGTTTGCAGAGTTTTCACAAGGAGTGCGAGCAAAGGGTTCTAAATTCTAAGAGAGTGAGCAGTTGGGAAAGATCAGGAGGAGTAGAGCCTTCAAAATTCGTTGAAGGACTACACTAAAAGTTTCACATCAAGAAATCCTCGAGGAGAGAGGAGAAACGTTCGATATCTTTTGGAGGAGCTCAAGGAAATCCCGTCAGCTGTCAGATATGACAGATTAGTGAGGAGGTTACGACCACATCAGAGTCTGAGTTCGAAAGGCTGGTGAACCGTTGGATCAGGAGTTGATTTCCCGTCCACTCTTAGATTTAACAGGAGTTGCAACGGGGTTAAGCCTTTGTAAGAGAGGTGAAGAGTTCCGGAGAAGTCATCGGAGAATTGGAGTTTTCGAGCACGAAGAAATCTTGTCATACGGAATCGCGATCCGTGATTTCCCGGCAAGATCTGAACCATTCATTTTGAGGATGCGTGTCAGGAGATCCAGAAGAGTCGGGGTTTGGCATATCAGGGGTTGTGAAGACGAGGTACACAGACCCTGTGAAATCATGCGATGAAAAATTCTGATGGGAGAGTGTGTGGGCCACAGTCAGAGCTAGTGGGGAACAGGTGGCACAATATCGGGAAATCGAGAAATCGGAGTTCCTAAGGTCGAAGGAAATGGGACCTCAAAAATCTTGAAATCCCTACAGAATCGGGACCGTCCATTTGGCAAGACGTGTGGAAACCATCGGTGTCATCGGGAAAATCCCAACAAGGAGTCATTCTATCGGCATTTGAAGTTTATCGGGATATCGGGGATCCCGGTGACAAGGGGTTTGTGCACTTTGAAATCGCGATCCACGAAACCCTGATTAGCGGGGCACAACTGTCAGCATAGCGGGGTTGAGGGAAGAACTGTAGTGGGAGCCAGTTGTCAGCTTGACTGAGAATCGGTGTTCGAGAAATCGGGAAACCCACGGGTAAGTGTTTTACGACATTGGAAACACCGAAACCCCGATGGGAGTTATAGCTACAGTCATATAGAGGAGGTCATGCGAACCAAGAGCTTAGCCTAGAAGGCTAACAGGAATTTAAGCGCGTCGGGACTTTTGAAGTCCAAAACCCCGACAAGAAGAAACATAAGACTGCGGTCTTATCGGAGTCAGTCGTGTGGACGAAAGGCTTATCCAGGTGAGGCTAAAACAACAAAAGGAACGTATCAGATATCGGGGATCAATGATTCAAGTTCTCAAAATATCGCAGGTGTCGAAACTCTGATAGAAGGAATCCTGATAGCAGGAAGGGATGCCCTGGAGAGTTTTCTATGGGAGGAAAATTTCCCGATAGGGAAATAGAAGAACTTCAAGTTCTTCGGATCGAGGAAGGAGAGAGATCCTATGAGAAGATGTGCCCTGGTAGGTGCGCCTGCGTCAAGTGGTATCAGAGCTTAGAAAAGATTCTTTGCTTTCTGTAGCATGGGACAAGGAGAATTCACCATGCCACCAAGGAGAAGGGGTAGACAATCACCGATCCAGAGGGGGAGAGGGAATTGTCCTGAGAAAGAGGTAGGAAATTGTAGAATCTAGACGTGGAGAGAGGAATGCGAAATCTTCGTGCCAGAATGGAGGACATGGAGATAAGAGAAAGGCGGAAAGATGATGTAGGAGATATCATTGAATCCGAAAACGAAGATGATGTTGGACATGAATAAGAAGAAATCCCAGCGGAAGATGCAGCGAGTGAACGCTTACTTAAAGTTGTTGCAAGAATGAGTACAAAGGTAAAAATGGACATTCCAGTTTATGAGGGAAATATGGATGGAGAAGAGATGCTAGATTGGATTAGAGCTCTAGACACTTACTTCGACTATGAAGATATTGAAGAGGATAAGAAGGTCAGGCATGCCATCACGAGATTAAAAGGACATGCAGCCTTGTGGTGGGATGAACTGCAAGCTGATAGACGTTGCCAAGGCAAGCAGGAGATTAAGAGCTGGGATAGGATGATTGCAAAGATGAAAGAAAAATTCATTCCCAGGGATTATCAAATTTCTCTGTTCAGGAGGATGCAAAACCTGAGACAGAAGCTGATGACAGTGAAGGGGTATACTGAGGAATTTTACAGGTTGAATATCAGGGCAGGTCATCGTGAAAGCAATGACAAAAAGGTGGCCAGGTATATGAATGGCCTGAGATATGAAATTCAGGATGAAATAAGTATGGCAACCATCAAATCAGTGGAGGATGCTTACCAAATGGCTTTGAAAGCTGAGGAGAAGTTGAGTTGTAAACAAAGTCAGAGGGGCCAAGGCAGGAGCCAACCCCGAGGCAAAGCAGTTGCCCAAGATAAATACTAGAAGCCCAAGGAGGAATGGAAGAAACCTCAGGGAAAAGTTGAAAGAGGTGGAACCTCACAGAGAGGACCATATGTTGAACAACGAGGACAACAAAATGAACAGAGGGGAGGATATGTTTATAATGATAGGTTTCCTCGTACCAAAGGTAGAGGAAGAGGAAGAGGTGGAGTATCACATGCTTCACATGTGGGAAGAATGGGCACGGGTCGTTCGAGTGTCCAGAGAAAAAGAAAGAAACTGGAGAGAATCACATCGCCGAGGCAAAGAGGTGAGATGTTGAGGTAGAATACACTGAAAGCAGAAGATCACTGGTGATGCAGAAGGTCCTTTTGACGCCAGAAAAGGAGATAGAAAATACAGTGCAGAGGAACAGTCTTTTTAGGACTGCTTGCAAGACCAAGGATAGAGTGTGCAAGGTCATTATGGACAGTGGAAGCACAGATAATCTCATTTCAACTGAGATGGTAGAAAAGCTAGAGCTGGAGACGACTGATCACCCGAGTCCATACAAAGTTTCATGGCTACAGAAGGGACATCAAGTAAGTGTCACCAAACAATGCTTAGTTGACCTTAAAATAGGAGGATATAATGACAATATCTTATGTGATGTTATTCCTATGGATGTTTGTCATTTATTGTTGGGTAGACCATGGAAATATGACAAAAATGTGATTCATGATGGGAGGATGAACATATATACCATGGAGAAGAATGGGAGAAACCACACGTTGCATCCAATTAAGGATAAGGAAGTGAAACTGGAAGTAAGCAACACAGTACTTCTCATGAGTGGGAAGGAACTACTTAATGAGGTTAAGAAGAAAGAAGATCCACAATCCTTTGTGGTCAGGAAACCGAGGATTGTTCTGACTAGCACAAGAGTGGACGATATACCAGAGGAGATTCAGGAACTGCTGGAAGAGTTCACTGATATCATAGTGGATGAATTACCTCGTTCGTTGTCAYCGATGAGAAGTGTGAGCCGTCACATTGACCTCATACCAGGAGCTAGTTTTCCGAACAAAGCTATTAAGGTCCTAACCTGCACATAGGTAGATCAATGTATTCAAATGTAATAAAGGTCAATATTAACAAGGCCTTTCAATAAAATAGAATAAGGCGGATGTAAGAAGACCTAATAGAAGCTTCCACTTCTAGAAGGATCTTCCTCTAGATGCTTCTCTTAATAGACATATTTAGTATAAATAAGGGTCGAGGGTATGAAAACCCTAGCTTGGAGATTATTGTAACAGAGCGATGCTCGACTGGAGGTTGCCCCCTCGAAGAGGCCTGTGAACATTGCTTTCTAAATTAAAGTGCTTTTCTATTGCTATTTCGTATATCATTTCTGTGTATTGTGGAGATTATGCTGGATATTTTACTGTTATTCTGCCATTTCTAGCATTTTATTTCTGTTCTGCATATTTTATATATATGGTATCTTGCAAGTGGTATCAAAGCACTTTCCTTGGCAAAAATTGTGGGTTTTTTTTTCCAGGGTAGAGACGTATTCCGACATCTTTATGCCATAGAGATTTGTCATTACATGCATAAACCCACGGTTGAGGGATTCATACACACAGAAAATACAAGTGGTTCTTAAGCGCACATCTGTTGGCCATCCTTGTAACCCCTGTTGGTACCCCTTCGAGTGGTAGCGCATCAGATAGCACCTGTGTACGGATCGGCCTAGATTTCCTGAAGCCCTCTGTAGATAAACCTATCGCCCGCTGGACTGTTATAGTGTCACCGAGAATAGCACTCGAGAAGATACTCTCTAGTACCTGGGTAGTTGGGTAGTACGACTAAGGGTACGGTCTATCCTCCTTAGTTAGTGCCCTAAGATATTGGGCCAAGTACTACTGTTGGACCCTGCACGTATATCTAAGAGCTATAGCACAGGGCAAACCCTTGTCTGTAGAACCCTTGAATACCTAACCCTTGGGGAACATAAATAGCAACATAAACAAATTAAACCGGCGATATCTATTGACACGCATCTATGTTCGGGTTGCTAAGTAAATACTCTCTAGTTCAGAATTTGGGGATTTCAGCACTGCAACATTCTTCAGACAAAAGCATAACCCCGCAGCTGTCAAAAAAAAAAAAAAGTCTGGAAAATTTTTTACCATTATTTGGGACCTATTCCATTAGATTCATCTCTTCTCCCTTATCACTTTCATCCATATCATTTTTCTGCAAAATTTTCTGACCCTGCCCGCTCCCTTTTCAGTTCACCCATCATCATGGCCCATACCCGTAACCAAGAACTAGAGTCTCGCTTCAACACCCTGCAATCTGGTTTACTTGAGACCCAACAAGAAGTGCAACAAGTCAGTGCTCCTATTGCCTCCCGTGATGCCTCCATGAATGCATCCGTAAATGTAGCCGTGCAGTATGCAATGGCGGAAGTCAAACACAAACTGACCACCGAGCTTGAATCTGTCTTTGCATCACTCTGCACCAAACTCAAGCTCTCTACCAATGACTCTTTTCCTGAGGCACATAAAAAGACTAAAGGTGAAAATTCTTCCCATTCCTTTCAGCCCCATCACTTTCAAAGGGACATACGCCTTCCGTGGGTGGATGTAACCAAATTTGATGGCTCGGACCCCACTGGGTGGGTCACACAAATGGAACATTATTTCTCTCTCTACAACATTACAAATGACTTGGCCAAACTCTGGTATGGTGTTCTCCATCTAGATCAAGAACGTTGGCAATGGTGGCAATGGAGAAAAACTTTCCGCCAAGGGTATATTGCTTGGACCCAATTTGTTGTTGAGCTTTATGAACGCTTTGACACTAACACCAACCATTTGGGCCTTTTGACAAAATTGAAGCAATCAGGCACAGTCGAAGACTTCATAGCTGCATTTGAGCATCTGGCTTTTCGAACAGAGGGCATGACTGATTATTTTTTTCGAGAGTGTTTTATCAGTGGCCTCAAGGAGGAGATTCGAGCCCATGTCCTCATGGCTCGACCTACGACTTGGGTGGAGGCTACCAAAAAATCTAAAGAAGCACAACAAATTTTTTTCTCTCAAAACCGTAAGCCTTCCTTTATCTCGTGCCCTAAACCAGTAAACCCCACTACTCCGTCCGCCCCATTAAAAATCCAAAAATTGACCAGGGCTGAAATGGCTGAATGCCAACTCAAAGGCCTCTGTTATAATTGTGATGACAAATATTTCCCAGGCCACAAATCTAAGGAACAAAATCTCTTTATGGCCATCTCTGAGGATATTCAGGAAGAAGATGTTGACACCCCCCCTATGCCCGAGTCACCAGAAATTTCTGACATAAACCCTCCCTCCGACCCTCCCGAAGTGGAACCAATCATTTCCCTCAATGCTCTCACCGGCTTCTCTGCCCCCCAAACCTTCAAGCTAATCGGTTACATCAAGCACTGAAAGGTCATCATCTTGGTTGATAGTGGCAGCACCCACAATTTTATTCATCGCCGCATTGCCCAAGAAACCCATTTCTACATCCATGCCATCAACAATTTCCAAATCATGATTGCCAATGGTGGTTCTATGAAATGTGGCGGGCGCTATGAAAATGTGCATCTCCAAATAGGTGACTACCACCTCAAATCCCATATGTTTGCTATTGACATGGGCGATTGCGACATTGTGTTGGGTGTCGAATGGCTAAGAACCTTGGGTCCCATTCTCATGGATTTTGAGAACTTAACCATGCAATTTGACCAAGGAGGCCACAAACATAAATTTCAAGGCATCACTGCGGGTTCTCCTGAAGTCGTCAGTTCTCATTGCATGGAAAATTTGCTCAAAAAAGGTCATTCTGGTGTCATAGCCCAACTCCACGCCATACAAGCCACAGAGATACCACCCGTGCCCCAAGACCTCCAAGATCTCCTGTCTAAACATCAAATAGTCTTTTCCACTCTCCAAGGACTCCCTCCTTCCCGTGGTGTCCATGATCATTCCATTCCCCTTGTCCCAGGAAGCCTCCCCCCCAATATACGTCCATATCGCCACCCCTTTTCACAAAAGAATGAAATTGAAAAAATGGTCCAAGAACTCCTTACTGCCGGAGTCATCCATCCTAGTACGAGCCCTTACTCCTCTTTGGTCATCATGGTACTGAAGAAATAAGGTTCTTGGAGAATGTGTCCTGACTTCCATGCTGTCAACAAACTAACCATCAAAGACAAATTTCCCATTCCTGTCATTGATGACCTCCTGGATGAATTGAGTGGCACCCAATTCTTCACCAAACTTGATCTTCGCTTGGGCTATCACCAGATACGTATGAAATATTTCGACATTCCCAAGATGGCCTTTCGCACTCATGAGGGCCACTAAGAGTTTTTGGTCATGCCCTTTGGTTTGTGTAACGCCCCCTCCACCTTTCAGAGCCTCATGAACCATGTCTTTTGTCCTTTTCTCCGTCATTTTTTCTTAGTTTTCTTTTATGATATCCTCATATATAGCAAGACATGGACAAACCATCTTACTCATGTGGATCAAGTTCTCAGCCTACTCTCTCAGCACCATATTTTCTTGAAACAGTCCAAATGTGTTTTTGGTGCATCCGAAGTAGAATACTTGGGTCATCTGGTGGGCAAGGATGGCGTCAGGGTGGACTTGAAAAAGATTGAAGCTATGCAAGACTAGCCGCACCCAAAGACTCTCAAAATCTTGTGTGGATTTTTGGTCTTCACAAGGTATTATCGCAAGTTCGTTAAGAACTATGGAAAGATTGCAGCACCTCTCATGGCTCTCCTCAAAAAGGACTCTTTCACTTGGGCCCCAGCAGCTACTCAAGCTTTTCAAACCTTGAAGACGGCCATGTGCACCACTCCGGTTCTGTCCCTTCCCAACTTCACAAAGACATTTGTGTTGGAATGCGACACCTCAGGGAAAGGAATTGGCGTTGTCCTTATGCAAGAGGGTCGACCTTTGGCCTTCGCTAGCAAGAAACTGTCTGAAAAGAATCTGGGCAAACCCATTTATGAAAAAGAAATGTTGGTGATTCTGCATGCCGTTGAATTATGGCATCCTTATCTCTTGGGGCAACGATTCCAAATTAAGACCGACCATCAAAGCCTCAAGTACTTTCTGGAACAACACATTTCCTCCCAGGAGCAAAAAAAATGGGTCACTGAGCTCTTTGGATATGATTATGAGATCATTTAAAAGAAGGGTAAAGACAATGTCGTGGTGGATGCACTGTCCCGAAAATATGAAGACGAAGGATCCCTTTTCTCTCTTTCCTTCATTGTACCCGATTGGCTGCAAGCTGTGCACCAGGAATGGCTTCAAGACCCCAAAAGTTCGCATCTGATCCAGCAACTGCAGAACAAGGCTCAGGCTCCCCCAGGGTACTCTTGGCTCCAGGATGAGCTTCGATACAAAGGATGCTTGTATTTAAGTAAACAATCCAAGCTCAAATCCATGGTACTTTCTGAGCTTCATGCTACACCCACAGCGAGGCACTCAGGGTTCACAAAAACATATGACCGAGTCAAATGTTCTTTTTTCTGGGATGGTATGAAACAGGACATCCGTAAGTTTGTGGCTGAATGTGAGGTATGTCAACGCAACAAGGGAGAAACAGTCAAATCCCCAGGCACCCTCCAACCGCTTCTGATTCCCCCTGCTATTTGGAAGGATATCTCTATGGAATTTATTACAGGCTTACCCAAATTGGGGAATAAATCAGTCATAATGGTGGTGGTGGATCGCCTTTCCAAGTATGCTCATTTTTTTGCTCTTCACCACCCATTTACGGCATCCACGGTGGCTCAAATTTTCATGGATCAGGTCTTCAAGCTTCATGGCATGCCAAACTCTATTGTTTCTGATCGAGACCTAATTTCACAAGCAATTTTTGGCAAGAGCTGTTTAAGCTACAAGGCACACAATTGCATCTCAGCTCAGCTTATCATCCCCAGACAGATGGTCAAACGGAAGTTGTCAACAAGTATTTGGAAACATATCTGAGGTGCTTTGCCTCTGAAAAACAACACCAATGGGTTCAATGGTTACCCCTCGCCGAATGGTGGTACAACACTACATACCATACAGCCACTCGCATGAATCCTTTTGAAGCAGTGTATGGACAGAAGCCACCTTCAATTCTCTCATACTTACTGGGTACCTCGAAGGTCCAGGCGGTTGACCAAACACTTACAGTCTGAGAGGATATCCTTCGTACCCTTAAAGAGAACTTGGTCATGACCCAAAATAGAATGAAGCAACAAGCAGATCAAGGTCGCTCCGAACATCAATTTGTAGAAGGGGATCAGGTGTTTCTGCAACTGCAACCATATAAGCAAACTTCCCTCAAGATCGTGCAGTGTCAAAAGCTAGCCCCCAAATTTTATGGCCCTTACACAGTTCTCAAGCATGTGGGACAAGTCGCATATCAGTTAGCTCTGCCCAGTCAGTTGAAGCTACATCCTGTTTTTCATGTTTCATGCTTGAAGAAGGTAATTGGAACCAGGTGCCAAATTCAAACCAACCTTCCAGAGTTAGCTGAAGAAAGATCCATTTGGCTACAACCAGAAGCAGTTTTGGACCAGCGTGAGCGTTGCCTACTTCATAGAACCATCAAGGAAGTGCTAGTATAGTGGAAAGATATGACTCCAGCAGATGCCACTTGGGAACCAGCTACCATTCTGCAACAATTTCCACATCTCAAGCCTTGAGGACAAGGCTGTTTTTAAGGGGGTGGACATGTTAAGGTCCTAACCCGCACACAGGTAGATCAATGTATTTGGATGTAATAAAGGTCAATATTAATAATGCCTTTCAATAAAATAGAATAAGGCGGATGTAAGAAGACCTAATAAAAGCTTCCACTTCTAGAAGGATCTTCCTCTAGATGCTTCTCTTACTAGAGATATTCAGTATAAATAAGGGTCAAGGGTATTAAAACCCTAGCTTGGAGATTATTATAACAGAGCACTGCTTGACTGGAGGTTGCCCCCTCGAAGAGGCCTATGAACATTGCTTTCTGAATTAAAGTGTTTTTCTATTGCTATTTCGTATATCATTTCTATGTATTGTGGAGATTATGCTGGATATTTTATTGTTATTCTGCCATTTCTAGCATTTTATTTTTGTTTTGCATATTTTATATATCTAGTATCTTGCAAAAGCTGTGTACAGATTGACGCCGCAAGAAAATGAAGAGGTCAAGAGGCAGGTCCAGGAATTGTTGGACAAAGGATTAGTCAGAGAAAGCTTAAGTCCATGTGCTGTTTCGACAGTACTCAGTCCAAAGAAGGATGGAGGTTAGAGAAGGTGTACCGACTCAAGAGCCATCAACAAGATAACCATCAGGTACAGATTTCCATTGCCAAGAATGGATGATCTGATGGATTGCCTAAGTGGGGCAGAGTATTTTTCAAGGATAGATTTGAAAAGTGGATATCACCAGATTCACATGAGAGAAGGTGATGAATGAAAGACAGCCTTCAAGAAAAGCGAAGGACTGTATGAATGGTTAGTCATGTCGTTTGGCTTGACGAATGCACCAAGTACCTTTATGAGGTTGATGAATGAAGTCCTGAGGGAGTTCATCAAGAAATTTGTCATCATATATTTAGATGATATACTGATCTACAGTAAATCAGAGGCTGAACATCTGAAGCATTTGGCCATTGTGATGAGGAAGCTACAGCACGAGAAGTTGTTGATAAATATGAAAAAGTCCTCATTTATGAAGACAAAACTCATTTATCTGGGTTTTTTTATTTCGATGAATGAAGTAAATATGGATCCAAATAAAGTGGAGGTAATTAAGAATTGGCCATCACCGAGAAATGTATTCAAGGTGAGAAGTTTTCATGGTTTGGCTAGTTTCTATCGAAAGTTCATCAGGAATTTCAGTGAAATTAGTGCAGCAATGATGGATACAGTGAAGAAAAGACATAAATCTTTTCACTGGACTGAAGAGGCGGAGAAAAGTTTCAATTTGTTGAAACGAAATATTATAGAACAACCAATTCTAGTGCTGCCATATTTTCAAAAGACATTTCAGGTAAAATGTGATGCAAGCGGGTTTTCTATAGGAGCGGTCTTGAGCCAGGAAGACAGGCCGATTGCATATTTCAATGAGAAGCTGAATGAGGCAAAAGAAAAGTACTCCATGTATGATAAAGAATTCTATGCCATCATCCAGGCATTGAAAAAATGGAGGCACTACTTGATTCCAAAAGAATTTGTTTTATATAGTGAGAACCATACATTACAATTTGTGACTCAACAAGAAAAGTTGAATCAGAGGCATGTTAAGTGGGTTGAATACATGCAAAATTTCACTTTTGTAATAAAGAATATTTCTGGTACTGCTAAAAAAGTGGCTGATGCTTTGAGCAGGAAATGTTAACTGTTGCAGGAGTTCAAAGTAAGGACGTTAGGTTTTGATGATATGAGGGACATGTATGCAGATGATCAAGATTTTAAGGAAGCGTATGAATCAGCTAAGAATCCAGTTCTTAGAGACAGAATCCATTGGGTAGACTACATGATCCAGGAGGGATTACTATTCAGAGGCAATCAATTGTGCATTTCGAATTGCTCCATGAGGGAGAATCTACTAAAGGAAAAACACAGTGGTGGATTAGCAGGACATTTCGGTCACGACAAGACGTTCGCGAAGCTGAGTGAGTCATACTTTTGGTCGGGAATGCGAGAATAGGTCAAGAGGTTTGTGGACAGACACAGGATTTGCCAGCATTCAAAGGGAAGGAAGCAAAATGCGGGTTTTTATCAACCATTGCCCATACCTGAGAAGCTGTGGGATGAAATTAGCATGGATTTCATGTTGGGATTGCCGAGGAAACAAAGAGGTGTTGATTCAATCTTTGTGGTAGTTGACAGGTTTTCTAAGATGGCACACTTCATTCCATGCCAGAAAACCAGCGATGCGACTCACGTCACAAATTTGTTTTTCAAAGAGATCGTTCGACTTCATGGATTGCCAAAAAGCATAGTTTCGGATAGAGATACCAAATTTATAGGGCATGTTTGGAGGACATTATGGAAGAAGCTGGGAACTAACTTGGCGTTTAGTTCTGCTTATGATCCATAGACAGACAGACAAACAGAAGTGGTCAACAGGAGTCTGGGAGACTTGCTGAGGAGCTTAGTGGAGGAGCACCATAGCAGTTGGGATAATATATTACAACAAGCAGAGTTCGCATACAACGACTCAGTGAACAAGAGCATAGGGAAGAGTCCATTTCAGATTGTCTATGGGATGCAGCCAAGAGGAGTTTCTGAATTAAGGGATTCAGAACAGACTGCTACTAGCAGTGCTAGTGTAGAAGAATTCGCTGAAGTGATAAAGGAACTTCACAGCCAGGTGAAGGAGTGACTATTGAAGTCAAGTCAGGAGTACAAACACAGAACAGATCAGCATCAGAGACAACTTCAGTTTGAAGTTGGTGATCTGGTTCTGGTGCATTTGAGGAAATAAAGGTTCCCGAGAGGAACATACAACAAGCTGAAAATGAAGAAAATCAGACCATGCAAGGTCTTGAGGAAAATGGGAGAAAATGCTTATGAGCTTGAATTAACCGATGGGATCGGAATATCTCCAATATTCAATTTCGTGGATTTATACCCATATAGAACTGGGGAAACAGAGACTTCAAGTGATGAACATCTAGAGGTTCAGTGGTAGAAGCATATGCTAGTTGCAGAAAAGCCACAGATGGAACAAATACTGAATACGCGAATGGGTAAGAAAACCAGAAGGAAGGAATATTTTGAATATTTGGTCAAGTGGAAGGGCCATCCTGTTGAAGATGCCAGCTAGGAGACTGAAGTAGAAGTTCTGAAGCATGGACATATCATGCAGGAGCTCATGGATAGGAGCCCATGCAAATTTTCAAGCGAGGGAGTATGATGCAAGAGAACCCCTCACGACAAGCAAGCCAACATGGAAGCAGAAGATAGCTGGAAGACGTCCAATGCAAGTTTTGAATTTCCCTTGAAGTTGATGCGCAAGTATAAATGAGATCATTTATTGAAGGTGCCTTGGTAAAAATGTAATCAGACCTTGAGCGCCCCGCTCTCGTCTGAAGTAGACCGAGGCATTTATAGTAGTTATTGTAAGTAGGTAAAATTGAATATTTTTATTAGACAGTTTTAGAAGAAAGAGGGAAACATGATATAGACACCCTCATTGTGCATTGTAACATAGTTCAGGAAGAGTTAGAAGAATCTAAGGAGCAGGAGAAGAAGAGCATGTAGAGAATTGTATGAAGAACACCCATGTACAGGCATTTGAATTAGTAGAAGAAAGCTTTAATTCAAATTCATGGTTTGTGCTGGTTCTCTGTGTTTTGATGTTGATATGCTCATGGATTTTTTCTTCCTGCCAAGCATTTTCTTTTAGTATGCTATGTATGTGATTTCATGTATGAACTGAAGTCATAAAGGGTGAGTGAATGAGTTTCAGTTGTTTCTCTAGTTGAACCAGAGGATTCCTACAAGGAGTGCAATTGAATTGTCCACAAGGAGTGCATTGACAGAAGGGTTCAATTAGAGATAGCTTTTGTTCTCATTTCCTTGAAGGTGCATATAGGCACAGTGCCATGCAAGGAGTGTGCAGGCCAAGGGAAAGCCTCAGGGTTGTAAACCTGAGAAAAGAACTAAAAGACTGCTGCTACAGGTGTGCGCAGAGTCAAGGGAGGTTGAACACTTGATGTGTTTGCAGAGTTGCCGCAAGGAGTGCGAGCAAAGGGTTCTAAATTCTAAGAGAGTGATCAGTTGGGAAAGCTTAGGAGGAGTAGAGCCTTCAAAATTCGTTGAAGGAATGAACTGAAAGTTTCACATCAAGAAATCCTCGAGGAGAGAGGAGCGATGGTCGATATCTTGTGAAGGAGCTCGAGGAAATCCCGTCAGCCATCAGATCCGACAGATTAGTGAGGAGGTTACAGCCACATCAGATTCTGAGTTCGAAAGGCTAGTGAACTGTTGGATCAGGAGTTGATTTCCCGTCCAATATTATATTTAACAAGAGTTGCAATGGGGTTAAGCCTTCGTAAGAGAGGTGAAGAGTTCCAGAGAAGTCATCAGAGAATTGGATTTTTCGAGCACGAAGAAATCTTGTCATACGGAATCACGATCCATGATTTCCTGGCAAGATCTGAACCATTCATTTTGAGGATGTGTGTCAGGAGATCCGGAAGAGTCAGGGTTCGGCATATCGAGGGTTGTGAAGACGAGGTACACAGACCCTGTGAAATCGCAAGACGTGAAATCCCGATGGGAGAGTGTGTGGGCCACAGTCAGAGCTAGTGGGGAACAGGTGGCACAATATCGGGAAATCGGGAAATTGGAGTTCCTAAGTTCGAAGGAAACGGGACCTCAAAAATCTCGAAATCCAGATAGAATCGGGACCGTCCATCTGGCAAGACACATGGAAACCATCGGCGTCATCGAGAAAATCCCAACAAGGAGTCAATCCATCGGCATTTGGAGTTTATCGGGATATCGGGGATCCTAGTGACAAGGGGTTTGTGCACTTTGAAATCGCGATCTGCGAAACCCCGATCAGTGGGGAACAGCTGTCAGCATAGCGGGGCTGAGGGAAGAGCCATAGTGGGAGCTAGTTTTCATCTTGATGGAGAATCGGTGTTCGAGAAATAGGGAAACCCACGGGTACGTGTTTTACGACATCGAAAACCCCGAAACCCCGATGGGAGTTATAGCTGCAGTCATATAGAGGAGGTCATGCAAACCAAGGGATTATCCTAGAAGGCTAACAGGCATTTAAGCGCGTTGGGGCTTTTGAAGTCCAAAACCCCGACAAGAAGAAACATAAGACTGCGGTCTTATCGGAGCCAGTCGTGTGGACGAAAGGCTTAGCTAGGTGAGGCTAAAACAACAAAAGGAATGTATCGAAGATCGGGGATCGGTGATTCAAGTTGTCATAATATTGCAGGTGTCGAAACCCTGATAGAAGGAATCCCGATAGCAGGAAGGGATTCCCTGGAGAGTTTTCTGTGGGAGGAAAATTTCCCAATAGGGAAATAGAAGAAATTCAAGTTCTTCGGGCCGAGGAAGGAGAGAGATCCTGTGAGTGGACGTGCCCTAGTAGGCATGCCTACGTCACACATTCTCTTCGCCCTTGTTACAAATTATCTCATAGTCATATCCCAACATTTTGGTGACCCATTTTTGTGGCTTGATGGAATAAATCCTTTGATCTAGGAAGTATTCTAGGATATGATGACCAATTCTAATATGGAAACATTGCCAAAGTAGGAATGGACATTATATATCCATAACATGCAATATAGCTATCATCTCCTTTTCATAAGTTGATTTTCCCAAGTGCCTCTTACATAGTTGTTTTATAGAAAAAGACAATGATAATTAATCCCTCTTGCATGAGTACAACTCTAATGCCTTTACCCAAGGAATCAAATTCCAAGACAAAGGTCTTAGTGAAGTTAGAAAAAGGGAGTAATGGGGTCGTACATATAGCATTATGTAAGTCCTAGAAATCCCATTTCATGGCATCATTCCAATTGAAATCATTTTTTTAGCAAGGTGTTGTGGCCACAACAAACCCCCTTTTTATTTATTTTTTATAAGAAAAAGGAAAGGGGCCCGTTACTGAAATTTGAGCTCTAATCCCTACTCCATTACTACTATGAGCCTATTGAATATTCTTTATCTACCTTGATGGGGTTAGGGGTTTATATATTTATTCATTATTTATCTTTGAGGATGTTTTCCATGACCAATAATATCTTTGATCTTGTACTTTCAGATGTTATTCATTATACCTTTAATTTGTAATGCTTATTTGATCCTTCTGTGTTGAGATTGACAGGTTATCTTTTGAACCTTTTTCATTAATTGGTTTTAATGGACTTAAAGGTATTTGTTGATTCTATATGACTGTAGGGTTTAATGCTTCATTTTATGACTTGAAGAGGAAGCCATTTTAAGGATATGGTGTGTCCCTATGCATCGTCTTGTACTATCATCTCACTACATCATGGAGAAGTGAATGGTTGGATTGAATGAACATCATATTGTTACTTTGCATCTTGTATATGTTGTCCTCATATTCATGCTCAAGCTCTCACATGTTAATTATATTCCCCAATTTAAAATATATAACTGGAATCAGAGGATCTTTAATCTTTTCCAAGTGTTTGAGATATTATTTTCGATTAGATGCAAACAAGAAAAACATTTCTAAATATTTTCCGTCACACTTACTTTATATCATCATATTGTTCATAATAGACAAATATCATAGATTATTTATGTTATGGAGAAATTCCCCTATGGCTATGGGTTAAATCCACAACAAAGAGATGACCTTTAAATAATGAACTCAATCCCATAACTGCAATAAAAATATCTTCTAATTAATTGACTAACTAACTACTAGTAAGGAAGAAAGAAGCATAGCATGTTTCCTACGTTCAACGATGATCCCATAGTTGAAGACCTTTCGCTTTGACACTCCCTCCAAAATTTCCCTTTGATCACCTACAAAAAAATCAAGTTGACAACTACAAAGTGGGTAGTTATATGATAACTAACTCTCATAAAAATGATTGAAAGTAAAACAATTAGATCAATTAGTGTTCTAAAAATTTGAATTCTTAAACATAAACATCATGCATTAAAACACAAATAATTGATAGGAAAGAGGTCTCTTTACTGATGAATAGAAAGACAAAGATATTTAACACCTATATCTATTACGACACTACTTCAGAAACAAACTTCAGGTCCCTCCACCCAGACCACTGACCATCAATAGTACCTCTGACTCCAATGTTCATGCAAGTCCAAAGAAGATTAACGAGATTCTTCTTGACCAGATATAAATAGAAAGAAAGGATAGAAACATGGGCTTCCAGGTCAAAGGAAATAAATCAATAGCAAGGGAACAAAGGATTGCATATGGGGCAAGAAAATGTTAGCATTATGATGCTTCCAGTATGATTGTTCTTCTCCTCTAGACTTAGGCTCATTTTATACCCTCTCCAAGTGGCTGGAGTGGTTACAAATGGTTGTGTATGGAAATAGGGGGTTAGGAACCGAGTGAACATGTCAACCCTTCCCAACCATACAAAAAATAACATTTTTTGAGTAAAATTAATGTGTACACGCCTTGCGATGGAGTAACATGCTTATGTGTGTGCCTTGCATAGCTGGTAGGGTGTGTGTATGTCAAAAAAATATTATTTTTGATGAATATAAAGGAGGAAAGGGGATTCATGTCTAGAAGTGGGAAAGGGAAAATAAAATCATAGTCATCAATGCATATGTGGTGGCAATTGAAGCTATGAAAAAATCTTCTAATAAATTCCTTCTTTTCATTTCCTTATTTTTTAACAGGCCCAACTCTTTTTCATAGATTTGTTAGTAAAATTGAAAGCAAAAAGAATGCAAATTGTATAACCTATTAGCAAGTGTCTTTTTCCTTGCATGACAAATTCAATTCTTCATGTGGTTCAGTGATAGGGTTGCAGAGTCATTCCCTATACAAGATACTTATGTTGAGAATCATGCCTAAATAGAAGAGAAATCTTATGCACACTAAAAAAACAATGATCATGTGCATTTGGTCACAAAGGATAGGAAACTAAATACCAGAGCCTCCAAGTGTTTGAAATAGATGGAAACCTCAAATTTCATATGCCCGCAACAAACTTCGAATCCATATATTTTGATCCTATCTTAATCCTCAAGTCTTTATTAAATTAGAAACTTGGAATCCCTTCCCATCCAGATCCTAAATATCCAGATATCCAGGTATAAGGACATTCTAACCATGCTTTAACTTTATCTCTAAAATTATCTTAATCTTGGATGTCGCCACATTTGGTAACCTTTCATGTCCAGGTATGGGTTGAGCCTAAGTAAATTGATGGTGTAGAATAGTTTCATCCAACAACCTCATTTCCATCCCATGTTCCTGACATCGACATGCTAGGTTGGATTAAAGTTCCAATTCTTCCTAGGTGTCACCTTACGTGGCCTTGATGTCCTCATATGACATATCATCTAGAATCTAGAAGTCTTGGTTTTTTTCAGCTTATGCCTTATTCTAAATCCTAGATCTCATATATCGGATGTAGTACCTTTTGAATACCCAACTAGATTTTTCCAGTTATCATCCGAACATAGGGCCTATTCTATTTCTAAGTCTAATGTGGAATTTGATTTGGCATATAATGTGTCATCTCCACCATCCATCCTCTTTGTCAACAATATTCATGTGATACTTATTTTGGGTGTCTGACTTGGATCTTGTGTGGAATCCATGTGGATTCCTAGGTTTTATATATCACAGAGCATCATAGATGATTTTAGGGGCGAAATTTTGCCCATGGGCGAAATTTAGGGGCTTCCAATTTTTTATTGGGCGAATTTTTTGTATTAAAGTGATTTTTTAAAACTTATGTCATTAGCCCATAATTTATTTTAGGGGAAAAATCGTGTACAGGGTTAGCCCTTGTTTTTAGGAGAGATAGAGGAAAAAAATATATATTTTTCCCCTGAAATTTGGAGGGACAAGCTTCCATTAGCCAAATTTCTAGAAGTATGGGAATTTTTTATAGCTTCTTCACCCTGCCATTTGGTAAAATTGGGGTTTATGGTTTAATTCGCCTAGATTTTGTGGTATGGGCACTAGGTAGCTACATTTTGGCCCTCCCACCTAGTATAAATTGTATGGCATCTGCCCAGGGTTAAAATCATGTCTTTGTTACCTGTCTGGTTCGTTCGTGAGAACTACAGAGTCTACTATCTAGTGACCATCTAGAAAATCTCTAAATCGCCAAGGCCTGGTTTACATATATTGAATTTTCGTGTTTATTTCCCCTCGATGGAACGGAAAGAGGGCAAGAGATGCTAGTGGTGGAGCCGCCCGTTCAGAGCAGAATTTGTGACAGTTATTAGCCTGGTGGTCCGTGGAGCCGCCTGTTCAGAGCAGAAGAAACTCGGAAGGTGCCGCGCGAGGCTTTGGCGGTGAATAATTACCAGGGTTTCAACTTTGCAAATGTCTTGATAGGTATTTACTAGTTACCTGGTCCTTCATCTTTAAATTCCTTAAAGATATTTATTTAAATTGTATGACAAAAACTGCAGACTTGGAACCAAATCCGTTTTGTCACAAGGGTGTGTATTTTCACGTTTTTTTATTTTGTTTATACTTATGCTTTTTTATTTGGATCCCCATTCCATTTCCCTGCCATGTGCACCCAATATCCAGCCAAGCTTTCATCCTTTTTCCATTCAGATTGCACCCAACGACTTTTCCAACTATCTATATTTGCAAGGTAAGAAAATTGTTAGCAAGTTTTAATACGAAATTATCATTCCAATACAAATAAATCCTAAATGAAATACAATCATAAAACACATGTAACATCCAATGAAGACAACCACAACGAAACTGCCTAACCCATATTCTCAAAAAATGCAATAAAATGATGACCCTAACATCAATCAGCTAAAGCTATCAGCAGAATTATATAATGAATATGATTCAATC
>JASDQU010102053.1:22090-71583 GCA_032191745.1 Picea mariana
GTTATGTGAAGTCCATTTGTAGATTGAAACACTTGTTGTTTAATTGGCCCATGTAGAAGATGTGGTGAAATGTTGTGATAAGTCCATTTGTAGATGGAAACACCTTTTGTTTAATTGGCCTATGAAAACTATTATTTGTAGAAGTATAACTGATGTACTGAAATGTTGGTTGACTTTATTGTAGTAGATGTAGTGAATGTTGATGTTGGGTGAAATGTTGGTTGACTTTATTGTAGTAGATGTAGTGAATGTTGATGTTGGTTGACTTTATTGTAGCAGATGTAGTGAATGTTGACAATGTTGTGAACTCCATTTGTAGATTGAAACACATTTTGCAATTGGCCTATACAAAATGCTCTTTGTCAATTTTGGTCGACTTTACTATAGTAGATGTGGTGAAATGTTGTGTGAAGTCCATTTGTTTACCCGACACCACTCACCAATATTTTACAAGATTTTATAATTCAGTGAAAGATTCACCAATATTTTACAAGATTTTATAATTCAGTGAAATATTCGCCAATATTTTACAAGATTATATAATTGACTAAAATATTCACCAAAAAATTATATATACATTTTATATTATTGATAAAATAGCCCTCAATTTTTCCTATGTATCATGGGGATTCGCCCATTTATTATACATATAAATTTAGGGGGGGTTCTTAAAATCACCCCTGCAGAGCATCTGTATCTAGCCTTTCTTTTAACAGGTACCCTCATTCAAATCAAAGATTCTGGATCCATGCCTTTATGAGATCCAATTAATACTTTCCACTTGTCCATTCTATTTTATTCCTCCAATGACCATGAGTTGGACAAGCCATTCTCACCTTGTGTGACATCCAATGTGGCATGTTACGTGTCATCTGACGTGACGTATGATGTTTCATCCAAGTTTCTAGTTATCTTGTGTTATTCTACTTGACTCACTCCTTGTCATATTGACTTGTCCTATCTGATGTGGCATCCGAACATCTGAACTTTCTTTATCCATGCATTTTCATAAGTCTAAAATTTTGGATGTGGAACCTTTATCCACAATCAGAACCTAAACCCAGAAGTGGAGCTAGGACTCATTTTTCCTTACCACATCTAGATTTGATTTTGTATATAAAGGCTTGTATATTTTTATTTATTTTATTTTATCCTAGATTTGTATTTTATTCTTTAATTTTTAATTTTTCTATTTTTAGTTTTATTTTATTTTCATTATTTTTATTTTTACATTTTATTTATTTTATTTTTTCGTTTTACTTTTAATTTTTATTTCATTTGATTTTTTATTTTCATTTCATCCATGATTTTTAATTTCCTACTTCCTACTATTAAGGAACTCTGTTATGTGAAGTCATTGGTTCAAAACCTTCAAATTACCTTGTGTGCCATGTGAGGGGCCACATTGGCATGCCTGGAGGTTATAGTGGTAGCAGTCGGATAACGCGACCATGTGTCATGTGAGTATGTGCCCAACCAGTTGTTGATTCTGCTAGTCACAAAAAAAAAAGTTTATTTCTTCCTAAATCCCATGTACATTTTATTTTTATTATTTTATTCCATGGGGGACATACCATACTAGGAAATTTCCCCTTCGGGACTTTATCATCAAACTTTCCCTTTTGGGAAATTTTCTCATTGGCACTTTATCATCAAACATGCACAATGGGGTGTATATTTTATTCCAGGAATTACCACAACGGAATTACTTTGGGGAATCACTTTTACATTAGGGATTGGCTTTACACATCATGAATGTTTTTGAAATCTCAGAGTTTGTATTTTATTATCATTTTAGGATATTTTTATTGTTATTTCACTTTTATGGGTTTTCCAAATTTCTTGTAGAATTATATTTATATTTGGTTTTTATTTATTTTATTTTTATTTTTTATTTAATTTTTGGCTTAATTTTCAAATCCCATTAGCCATGATACATCAGATGCATCCCAAATATGTTTTCAAGAATCCATAAGCCTAAATTAATATATTTTATTATTGTATTATTCACCATAAGACTTTCTCCATCGATACATCACCATTTTGGGCTTTCACCTATCGAGGGATTCACCATCGATCAACATGCCATGCATTTTCTAAGTCCAGAAGCTTGAATGCCTAAACTTGAGTTTATTATCTTACTCCTATGTTTATTACATTTATTTTCTATCGGGATATTCTTCATTTATTATCGAGATTTTTCACGTAAATTATTTTATTATTATTTTATGCCACCAGAGAATTACAACATCGGCTTTTCACCTTCAGGAATTCTTCTTGAAGTACCTTCGGAAACACTCTTCCTGCAAGAATATCAAACTTTCCATTTTGGGATGTCACTTTACCATGTCCAAGGCTTTTTCCGAAATCTGAAACCCACATACCTTTTGGGTTTCCACTTTCCAAATAACTTTCAGGACTTTGACTTCAGATTTAGTTTTTCAAGTTTTTCTATTCGGGTTTTCACCTTCTCACATTTTTCTGAAACCCCCTTTGCACATTACCTTTGGACTCATTCCTCCCATATTCCTTTTGGGTTTTCACATTTGGGTTTTCATCTTTGGGAGATTTTACCCATGAGAGTTTTTATTTTGAGAAGTTTGATTTTGGGATATAACTTGTTGGGCCTAGGTTTTGATGTGTTTTGCACGGTTAGAAACTCCCTTTTTGACAATTTCCTCCCCTCATTTCCACCTTTTCCTATCACTTATTTTACTATCTTGCCTCATTTTTCAAGGGATACACTTGAAGATCCTTATTAGGTAATAATTAATTGTTTCCTTATAATTCCCATTGTTTTTTATCAATACTTAGATAAGAACTCGTTGTGCCTAACATTGTTACTGGAAAAAAGTGCATATTCTTATAGCAAGATTACAAATCTGGTAACAAGATTGTTGGTTCGTATATAAGCGTTGTTCTAACTCTGAAATTTTGATATGGGTTTTTCTTATAGACAAACCAAGATGGCTTTCTTCCTATTAAGCCGCTCCTAACCTCATCATCGAGATCATCAATCTTTGGTCAAAGAAATAGGTCAACGAAGTCTAAATTAAGGATCCAATGTGATAATAAATGATGGAATGAATTCCATGCATGTCCCATGACATGGAATTCATAACAAAATCAATCTGTGTTCGATCCTCTACCTATTATAGTCTATTCTAGTCAATTTAGTGTGGCATGTATATCCTTTATTTTTATTTGAAGCAACAATTGATTGCATGGATTCAAATCCAAGGAACAAGGGATCTCATGCTATCTCATGGCACACCTTGTCCTTTTTGTATCAAAACTCTATAAATGAATCCATGTAATAAGTTCTAGGCTAGTCTAAGTTTTGATTGATTGGGAGCATTGAAGAGATCATTGTGTGACATTATAATTGTTCCAAACGATTTTGTTGATGATAATATAAGGGTGATTTCTATAATATGATTTTGTTTCTTGTGTTTATCATATTGTAGACTTCTATGCAGTGCGTTCCTAGCCAGGAGTGCCCCCTGAATTGGGTACGCACTACATAAATATTGTAGGTGAATATATGATATAGTTTTATTAATTTCTGGTTTGATTCCATTGCTCTTTTATTTCTACAAGTATTTTAAAGTTGTGTGACATTTATTACTATTCATTTGATGTTATAAGCATTTTGTTGTTTGTGTGTGTTATAGAGATTTTATTTATTGTTGTTATCAGAATTGGATTGACTGTGATACAAAATTATGTGAGTGTGTGGGGTTATGAATGCCTTTTAAGTAATAGGAATTATTTGATTACAACAAATGAGTTGTATAATGAATATGTGACATGAACATTTCCCGTAGAAGTGAAATATTGTTATTGGCTACTTAAACACATATCGCTCCAATAATTGAGAATATGTTCCTGGATTTGTTTTTCAGCATAAGTGATTCTTTTTGTTTGTTTATTTACATGTGCAAATTAATAGATATAGTTAAGCACCATTTATTAATAGAAATCTAATCCTAGATATACTTTTCCAGAATCGCATTAGTTTATGAATACTGAATTAATAACTTAAATGTAACAAAATTTGAGCAATTAAATTGACTAACATTTTTGGCATCATTGTTAGGGAGATGCTAAAGGGATTTGAGCATTGGTAATTTGGTTCCTTAGTTCTTTCATTTTTTTCTGCATATTATTTTTTGTTGTGCCGAAATTTACAACTTGGAGGAGGAGAACCGATAAGATGAGAGGTAAGAACTAGGGCATTCACTTTAGTGAGTTTCCTCAAGACCTCGTCATGTTGGTACAGTGTGTTTCCTTGATGTAAGTGTGTTTTTTTTAGTTTGAAAAAAACAAGATTAAATATTCATGAAAAGAAGAACCTAACGTATGTTAAAGGATAACTTGGTGATAGCAGTGTCTTAGTAGCATGAGGTGTTCAGGTATATGGCCATTACCAAGATTGATTAAGTTTACTTTGAGTGTGATGTGTTTCATTTATGTAGTTAATTTCATCCATCTTTTTGATATTAATGGTAGAATTATTAAAGGATATGTAAATAAGTTCCACTTATTTCAGGTGTTAGTAAGAACCTTCATGTACTAATCCATTTGAAAGAAGGAACTCTAAAACTAGGAAGAAAATTTTAAGGGTGCTCAAGAATTTGTTGAGTAAAGAAGGGCTTATCACTACCAGTAATTTCTTAAATCCTTATTTGATATTCATACCTATAACTAGAGACAGATATACATTTCAAGAAGAGTGAGGATCCATGAAAAACTACAGGAATAAGATACAAAAGACTTCCTTAGTCATCCATGCAAAGATGTAGAGAATGTTAATGAATCATGGACAATATCTAACAAAGAGCATGCACTGGATGTCAATGAATTCATTCACATGGACAAAATTGTACAAAATGGGTTATGGATGAAGACTATATGGTTTCATGGAACTAACAGTAGCTTCAAACCATTTCTTTTATTCTTTTTTATTACAGTATATCATTCACTAAGGAAGCATTTAGTTTTCTTGCAACAAAGTTCTTATATCATATTTCTTGCAGCAATGTTTCAATAAATAAAAATCTAGTTCCTGTAACAACAAGTTCAATTCCAACAGTAGATCAACATGCTTTCTAGATCAATCTCAAAAACAAGAGGGTACAAAGGTTCCGTTTCCAAATTTCACCCTATGTTCCTTCATCCAAAAGAAATACAACAACGTGATTCCAAATTCAGGTATGATGCATTCTTTTAAGAGATCTATCTTCTGGATGACTTAGCAGTACCACCAGTAATGATCATTTTTAGGAGTTCCTAGTTGTTACCATATTTCCTATAATTATAGATAGTAGATCCCAAATTTTTAGTAACAAGCTAGTTGTTACCAAACTTCTCATTGTTTCCAGAATTCTTCTCACCAATGGTTCCCTACTCTATCTTACCATTATGAATGCTCACTACAATAATCACCGCATTATATGTTAACCATATTACCAATGGTGTATCCCATCACATAGAAAACAATAATCATGATCAAGTGCGATTTAAATTGTGTTACCATTCTCATGACATGATTATGCATGACTTATTCCTAATCACTAAAAGGATTTAATGGAAGTCCCATTCTCGAATTATCATATTGTCCACTAAACCTTCCAATATATAAAATTGTTATCATAAGCCAAACCCTCCATTTCGACAGTGTTGAATAATTGATAATCTATGGGTTCCAACAAATTTATTGTCTCATGAGTATTGCATCATGAATCGTTGATGTGTCATTAGAAAAAAGTCGAATGGGATATAATATTTTCAAGCATACCCTAAATGCAGGAAGATATTTCAAAAATTAGGGTGGTGGTCATTCTATGAAAAGATCCAGAGAGTGACTAGGTCATTTGCAAAAAAAAATGATAGATATAGTGTTCATGTGGGAAATTTATCATTCACAATCTCTACCTGATTGGAGAAAGGGAATACCCCACTCCTATTTAAAAAAGGAATGACAATACATTATCTTTGTTGTTCACAAGTATATAACTTTTGAGGGGAGGTATGGGTTTACATTTCTCTATCACATTTGTTTTCTCTTGCACTTCAAGAATAATAAAAAAATAAATCATCCCTTCTTATGGAAGAGTCTCATGAATATGGTAGCTCATATATAGAAGAAACCTAGTAATGTTGAAATGGTAGCTTGTATTATCATAGGTTGGTCAAGATCCTTATTGTGAAAGAATTGAGGAAACATAATCAGACACGGAAACAATTCATATTTTGAAATGGGTTCTAGGAAGGGTTCGTTGCAACCCCAAGTGAAGACCTCAACTCTCAACGAGTTGAATTTGTCACTGTGAAGACAAGTATGAGCTTGAGGAATATAATATTACATTCATTAAACCTATCAAGGAAGAAACACCATCTAGTCATGTACACCATGTTCCCTCATCTAAATTAAAAAAGGAAGAATTGCATAATCAAGAAACTAAAATAGGAAATCAAGGAATTTGAAATTCTTGACCAACATATAAAGCAGGAGAATGACCTTTTGAAAGAACAAAGTGCTCATCTTTTTCAAACTAATAAATGATTGAATTCAAAGAACAAAATACTCCTAAGGAAAGAACATAAGTGGCATCGAGAGCATAGGTAACTAAGATGTAAAAATAGAAGATTGAAAATTAAGCTCATCACGAATAGCAGGAGGAAATGTGTCCATGCAACTTCCACATCTAACATTGATATTTTAATCGATGCATCAACTCATATCTTATCAATTGTGTGATCCATATTTTTTTTCAATTTTGGAAAATTTTGGAAGTAGACCTTCAGTAGAAGTTCACTTGCAAGAGGATATGTAATATCTTAAGTGTGGGGGAGATGTTGGGCACATATTTTGATGTGTTTTGTTCTTTTAGAAAATCTCTTTTTGACTATTTCCTCCCCTCATTTCCACCTTTTCCTTTCACCTATATTACTATCTTGCCTTATTTTGCAAGGGATACACTTGAAGAGCCTTCTCAGGTAATAATGAATTGTTTCCTTATAATTCCCATTGTTTTTTTATCAATATTTAGATAAGAACTTGTTGTGCCTAAAATAGTTACTGAAAAAGTCGTAGATTCTTGTAGCAGAAATTACAAATCTAGTAACAAGATCGTTGGTTCATATAGTAGCATCATTCTAACTCTGAAATGGTGATATGGGTTTTTCTTCCAGATAGACCAAGACAGAATTTTTCCTATTAATTCGCTCCTAACCTCAACGTCGATATCATCAGCCTTTGGTCAAAGAAAGAGGAAAAAAAAATCTAAATTGAGGATCCAATTTGATAACAAATGATAGAACAAATTCCATGTGTGTCCCACAACATGGAATTTGTAACAAAATCAATCCTTGCTCGACCCTCTACATGTTACAATCTATTCTGGTTGATTTAGAGTGGTGAGTATATCCTCTATTTTTTATTAAAGCAATGATTGATTGCACAACTTCAAATCTGAGGAAATATGGATCTTGTGTTATGTCATGGCATGCCTTGTCCTTTTTGTATCAAAACTCTATAAATTAAGCCATGCAATAATTTCTAAGCTAGTCTTAGTTTTGATTGATTAGGAGCATTGAATAGATTACTTTGTGACATTGTAATTGTTCCAAACACTTTTCCTGATGATAATATAAGGGCTCTTTCTCTAATATGATATTGTTTCTTGTTATTTAGTGTATTGTAAACTTCTCTTTAGTGCATTCCTTGCCAGAAGCGCCCCCCTGAATTGGGTATGCACTGCATAAATATTGTAGGTGCATATGATATAGTTTCATTAATTTTTGGTTTTATTCCATTGCTCTTTTATTTCTGCAAGTCTTTTGAAGTTGTGTCATATTTATTTCTCTTCATTTGAAGTTATAAGCAGTATGTTGTGTGCACGTGTTACAAGAATTTCATTTATAGTTTTTATAAGAATTGTATTGAGTGTGATACAGAATTTTATACATGTGTGTGTGATTATGAATGTCTTCTAAGTAACATGAATTATTTTATGATATTGAATGAGATATATAATGAATATTTGACATGAACATTTCTCGTAGAATTGAAATATTGTCATTATCTACCGAAACACATATGGCTCCAATAATTGAGAACACATTCCTAGATTGGTTTGTCAGCATACACGATTCATTCAGTTCATTTGTTTACATTTTCAAATTAATAGATATAGTTAAGCACATTTTACTAATAGAAATCTAATTCTGCATATATTTTTCTAGCATCTCATTAGTTTACGAATCTCAGATTGATAGTTTAAATGTAAGAGAATTTGAGAAATTAAATTGATTGACATGACTTTGGATTATTCTTTATTGTTTTTTTAATATTTTATTATTTTTTAGAATTTTGGATGTACATGTACAAGGTTATTTATTTCTATTTTTTATTACTTTATTTTCTCTTTAGATTCTAAGTCAAAAAATTAATGTTGGCTCAACGCTCCATCTCTCCTAACTCCACATACAAACTACAATGGGAGGGAAAAACGATATAAACTCCTTTCAATCCCTTGTCACAATTCATATGGGATAAATCATTAAGCTTATAAGATCAATGATCATGATTTACCCTAAGATGAGATCGACAATTGTTGAGTGCTTGCTTCTGGGGGTCAAATCTCAAGTTTCAGAAAGCCAAATTTGGCATGAGATGGCTTGTTGGAAAGATGAAGGAGAAAATAACATGTTAGAAGAAGTATTTTTCCATATTAACAACAAAAATGCTCAAAAATTTTGAGAAAAGAGGAGGCATGATTTTTCTTGGATATTGGCCACACATTTTTCTGCAGCCCATAATTCGAGTTTTTGAAGGCCAAAATAAGAAAATAAGAGCTCTTTAGGAATATTAGGACTTGAAGAATAACCTAAAATAATTTTTTCTTATTAATAGAGATTAATAAATGATAATATTTTAATTAATTTCCACAACTATTAATGTCTTGTCTCTTACTCAACTATAACTTAATTTTAATTGTTGTCAATTTGACTATATTTGCTTTGACAGGAAAATGAGGAGATGAAGAGTCTAAATAAAGACTTGGATACTAGGAAAATAAAAATTAGAGGAAGAAGAATGTTTGTAACTATGTTTTTAATTGTAAGGCCTTCTATTTCAGGGCCTCAAAAAATATAAATATTTTCTAATCTCCTACTTTAATGACTGCAATTTAGTTTAGAATTTTCTTTCTACAAGGAATAAACCGGTATATAGACAGTATAACAACAACAACATAATAACAGCAGATCAACTAGTAAAATGCATAAAATACGTACCTCAACCTCCAGGTTGGTTGATTTAGCCCCTTTCCTGTTTGTTCTTGTTATTGCCCAAACTGCCCCAAACTGAATATTATCCTCCCAGCCAACTAGGAACAACCTCTTCGGCTCCCTAGATCTAGGAAGCTTTGCAGTTTCCTAGCCCTTGAGCCCAAAGTTCCCAGCAACAACAGTTCCGTTGTGAGAGTTCCCCAAAAACAAATTGTTCTTCCAATTTCGTCCTATCTTTCATAATTTCAACCTCCTTCTTCTTCCCCCAATTTTCCCCAAAACAAAGATCCCTCTCCAAGTCCTCTCCCCTTTTCCTTATCCTCCTCTCTCAAATCCCCCTCATTAATTCCCCAACATCATTACCCCCCCATTAATTCCCCAACATCTTTATCCCCCCATTAATTACTTCACCTATCTTTTAATAATAAAATAATAAAAAGACTCGTTTAATTTATTTTAATAATTAATTAAATTTAAATTAACAACCATGATAAATAATTGATTAAATTGGGGTGTTACATACAACCACCCTTCAAGAAAATTCGTCCCGAAGTTAGAGTAATTTACAATACAAGGGTATTGACACATGATTCATACATCCACATCAAACAAAAAATATCATCAATTTAAAATACTTATACATACTAGTGTACATGTGCAAGGCATGCATGTGTAGCTAGCACATATAGGACTCACACATGCACTAATGACAATAAGTATCACTCCTAAAGTAATTCTTGTATGCATCCAATCCAATCAATGAGACCATTAATTTCATAAAATATAGTAGACTATTTAAAATGTTTGTGAAATCCCTCAATTATAATAATTTAGCACAAGAAATATTCACATAGATAATTGTAGTTCAGTTAAGAAAATATAAACATACATATATACATATTTTTCAAAATGAGGAAATCAAGAAATTCTACCATAAGGCGAAATCCCCACACACTCTCAACTACTTCTACTCATCCTTCCTCTCTAACCTACTTCCATATTCTTCCATTTCTATCCTTCCTCTGTTGGACTATCTTGGAGCGTCAACTATATTGACCTAACTTTGTATAGAACCCATAAGAGGAAGTGTCAACTCTCTTGAACAAGCTTCCCCAACAGGCATATGGAAGTCATCATCACATGTCTAGGGGAGCATGAGCTAACACCATCCTCCCATGATTCCAGGTTTCATAGAATACACGGTGGGAAATTCCTCCACCCCTCCTAATAGAAATAGGGTCAAAACCCTACCATGGACCATACAGTGGCACTGTGTTGTTGGGAATGTTTTCATTGTATATTCAGTTTTAGGAAATCTTGCCACTTGAAAAACATGCACTTGTCCACACATCATAGAAATGCATTTGAACCAATATAATTTCACATACAAATATTCATACCATATTGTTTCTTGTTTGATGTTCATGACATCAACCTTTTATCATCGTTATACTTTGGCTATTTCATAACCTATTGACTTGTAGATTAGTCTATAACACAACTCATACATATCTATGCATTATCATCATATAAATGCATTTAATCATATCCTCAATTCGATATCCACGTACCAACAATTTTAAATATCAAAATTTACAAGTTAGAATAGATTGCATAATATTCATCATAATTCAAATAATGATAAGCATTCATAGAATTGACATTCGCATAGGTCCATATGTCTTAAAAGTTCAAGTGTATAATTAATAGTTTCATAGTAAATAGAAGATAAAGATGATTAGGCCTTAAGTAATTATAGCTATCTAAGTCAAAGGGTGGCATTACATACACCCAACCTTCGGAAAACATATTCCTGAGGTGGTCAAAAAAGTGAGGGATGATCTCTTCGTAAGGTCTCTGCATCCTCCCAAGTAGCAGATCATGGGCTATACTTGTCCCAATGGACATTAACTTGGTCTACCAGACAATTCCTAAGTTGTCAGACCCTACAATCCAATATGTGTAACAGTTCGACAATGAGGGTTCATGCGTCCGATACCTGCAATTCCTTCCATTTCAGTTAATGAGATTCATCAACAACCTAATGACGTAGAACAGATACATGAAAAACATTATGAGTTTTATGCAAGTAGGGTGGCAGTACGAGACGATAGGAAATGGGTCCAATTCTTTCTTGGATTTTGAATGGTCCTATAAATCGATGCGACAACTTTTTCCCCTTCTTGAACCAAATGTTACTCTTATTAGGCCTAATACGAATGCAAACTTGATCTCCCACTTTATAAATTTGGTCAGTCCTATGTGCATCAACAAACTTTTCTGTCTATATTGTGATTCCTTTAGTCGTTGCCTAATCTGAATCACATGTTCCTCCATCTCTTGAATCAATTCTGACCCAACTTCCACTCAATATTCTAACCTTTCCCAACCCAATGGTGTCTTGCATGGCCTTCCATACAGAGATTCATAGGGTGGCATTCCAATGGAGCTATGAAAATTGTTATTGTAGGCGAACTCTACCAAAGGTAAGTACTTCTCCCAATGGGTTTGATTATCCATAACATACATCCTAAGCATGTATTCCATAACCTGATTAACTCTTTCAGTTTTCACATATGTTTCGGGATGATATGTTGTGCTTAAGTTCAAGTGAGTTCCCAACATTGACTGCAAACTTGTCCAAAACCTAGATGTGAATCGGGATTCCCTATCTGAAATGATCTTCTTGGGTAACCCATGCAAATGAATGACCTCACTTATAAACACGCCTGCCACATCAATGACATCATAAGTGTCTCTAACCACAACAAAAGGAGCACTCTTGTTCAACTTATCAACTATCACAAGAATGGCATTGTGGCTATCCGATGTGAGTGGAAATCCCACAACAAAATCCATAGAAATGACTTCCCACTTGGACATAGGAACATCATGCGGTTGTAGGAGACCTTCCGGGAGGTGGTGGTCATCCTTCACTTGTTGACACTCTAGGCACTTGGCGATGAAATGGACTACATCATGCTTCATTCCTACCCAAAAGAAAATCTTCTTCATGTCTGTGTACATTTTCTTCACACCTAGATGTTGTAACACCCTGTTTCCCCCAACTTGTAAATATAACTGGACTGGCCAAGAACTATGGCAAACTCATAAATGTGAATATGTGATGTAAATGGACCTTGAGGAAGAGGTCAATGAATGTGAATAACATTCTGAATTTATTGCAGGACTGTTGATGAGGGGATGTGCAGAAAAAGAGACCACGATGGCGGTGGAAGGCACCTGAAAAGGTGAAGTTAACTTCCACCAAGAATTAAATACCGTATTTGGACTCCACTGGCCCAAAGAACCAAAAGCGGCTTGCTGGCCCTGAAATTCAATGCCTCGCAGGCTGGTAGGCGGATGGCTTGATGAGGGATGGGATGGTGAACCGCCCATCCGTGGAGCCATTAGGTATGATCGACGCGAGGGTAATCGTGCCACACGCAACCTCGCGAGAGGATAAGGCATATGGTAGAAGCGACGAGGAGGGGAGATGCGAGGGGAACTCTGGCATTATGCAGAGTGAGTGATAGCAGAGAGGAAGGATTGCAACCTTCGCTCCTAGTCACTGGCAAACAAAGAGATGCAGTCTCAGAGCATCGTGGTCTCAGCTCGGGGGTGGCTAGTGGTAAATCCGCTGGGAGTCGCTACGCCTATGGTTGGGTGGAAACGAGCACGCCTCTTAGCAGTTGCTCCCACTTCTGAAGTTATTTCTGATAAGTGTTTTGTTCATATTGCATCTTGAAATTCATATGCTGACATATATGCTCATAAACTGTGAAATGGTGAACAATTACAGTATAAGAATGTCTATGTAGTGTTTTGATAAGTAATGTTAGATATATTCTTATAACAGAAAGACCACGCATGGATTCTATTGATACATGAATTTAATTTGGCATGGGTCGAACTAAGTTAGGCTTCCAGCGCATTCTCGGGAAGCTGTTTACCCGTATCTACCTCTGGAAATGCCCCGGTATAGATCTCTTCACAGAGATTTCCTCCTTAAAAAGGTTCACCAAGAACCCAGAAAAAGGACTTGAACGCACAAGTCTTATTAACCTTGTACGAGGAGGAATGACCCTCTTAAGGCTCCAAGGTAGCAGTGTAGGGATATGTAACAAATCGACGAATGAGCTTTCGTCGGGTAACCCATAGCCATTCATGACCGTTAGATTGACGGAAGTAACGAGGGCTTTACATACCTCGCACTTTTTCCCTCTATCTGCGTGAACAACGAGGAAATCAGGATCATAGATTCCAAAACCCAGGAGAACATTTGGACAATTGATCTTTCGACATCCACGAAGTAGTGGAGGAATGCACAAGGTGGGACAATCTGATCCGTTGGATCTCATCAGAAATCCCGTCAACCGTTTGATTGGGTTAAGATGCTCGGAGTTTATTCTCTGGAGTGTGCACAGAAAGAATGGATCTAGACCGTTAGATCTTGGTCCGATTACCCGTCAGCCGTCGGATCGGATAGGTAAGTTCCTTTTGGGTTGGCGTTTGGCGAAGCCTGAGGGTTAACCTGAACCGTCCCCCTTTAGGATAGGTGTTAGGGATCTGGAAAGATTCGGGATATTGGCCATCGGCATATCGGAGATCCTGAGGTCGAGGGAATCGAGACGCGATAAGTCACGAACCCCGAGAGTTCATCTGGACCGTCCATCCGTTTAGGACGCGTGTCGGAAATCCGCAGAGAGTCAGGATATTCGACATTAGGAAATCAGAGTTCTTGAGATCGAAGGGGTTAGGACATCACAAGTCTCAAAATCCCGACAAGATCAGAGCCACCCATTTGTGGGGATGCATGGCAGAGATCCAGGCCATCGGGGAAAGTCCCGACGAGGAGGCCGTCCATCGGAGTTTGGCTCATCGGGATATTAGAGATCCCGGTGACAAGTTATCGGTGCCCTTTGGAATCGTGAAACACAAAATTCTGATGAGTGGGGGCTAGTTGTCCGCACATCAGAGAAGGAGGTTAGTGCCACAGTGAGGGGCCAGCTGTCAACAAACCGGGGAGTTGGGATTTGCGAAATCGGGAATTCCATGGACATATGCACTTTGGCATTGAAAACCCCGAAAAACCGATGAGGGACAAGGCTGTTGTCTTGTCATATAGAGGTCACATGGATTAAAGACTTAGCCCAGGAGGCTAAGGCAACAGAGGAGCGTATCGAGATTCGGGGATCGATGAACCAAATTTTTGGGACATCACGAGTGTCAAAACCCCGATGGATGGGAGAGATTCTTTCGGAGGATCTCTGAGTCTATCCTGACCGTTAGATGTGGAAACAAGACGTTGACTATTCTGCCTTTAATGGGGGGGGTGGGGTCCGGAATTGGACGCGCAACTCTCTAACGGTTGAGATTAAGTCATCATGATTAATGGTGCTCAGGCGGATTCCAGACCCCCCTTGCCATTCTGCCTTTNGGGGGGGGGGGGGCGTCTGGAATAGTGTGGCGTGTGAAGTGGGGGCCCTCCCTGTCACGATGACCACCGTGTCATGTTTCCTTGTCGCCACCTGTATTACACCTAAATGCGCGACGAGGCTTGTTCTCATTGGTGGTTCTCTACTCCTATTGAGATTTGTTCCTATTGGCCAATTGCTGAACCGGTAGGGATTTAACCTCATTGGCTGGTCGCTAGCCTGTCAAGATTTGGTGGTTGTAGAGTCGAATGTTTAGACAACACTGTAGCACCGAGGCACGGAATCCAAATAGGCACTACGTTCAAATTGAACCATGATCATGACCCGCGATCGCATGAGAACGGAGAAGAAAGAAAGAGCCAGTTGGCCTTGGGTCTCCATGGTTATTTAAGGGTTTGAGTCCGACAGAGGTCCAGAAAAAATTTGATTTAGTTAGTGGGTATGTTACAGATGTGCACAACCAATTTCTCTATGGGATTCCTTGAGTATGATGCTTCAAATATACCCACCTTCGAGGATGTACATCCTTCCCTGATATCTTAATAATCCATCTACTTCCAGGCTATATCCTTTATACTTTGGATCTAATTACCTCCCACTCTAGAGGGTTGAAGTAACCTTTAAATACCAACTATCTCCAAGAAGTTTCCCCAACACTTGCTCCCTTAGATTAACTTTTAAGGGTACCAAGGAGAAGACACATGGTCTCCTGCTTAAGGCGTATGTGACCACATTCTCCTTTCCCTTGATGTACAAAATTCTAAAATCATAATCACTCATAAAATCACAATAGCGCCTCTGCCTAGCATTGAGATCTCTTTGAGTGAAGGGGTGATTTAAGATTTCATGGTCTGTTTTGAGCTCAAATCTTCTTCCCAGTAGATAATCCCTCCAAAGCTTCAGAGCTAGCATTACAACTACCAACTCTAAATTGTGAGTAGCGTAAAGCTCCTCATGTTGCTTCAACTTTATTGACGCATATGCTATCACTCCCTCATCTTGCATTATCACAGCCCCCAATCCTTGCTTCGAGGCACCTGTGCATACTCTGAAGTCTTTTTCCATATTTGACACTCATAGAATTGGTGCACTGGTTAGTAGCCTCTTAAGCTCGATGAATGCAATATAAAATTCCTTTGTTCATTCATATCTGACCCCCTTGCACTGGAAGGTGGTGATGGTTTTCTCTATCTTAGAGAAACCTTCCACAATCCTCTGATAATAACCATCTAGCCCCATGAAGCTTCTCACCTCATGAGCATTTTTCAGCACTGGCCATTCCATAATGGCCTTTACCTTTTCAAGGTCCACAAAGATTCCTTCACTAGAAATGATATGACCTAAATAGTGAATTTCTTTCTAGAAGAAATAACACTTCAACAAATTTCCATACAATTTGTTCTCTCTAAGGCATGACAACACCACTCGCAAGTGTTCCTCATGTTCTCTTTTGTTCTTGGAATAGATGAGGATATCATCCAGAAATACCTGTACAAAGTGGTCTAAGTACTTTCAGAATACACCATTCATGAGGCTCATGAATACTGCTGGCACATTGGTCAAACCAAAAGGTACTACCATGAACTCGTAATATCCAAACCGAGTTCGAAAGGGAGTTTTAGGAATATCACCTTCCTTAATCCTTAACTAGTGATACCCTGATCGCAGATCATTTTTTGAGAAAATTGTTGCTCCTTTCATTTGATCAAAGAGGTCATCTATTCGTGGCATTTGGTACCTATTTTTCATTGTAGCACAGTTCAAGTCCCTATAATCTATACATAGTTGTAAGAAACCATCCTTCTTCTTGACAAAAATTACTAGTGCACCCCAAGGTGAAACACTAGGCCTTATTATCCCTAAGTCAAGTAGTTCCCTCAACTGCATTTTCAACTCACAAAGTTTCAGCGCCGTCATCTTATACGGTGTCTTGGAAATTGGCTCTGCACCAAGTTTTAGTTCAATGGTAAAATTAACTTCCCTCTCAGGAGGTAACCCTGGAAACTTTTTTGAAAAAACATCCTTAAACTCCGACAATACTGGATACTGATCCATGGAGGGTCCTTTACCTTCATTGACTACTTCCACTACATATAAGCAACAACCTAGATCTTCCTCCCCTGGAGAAAGTCCTAGGGGCCTTCCCCACAAATCCAGGATGTTGTGGAATGGTTTACCTCATACCTCCATTTAATCTCATGTGCTCCTCCGCATAATGAGCATTTTCAACTTCTTCAGCTACTGACGATGGTTTCCACATCCGTACCATGTCCCTTATCTTAGGGTTTAACCCATACACAAAATGTTATACTTGTCATTGATTGGTATCCATGTATGAGACATATTTTACTAACTCCATGAACCTAATCTCATACTCTTCCATGGTCATGTTTCCCTGAACTAGAGCATGAAATGCTCCTACTTGTTTTTCTTCATGGTACGCAGGAATATATTTCATCTAGAACCTTTCCTCAAAAAGCTCCCATGAGATGGTGTCTGGGGTAAGGTGCAACTGCCTCTCCAGGTTACCCCACCAGTTCAAGGCACTGTCCCTCAACTAAAAGATTGCTACCTTCACCTTTCATGTGGAAGCATAGTCTCTTAAGGCAAAACATCATGTCATTCCTTCCAACCATGCCTCTACACGTTCACTTGCACGACCTCCATAAAACTATGGGAGTTTGATCTTATGTAGTTCTCTAGTGATGTCTCATGGTGGAGGCCCTCCCTCTAAGTGCCTCGTGTTATAAAAATAGGATCGTGGAGAAATAAAATAAAACAAATGCGGAAAAAAAACACATAAGATACACAATACAATAGAAACACAGATTTACGTGGTTCACCCAGTGTGGGCTACATCCACCAAAGAAATTGCCAGGTCCTTCCCTTATTATTATCCAGCATATGAAGGGATACAACCTACAGAAAACCCATTGTAACTTCCTCTTCTTTCTCTCACAGTCTCCTATCTCAGAATACAATATTCACCATCAACCATAGCCACAATTCATTTCCCTCATAAAAGAGGGTTTCCTTCTAGGGAAAAAAATCCTAACATAATCTCTATCGTTAGATCTGCAACCTTATAATGAAAAATCTAGATTTACAATGAAATTACAATATACATTTACAAGGCAATTTTTTCCTCGGGGGCTTTGTCCCCAAATCCCCGCTGGGGGCCCGCTTGCCCCCAAACCCTCAGCCGAGGGGATAGCCCCCCCAGACCCCGCAGAGGGGGTACCCCCCCTCTGCACTCACCCGCATGGAAGAGTGTACATACTTCTGGGGTGTAAATAATTCATGGGGTATAAACACACCTGAAAGTAAAAGATCTTTGAATCAGGAAGATAATCAAGCTCCACAACCAAAAATCTCCCACTTGGAGACTGATCTCAACAACTCCACCGCTGCTGTATATGCTAGACTCTGAACCTTCTTCAACCTGGAAAATTTATCATCTTCATCTTCATTCTTGAAGACCAACTGAAATTGAGTAGGAACTCAGTTTCTCCCTGGTTACTCCCTTTGTTAACATGTCTGCAAGATTTTGGCTAGTGTGTATCTTTTCCAACTTCAAATGTCCATCTTCCAAGGTAGATTGTATGAAGTGGTACCTCAACTGTATATGCTTAGTATTTGAATGGAAGGTTGAGTTCTTTTCAAGATGAATGGAACTCTCACTGTCACAATACAACCTGTTATTCTCTTGCTTCTTTCCCAATTCCTCCATAAACCTCTGTAACCAAATCATCTCTTTACTAGCCTCTGTAGCAGCAACATACTTTGCCTCTGTTGTTGAAAGTGCAACAACCTTTTGCAGTTTTGAAATCCAACTTATTGTTGTTCCACCTATAGTAAACACATACCCTATGGTACTCCTCCTGCTATCTTTATCACCTGCCATATCTGAATCAACATATCCTTGTAGAACAATTTATGAACCTCCAAAACATAATGCATGATTAGCAGTACCTCTCAAGTATCTAAGAATCTACTTTACTGCCTCCCAATGTTCTTTACCTGGATTGTTCATATATCTACTCACAACTCCCACTGCATGTGCAATATATGGTCTTGTGCAAACCATTGCATACATCAAGCTCCCAACTGTTGATGAATATGGGACCCTGGACATGTATTCTATCTCCTCCTGTGTCTTGGGACACATTTCCTTAGTTAATTTGAAATGGCTGGCCAAAGGTGTACTAACTGGTTTTGCATTATGCATTCTAAACCTCTCCAACACCTTCTCTATGTACTCACCTTGAGACAATGTCAGTTTGTGATTTTTCCTGTCTCTTGTTATTCTCATACCAAGGATTTTCTTTGCAGCACCCAAATCCTTAATCGCAAATGAATTGGATAATTTATTTTTGAGCACATTTATATCCTTCATATTAGACCCTGCAACAAGCATGTCATCTACATACAATATCAAGATAATAAAGCTTCCATTTTCTAGCTTTTTAAAATAAACACAGTGATCAAAATGACATCTACTATAACCCTTTTCTGTCATAAACCTGTAAAACTTCATATACCATTTCCTTGGAGCTTGCTTTAGGCCATATAAGCTCTTCTTCAGCCTGCATACCAAATTCTCCTTCCCTTTGACCTCATACCCATGTGGCTGCTGCATATAAATCTCTTCCTCCAAATCCCCATGGAGAAAAGTTGTTTTTACATTTAACTGTTCAAGATGAAAATCTTCTACTACCACAAGACTTAAAATAGTTCTAATTGAATTCATTTTAACAACAAGAGAAAATATTTCATCGAAATCTATACCTTTCTTTTGTGCAAACCCCTTTACAACAAGTCTAGCATTGTACTGCTTTTCTCCTCCATCTTCTTCCTTCAACTTGTAAACCCATTTATTCTGCAATGCTCTTTTTCCTGCAGGCAATTGAACCAAGTCCCAAGTATGTTTATTTACCAAGGAATCCATTTCCTCTTTCATGCCTTTCTCCCACTTCCTTTTGGTGTCTACCTGCATTGCCTCTTCATAACATTCTGGTTCACCAGAATCAGTCAACAATAAATAATACAATGAAGGAGAGTATCGTTCAGGGGGTATACTTAACCTAGTAGATTTTCTAACAACACTTGCAGGTGTTTGAGGTACCTGCTTCTCTCGTTGTTGTACATTTTGATTTTTTGGTTCCTTTGGAATTTCTTTTTCAGTGATCTCATCAAGCACTGTGTATTCTTGTTTTTCTTTTTCCTATTTCTTTCCTTGAAACTGATCTTTGTACATGACCTTCTCATTGAATATGACATCTCTACTCCTAATGATTTTGTTATTTTCATAATCCCATAAGCGATAACCAAAATCATTAACACCATATCCAATAAAGATACACTTCTTGGATTTTGCCTCAAGCTTTGTTCTATTTTCTTTATCAATATGGACAAATGCTTCACAACTGAAAGTTTTCAAAAAAGAATAGTTTAATTTTTTTTCCTATCCATTCTCCTCTGGAATTATACCATCCAAAGATCTTGAAGTTCCTCTATTTATTAAGTAAACAATAGTATCTACAACATCTTCCAAAAACTATAAGGGCAAACTAGCATGCAATCTCATACTCCTTGCACGCTCCATGATTGTCCTGTTCATCCTTTCTGACACACCATTTTCTTGTGGTGTTCTTGGAACTGTCTTCTCTCTATGAATCCCATGGTATGAATAGTAATCATCAAACTCCTTGTTGAAATATTCACCTCCATTATCTGATCTGAGACACTTCACCTTTTTTCCTGTCTCATTTTCAACCAAAGCTTTCCATTTCTTAAAAGTATCAAAAACATCGGATTTTTTTCGAATGCAATAAACCCAAGTTTTTCTAGTTGCATCACCAATAAAAGTAATATAATAATGAGATCCACCAAGAGATGATACCTGAGCTGGTCCCCATACATATGTATGCACAAGCTCTAGCTTTTCACTCTTCTTTTCTTTTTCGACTCTGAGAAATCTGACTCTCTTATGTTTTCCATAAACACAATGCTCACAGAAGTCCAAATCAATTTCTTTAAGATCTGGAAACAAATTTCTTTTGTCAAGTATTTGCATCCCCTTCTCACACATGTGTCCAATCCTATGATGCCACAGTGTTGTATCCACTCCTATAGAAGCTAAAGAGATAGAAGAGTTAGTATTACCAGTACATAAATATAATGCACCTACCTTCTCTCCTTTCACTATCACCAATGATCCTTTGATGACCTTCCACATCTTATCTATAAATATGGATATACAACCTTCACTTGCCAACTGCCCTGTTGAAATTAGATTTTTCCTTAAATCTGGAACATGTCTTACCTCTTTCAAAAACCATTGGTTTCCATTGCGTTGCTTTATTTTTACCTTTCCCATTCCAATAATTTTGCATGGTGCATCGTCACCCAAATGAACCTGTCCAAAATCACCTTGAACATAATCTAGAAAATGTTTCCTATGGGGTGTGGCATGAAATGAAGCCCCTGAATTTACTACCCAAGACTCATAAATATTATCTACAGAAAGAATCAAAGAATCTTGTAACACATCACCTGTTACATTTGCTTCCTAATTTCTCTCATGTTGTCCATCTCTTTGTTTATTTGGAGCTCTGCAGTCTTTCTTCATATTTCCTTTCTTCCCACAATTCCAACACTCTATCTTTCCAAGTTTGGATTTGGATCTGCCCTTCCTAGAATTCCCACGGTTCCCGAAACCCTTTCCTCTATCCTTTCATCTTCCCCTGTTCTCCATGTTCAACACATTTCCTGATGTCTCACCTGTTCTTTTCCGTCGCATTTCCTCACTAAGGATAACACCAACAACATCATCAAATTTTAAAGTATTTGAACCAGAGATAGAGTTATTTACAACCATGACCAAGCCCTTCCAGCTTTCTAGCAATGAGCACAAGATTAGAAGAGCCCTGACCTCATCATAAAAGTCCACTTTTACAGAACTTAGTTGATTAGTAACCGTATTAAAATCATTTAAATGATTTGCAGCATACCCACCTTTCGACATCTTCATATTAAATAATATCTTCATTAGAAATACCTTATTGGATGCCGAGGGTTTTTCATACAATTTGGCCAATGCATCTATCAAACCCTTCGTTGTCTTTTCTTTGGAAATATTGAAAGCCACCAACGCTGCCAGGCTCAGCCATATCATTCCTAGAGCCTTTCTGTCAAGAATCTCCCATTCTTCGTCCTTCATAGCCGCCAGCTTATTTGCTATTCCTCCCAATGGTAGGAATATATCATTTTGATATAAATAGTCTTCCATCTTCATCTTCCATAACTTGTAGTTTTGGCCATTAAATTTCTCGACCCTAAACTTTCCATCTTCTGACATTGCTCCCACTCGAACCAGGAACCCTCTTTTCCTGCAAGTTACCTTTCGCTCTGATACTAGTTGTTAGAAAAATAGGACCGTGGAGCAATAAAATAAAATAAATGTGGAAATGAAACACAGAAGATACACAATACAATAGAGACACAGATTTACGTGGTTCACCCAGTGTGGGCTACGTCCACTAGAGAAATTTCCAGGTCCTTCCTTTATTATTATCCATCATATGAATGGATACAACCTACAGCAAACCCGTTGTAACTTCCTCTTCTTTCTCCCACATTCTCCTATCTCAGAATACAATATTCACCATCAACCATAGCCGCAATACATTTCCCTCATAAAAGAGGGTTTCCTTCTAGGGAAAAAAACCCTAACATAATCTCTATCGTTAGATTTGCGACCTTATAATGAACGGTCCGGATTTACAATGAAATTAAAATATACATTTACAAGGTAATTTTTCCTTCGGGGGCTTCGGCCCTGAACCCTCGCTTGCCCCCAGACCCCCCAACCGAGGGGATAGCCCCCCCAGACCCTGCAGAGGGGGTACCCCCCCTCTGCACTCCCCTGCATGGAAGAGTGTACATACTTCTGGGGTGTAAATAATTCATGGGGTATAAACATGGCTGAAAGTAAAAGATCTCTAAATCAGGAAGATAATCAGGCTCCACAACCAACACCTCGATGCTTCAGGTTTACTCACTCCATATGGTGGGGGTTCCACTTCAACATCTGCTGAATGGCGTCCCTTTAATGTCTCATTAATAGAATCTAAGGAGCACAAAATGAGAGATAATTCAGGTGATGGTGGTGGCAGCGCTGACATTGGTGGTCCTTGCGACAATTCCCCTCGACCTCAATTTTCCGAGTCCTAACCATCTTGAATAATGTAATATGCATAAAACCAAATGCTTATCAGGGAAGAGTTTAAGGCATTTCACATTTTCTTAAACTTATACTTGCAAACATAGGGTTAGGTGTAAGTTTTTTTTTACTTGTCTGCAAACAAACATTACTCTCTTTAGGGTAAGTGGCTAAAGGTCGGGGTCGAAATACTCTAAGCTTGGTGACTTCTTCGAGGTAAGATACCAACTAGAATTACATTCATTCCACAAACCATGATAACATTTATTTATTGAAGGCAGAATTGTGACAAAGTTCTCATTAGATGTTGATTTGAAAACAAAAAGATGTTTTTATGCCTTGTATAAATAACCAAGTGAATCAAAATGATTTTTTGTACTTTTGCATTGACTAGCATTCACAAATGTATTGTTTGCCCTTATTTCTTATCTTTTGGATATGTTAGAAGTAGAGATTTATTTGAGTAATACAAGGGTAAGTGTTGAAAAAGAGAATGTTGCATGGACTTAATGAAGGCTAACTTGGCAATATGGACTTTTTAGAAAATTTCAATGTACTGTGTGCTCTTTATAGAATTTTGTTTACTATACCCCTAGTTATCTAAAATCTGTTTAAATTTTAAACTTTAGAGGATGTTTCATGGACATAATAGAGGATAGTGTAGGAACCTGTGCTTTATAGAA
Source organism: Picea mariana (assembly GCA_032191745.1). Classification (NCBI taxonomy): domain Eukaryota; kingdom Viridiplantae; phylum Streptophyta; class Pinopsida; order Pinales; family Pinaceae; genus Picea; species Picea mariana. The sequence goes on from JASDQU010102053.1 coordinate 45,733, forward strand.
AATTTTATTGTACCGTGATTTATAGAATTTCTTACTATATACCTGGTTATTTAGAACCTGTTTATCTCTATAGCAATGCCACTTGACACATTTCTTATATTTTTTCTTGTATATATTTTAATATATATATATATATATTAAAATAAAAATAATAAAAATAAATAAATAATAAATAATAAAAACATTTAATGGTATGGGGTAGGCAGTGTGGAGCCTCGCATGAGGCCTGCATGTCTCCCGATCCCCACCCACCTAAACTAGTTCTCGACCTTCATTCCCAACCTAACCTATCTCTTGACCTTCACTCCCAACCTAACCTATCTCTCGACCTTCTCTATCATTTTTCCCCAATTGACCAACCTACCTCTGCTCTGCACCTAGTGTTTGGTGTCTCTCAAACCTCTGGACAAAGATCCGGGAGCTCAGAGTTCCATTATAGAGCAATCACCAGAATCAGAAGCAGAAGAAGAAAGGGTAATGGATTCAGCACCGCTTGACGATTTCAGGTGCCCGATCATCCTGGAGTTGATGAGCGACCCACTGATCCTGTGTATGAGTAAGCATATGACAGGTCCTCCATCCAGTGCTAGTTCGAGTCCGGTAAGAGCATATCCCCAACACCACCATTCCCCTCCATGATACGAGGGTCATACCCAATTACGCTCTGAGGAGCATGATATCACAGTGGGCACATGCCCACAATGTCGACTTCAAGCATCCTACGGTGGGCCGACGTAGGGTTTTCTACTAATATGTCTATGAGAAGGGATACCATGAAGCATATTAAAGTGATAGTGAAGGACAATCATGAGACATGCCCCTGTATTGTGGAAGTCGGGGCCGTGGAAAAAACATTTCCCCTCTTTTCCTGTGTGGACTCTCAGACCAAAGAAATGCTATGGCGGAGCTCTTCTACTTGAGCTTGGATGATGATAATAAAGTGGGGCTTGTGGAAGAAGGGGTCATGGATTCAATCATGAATGTGTTGAAGCACGGTTCCATAGAGAATCGATCCATGTAAGCCATGAACTTGATGAGCTTGGCAATGGTGGATGTGAATAAGGCCACAATTGTGAGCCATTTTGATGTCATATCGGCCCTCTTTAAGCTACTTTCATAAGGGGATTCAAGAGCTTGGAAGGAGGCTATTACGACGCTCTATAATGGTGGTGCCCATGACTCCCAGCCTCAGGTTTGAATCCTCTCCTCCTCGACTAAGAGGTAAAAACAAGTTAACCTTGTGTGTTTTGTGGATCCAGAGCACGATTTCCTTCGGGGAGGTTTTCAATGACGTCTCAGGGTTTGAAAATGAACTGCCCCATTGCTAAATTCCACGTTCATGGACACCAAACCGCAGAGAACAACGCTATGTCAAATGTTGTTAGATCATTGGAACCTCTCTAACAAATTCTTCCTTTCCACAACGAATACAATAGACCCAATTTCATCTTAGCTTTACACTAAATTGACATATATTTGAAGTTAGGGTTCCTTTACGCAACTGGGATGCAACAGGTAAGGTTAATGTTATTCCCAAACTGCATGTCTTTCATTTCTCTTATCGAATTTAATATCATTCAAAGTATAGGTCACACTTTTGGCAATTCCAGTGTTTGATGGAGCTCATAGGGTGACAATTTTCACAATCTCAACCAAGGTTCAACTCGCAAGGAAGACACTAGTAATAGTTGTCACACACAAGCGAATTATCCTCTTTGGAGTTTATGCCATGATTTTATAGAAAATTATTTTATAAGGGTTATTTTGTACAAGTTGATATTCTTGGAATCTTGGGTAACTTGAAGTAAAATTAAAGTAAATCCCAAGGATTTGCTCAGAGTAGGCCATGACCTACTTACAGTTGCCAAAATTTTGGTTCATTTTAATCAAATATATTTCAAGTCACCTTATCAGATAGCACTGTGAAAACCCATTTTCTTAGATTAAGATTTGTCATTAATTATGTTTAGCTTATAAAAACTACAAGTGAAAAATAGCCCTTTTTTTCATTTTCTATGTCAAAGGTGATGCAGTTTATCATCTACGAACCTCATAGGCTCTGGCTTCTTAGACTAAGTTAGAATGAACATATTGTACAGTCATGTGGGTGGTCAAGCCCAGGTTTCATTTTTGAAACCGGGCTCTGATACCAATTGTAAGGCCTTCTGTTTCAGGGCCTCAAAAAATATAAATATCTTCTAATCTCCTACTTTAATGACTGCAATTTAGTTTAGAATTTTGTTTCTACAAGGAATAAACTAGTAGATATACAATATAACAACAACATCATAACAACAACAGTATAATAACAACATAATAACAACAGATCAACTAGTAAATTGCATAAAATGCGTACCTCGACCTGTAGGTTGGTTGATTTAGATCCTTTCTTGTTTGTTCTTTCTCTTTTCCAAACTACCCCAAACTGAATATTAACCTCCCATCCAACTAGGAACAACCTCTCTGGCTCCCTGTCTCCATGAATCCTTGCGGTTCCCTGGCCCCCGAGCCCAAAGTTCCCAGCAACAACAATGCCCCTGTGAGAGTTCCCCCAAAACAATTTGTTCTTCAAATTTCCTCCTCTCTTTCATAGTTTCATCCTCCTTCTTCTACCCCCAATTTTCCCCAAAACAAAGACCCCTCTCCAAGTCCTCTCCCCTCTTCCTTATCCTCCTCTCTCAAATCCCCCTCATTAATTCCCCAATAGCCTTATCCCTCCATTAGTTCCCCAACATCATTATCCCCCCATTAATTACTTCACCTATCTTTTAATAATAAAATAATGAAAATACTCATTTAATTTATTTTAATGATTAATTAAATTTAAATTAACAACTATGATAAATAATTAATCAAATTGGGTTGTTACAGCTATTAATGTCTTGTCTTTTACTCAACTATAACTTAATTTTAATTGTTTTCGATTTGACTATATTTACTTTGACAGGAAAATGAGGAGATGAAGAGTCTAAATGAAAACACGGATGCTAGGAAAATGAAAATTATAGGAAGAAGAACGTTTGTAACTATATGGGATAGAGAAGAGATGAAGAGTCTATAAGAGGAATGATTCGAAGGGGAAGTGACACAAAATGTTATAAATGAAATTTCACCCTTAGTAGGGAAAATGGGGGTTGGATAACCCAGAATTGGGTCTTGTGTAATTCTTTATCAAGCTTAAGTATTGATTTAAAACATTTTGGCTTTCACTTGTTTCTCAATTTGAGGAATTTCTTCTAAAAGGTGAATATAAGGAAGAGCTAATTCATGGTCTATTCATGCAATTGTGCACGATTGTTTGTTTTCTACAGATGTTAGGAATTTGTCATTTCTGTCAATTGATTTTGTATAAAATGATTATGAATGGATTATGAATTAAATTATAAGAACATATTCATTGTCATCTATATGCATATGGGTATGTTATTATGGTTTCTTATTGATAAATCTGAATGCTTTATGTTTCCATAAGTAGAATCATATAGTTGCAATTGATCTTTGTTACTGTTAGAATAAGCGTGCATTTTCATAGTAGAATAGGACTGCATTTAGGATTTATTCTAATTTGAATGAGAATGTCTATCTTCCGAGAGAAATCCATATAGTTAGTTGCAACCAATCCCACATATCAATGGATATTGTTATACAAAACAAGAGCAAGTCTAATTGTGACCTACCATTGGGAAATCCTCCCTCATGTTGGCATGGGGAATTTTTACCATTTCAACACAAGGTTTTATGGGGAGCTATAATCTTACCATAGTTCCTTATGAACTTTCTATAATAACTAGTCAAACCAAGAAAACCTCTTAAATTTTTAAGATTTTTGGGGTGAGGAAAATCCTTCATTGCATCAATTTTCCTTAGATCCACATGCACACCATCATTATTAACAATATGGCCCAAATATTACACTTTCGGGACACTAAAGGCACATTTTGACCTATTAAGAAAGAGTTGGTGATTAGGAAGTAATTGTAAGACCTAATCCACATGGGTGACATGGGATTGCCAAGTTTACTGTAGATCAAGATGTCATAAAAAAAGACAAGGAAAAAATGATGTAGAAAAGGTTGAAATATTTTTTTTATTAGACTCTGGAAGGTGGAAGGTGCAGTGCAAAAGTCAAAGGGAATCAACAAGAACTCATAATGACCTTCATGAGTGAGAAAAGCAATTTTAGGAATATCTTCCTCCTTCATGTGAATTTGGTAATAGTTCAAGCAGAGATCGAGTTTGTTGAATAATTGTGCACCATTGCGCTCATCCAAAAGGTCATCACTGAATGGAATGGGAAGCTTATCCTTGACCCTTTTGATAGGTTGGAAGTTAGAAAACATGTGCCAAGTGCCTTCTTTATTTAGGACCATGACGGTAGGTGAAGAATAAGGGTTGGTACTAGGGTGGATGACACTAGTGGCTAGCAACTCCTAAACTATCTTTTCTATTTCATTTTTTTTTAGAAAATGGATGGAAATACAAGCATACATTGGGTGGGAGGATACCTATTATGAGTGGAATAGAACAATCATGCTCACCTTAGGAGGGTGGTAGTCCTCGGGGAGGTTCAAAGATGACATGGTGTTTGGCCAAGACTAAATGCATGTCAAAATGATTGGGTTGAGAAGGAATACAAAAGGCTTGAATCACACGGAATTATTGAGCCACAATGCCTAAATGGCCTTTTTTAACAAGATTTTCCATACCATGTAATTTAATGATATATGTAGATCTGACTGTAATTCCTTTGAAATTGTAGTTATGCCCCTCCTATTGGAAACTCATGTATAAATCATAGAAATCCATGGTGATGGGACATAATCTATGTAACCATTCAACACCAAAGACAATGTCACAACCACCCATTTTCATACAAAATATGTGGGTTTTCAGAGAATAATCACCCATTTGAAGTCTCACATTTTAAAAATGACGACCACATTTCATTGAACATCCATTAGTAATCATGATTTGGAAGTTGTTCACAACTTGGATGTAATAGTGTGTTTCTTGGGCTATACGTCGATGAATGAAGTTATGGGTGCTAATTAAGACAATGACTATGTGATGTTTGATGTAGCCAATCACTTTGAAGGTTTAGCGAGAAAAAATACCAATCAAGGCATGAAAGGAGATCTATTAAAATATCAAGTTAGAGAAGCAGTTGAGCACATTACTCATTTATTGTTATTAGCTTTAACAAAAATGGAAATTGATAGAGTGACAAGACTAAAGTTGCTTCTAGAAATAAGGTAAATTATGTTGTAAATATTTTTCATTTAAAATAATCTAGAAGCTTACCGAGAATATTTGCATGGTAACACAATCCATCAAAATTTGGCAAGAAAATAACATTTTCACACATTTCTTTTCTACACTTTGCTTATTCTATCAGCATTGGCCATTGATTCTCCCATTAGCCAATTCTTCGTTCACCTACTAATATTTCTTTGGGTGGATTGTGATAGGTTGGATCTATGGGCAATTTAACTCACACAAACATATTAGGTCACAAAAGTATTTGATCACTCTATTAGAAATTGCTTCATTCTTTTAAAGAGCAACATATTATACCTTTTCTTAATGAAATAGAACATAAATAGAATAAGCAACAATGATTCAATAACACATAATTCTAATTGATGCACAAACTTTAGATTTCCCTGACACGTAATTCTATTTGTTGCACAAAATTCATATTTGCCTAACCATGTTGTTTGATTTTAGTACATCCTCATATTGCTAGGATTTTTTACCAAAGTGTTTGGTGCACTTGCAACCACATCCTCATACTATTAGGGATTTTTACCAATTATTATGTTATGTATAGGCAAATATTTATTTGCATGAGCACATCCTCATACTACTAGGGATTTTTACCAATTATTATGTTATGTCTAGGGAAATATTTATTTACATGAACACAAGCAACATAAGAGGGAAAAGGTTACACATCATAAGAAAGCCACTTCTGACATAGTACCACCTAGCTCACTCATTTACATATCATAGAAAAGCAACTTCAAACATAACAACACCGTTGACTCCTTGCCTAGATGCACCTCAATCCATGAGAAGCATAATGGCATGACATTTACATATCTTAATGTATGAACAATCTTTTATTCAATTGAAATCAATCAATGTTGACTCTTCAAAAATATTTAATGGGGAATAAATAAAATAGGGCATACAAATAAATGAACCAAAAAACTTAGAACATGATAAGATGAGGTTGAAGCATTTAAGGACTATGGCATCTAATAATGATGTCGTTATTTTCATCACAGTGACATGAAAACCAATGCATTTTGAACTCCACCATGATTTCTAGAGTAAGATTTCAAATAATATAATCAATAAAAATATAAAAAATAAATTATTTTTAATTTTTAATAATTATAATTATAAAATATTATACAAATTTAAATTAATGTGAAATATTTTAAAATCACAAATTATAATTAATATGGTAAAATTTGTTAAAAAACAATAATATTTAGCTTTCAACAACATAAAACATATATTAAAATTAAAAATAATAATAATAAACTAAATATTTCAAAGATAACAATATTTAAATAATTGCAAACATTTATAAAATTACAAAAATTTTACCATAAAAAGTAAACATTCATTTCTAACTTTATAAATTTTATGATAAGAAAACCTTTATTAGTCCCTGCCTCAAGAAAGGGACTATAGCTTTCGCTTGGCAGTCAACGATACTATCGTTGACTGCCTATAACTTGGTCCATTTTAATAGAGTAATTGGTGCATTTTGGTACTTTTAAACAAAGTTGAAAAAGGTATTTATAATTTGAATACTATCGTTGACTGCCTATAACTTGGTCCATTTTAATAGAGTAATTGGTGCATTTTGGTACTTTTAAACAAAGTTGAAAAAGGTATTTATAATTTGAATTCTTTACAAAACATAAATAATTTTTTATATTTTTCTATTTAATAAGCTTTATTTTGTGATTGGGCTAAGCATTGTGATGGAATTTTATTAACCTTGATATGTTCTTTTTTCTTCCATTATTTATAAGACATGATAAATAATTTAAAATTATGAAATTTACAAAATAACCACGTAAAAGTTATTGCGAGAGGGGGCCTTTATTAGAAAAATTATTAACTTTATTAACCTTGGTATATTCTTTTTTCTTCCATTATTTATAAGACATAATAAATAATTTAAAATTATGAAATTTACAAAATAACCACGTAAAAGTTATTGTTTCTATCGATGTATTGACTGCAGTGCTCTACTTGCTGCAGTCGATGCTATGCAGTGTATCCCAGCACCCTCACCACAGACTCGTCACTGCATTCGATGTTATGTGATGGATCGATGCCAGCTCCTCCTCATTGTAGTTGATGCCAACGCCTCACCCCCAACTCTTCACCACCTTGAAGATGCTAAAACTCCAGCTTCTCCTCATTGTAGTGGAAACTCTTCACTGCCTTGAAGATGGTAAAACACATTGAATCAATGCTTGTACATTGATAATCTATAATACTAGCACAGCCTACATTGATAGTCTATAATACTAGCACAGCCGTAAAGTGGCTGGTGAACAAAAGATTGGAATTTATAATTTATAATTAGATCAGTTTGGATAACGAAAATAATGGAGATTAATTAGCAGGACAAAGTAATCATGAAAATGAAGTCTGAGTAAGTAAGCAAGCCTGCCCCATTCGAGCTTCTTTCATCACGGCCTTTTCCACTATTAATTTTACTATTTGTTCGGCCATAGGACACGACTCGCCATAAAAAAAAATGAATTCAAATAATTGTAATAACTATCAACGGCTGGATGGGGATGAGGATAAGGATAAGGATAGGATAATGAGAATAATACTAAAAATACCTGGAGCTAAATAAGTAGCAAAAGAGGGAGAGGGAGAGTGAGGTGAGGTGAAATAGTTATGGTCATGATTGAATCAACAATATAAAAGTGTTATATGTATCAAACTCGGAAGGAAAAAGAGATAGTAAGTTTCGGTTATTTGGATGGACAGCACTTCAGTGCACGGCTGTGAATTGAATAATGGAATAAGACGGCTCGGCTATTCAATATGAGATGCATGGACAGCTGGCGATCCAATATGAAATGCATGGACATCTGAAACACACATAGAGTTGAGGAAATCCAATAGTTAATTAGGTTAATCAGTTAAACGTGGCAATCATATGGTGGTACAGTAATTTCTTAATATGATTAGGTAAATGTTAAAAAGTAAATAGATTAACTGATACATTCAAAAATACAAGTTATGAAGAGTAAATCACATTCATTGATTTGGGAAGACCACTAAAAATATGCCAGCGTCTTCAATTGTTAGCTATCAAATTAAAATTTTAGAGTAAAAGGTGATTAATTGTGCCCATCTCCAATAAGTATAAGCCTTTAAGCTTAACTAGTGCACACTTCGATAGGAATTACAAAGTATTTTCCAACTTAGCGTACCCATTTCTGTTGTCGATGAATCCAACTTAGCGTCTGTATTTCTGTTGTCGATGAATCCACGTCTGTATTTATGTTGTCGATGAATCCGAGGAAGACTCTGCAACTCATGGAACTGATCCCTGAAGAGTTGTGTGCACAGAGAATTTTGCAACTGAGAGAGCTATTTGAATCTCTTTCTGCTAGAAAAACAAATCCACCTACTAGAAGACCGTGTGCTGCATTATCTCCTGAAGATCTCACAAAATCTGAGTGGTTCTACCTGATGTGCATGTCGTTCACTTTCACTCCGAAGTCGGGTAATTCTTTCCAGATTTATTCTCTGTTTCTAGCTCTGCCATTTCCCAATTTTTTTGTTTTTTGTCTGATCAGAAAAGGCCAATCCCTGCCTGGAAAATATTGTCAATGTCTCCTTGCCAAATCTCCCTACCAATATCCACTAGTCTCCACTCCAATTCCCTTTCAATCTTGTAGCCATTGAGGTCTAGTAGCCAAAGCTCTTGAGATTTACTGCCTACTAGCTAGATGAAAAACTCACAATGAAAATAAAAAATGTGAAATGTTTTTCGTACACAGTTTTTTGTTCTACGAGCTTCTATATGTGTATAATTTGCAAGGGCATGTTACTCTGCTAATAAACACTTATAACTATCATGTGCAAGAACACAATACAAATCATTTCATATTCCTTTGAGTTGTATTATCTATACCAGGATTTCTAATTATAAATTGATTAGATTTAGTTTTATACATGTACAAACTCAGTGAATGGAAATTTAGAATTTATGAAATCAATCTATACTACTTTATTTTTTCTTTGCCCTTTCCTACGAACCAATTTGATTCGACGCACCTTGCATACAAACCAATTCCTTCTATAACAGATAAAAAAAAGTGACTACAACGAGACAAATGATAAAATATATAAATTAAATTTATTGGATAATTATTTTTTATAAAAAAAAAATCAATTTAAGTTCTAAGCATGTTCAATGAAATTTGTAAAATCTGTGATTTTAAATTGAATAATTATTATTTATAAAAAAAAATAAATCAATTTAAGTTATAAGCATGTTCATGTGTAAGTAATTGTTTTTTTATATTTCTTATTTTAAAGAATAAAAAGTGCATCATATTTATCATCATGCATTATATTTATCTTGTCAAGACCATCATTATGTTAATAATGACTAAAATGTGTATTATATTTATCTTATCAAGAACATTGTCATGTTAATAATGACTAATGCATAAGATTTTGTGATTTTTTTAATTAGGTTAAGTTTAGACCATTGTTATATTAATAATGACTAAAATGTGCATTATATTTTTCTTTCCAAGACCATTGTTATGTTAATAATGATTAATGCATAAGATTTTGTGATTACTTTAACTAAATTCATGAGACATAATTTTTTTTAAAATTAAGTTAAGTTTAAGATTATTAATTCAAACTTTTCAAAAAGGACAGGGACTAGTTGCTTTGCAACATATAATTACCTAACATAATTTTATATAGTTATGATGATATCATTTAAATGTCAACATAATTGTTACCCATAGTCCCTATCCCATGTTCACCATTTGATTTTAAATGTCATCCACTCTCCACCATATGATTTTAGATCCTAGCCATTTCATTTCAAATGGTAACATAATTGTTATCCATTTTCCCTACCATTGTTTTATTAGTCCTTGTTTTATTAATCCCTACCCTTCGGGCTGTGGGACTATAGTAATGGGTTCTATGAATTTTTATTATTCATGTACGAAGACCAATGCATTTTTTATGTTTTAGTCTAAAGTTTGATTGAGTTAATAAATTTTTTCATTCCTATTTTTTTTTTTATCCAATGTTTTAGTTTTGAGGTATTATTTCGCTTCAAAACAAGGCAAACTTAGGATAAATTTGGATAATTTTTAAAGGTTTTCAAAGGATTTAAGGTGAAATGAACTAATACTACCTCTGGCTTGGCATTAGTTCTCAAAAGGCTTGGCATTAGTTCTTAAAAATTAAATGTTTTTTTGCTTGGTAGATGCTTTCTCAAAGGTTTCTCCCATGTTTATGGAATATCCGGTCACTTGTTATTAAACTGCCACCTACATGTTTTTTTCTCGGTAGATGCTTTCTCAAAGGTTTCTCCCATGTTTATGGAATATCCGGCCACTTGTTATTAAAGTGCCACCTACATGTTTTTTTGCTCGGTAGATGCTTTCTCAAAGGTTTCTCCCATGTTTATGGAATATCCGGCCACTTGTTATTAAACTGCCACCTACACTTCCATTTGCATGTAAACGGCCACCTACACTTCCATATGCAGGTAAACGCATTTGTTTTCATTTCCAAGGATGCTCTTTTCTTCTCTAAGATCTTGATTTTTTCATTCGATTTAGTCCCTTGCACTCCAACTAGTGCTTTGTTTTTGCCTGCAACATTGAAATAAATTAGTCCCTTGAACTCCAACTAGTGCTTTGTTTCTCTTGTTTTTTTCATTCGATTTAGTCCCTTGCACTCCAACTAGTGCTTTGTTTTTGCCTGCAACATTGAAATAAATTAGTCCCTTGCACTCCAACTAGTGCTTTGTTTTTTCTTGGAAGTGCTTTGTTTTTTCCTGGAACATTGAAATTTATTTCAGTAAGATTGAAAAGAGCAAAGTGAGCTTTGTTTTTTCTGGGAACATTGAAATTTATTTCAGTAAGATTGAAAAGAGAAAAGTGAGTGGAAAACGAAGTAGAGGGAGCTTAAAGAAAGCTTTAAATATAACTAGTGGTTTGTGCTTTGTTTTTTCCTAGAAGATTGAAATTTCTACCTGTACAATTGAAAAGAGCAAAGTGAGTGTCAAGAAAGCTTTGAATCTAGGAGCATCCAATTGTAGTCAAGATGGACTATTCCATTCCACCTAATTTTCCAGCTAGTATGAATTCAATTTTTTTCATATATATGACCATTTCATAATATTCATTAAATTCTTTTTACATGCTTAGTAGAAACTTTTCATTAAGTTATTTTTATATGCTTAGTATAACCTCATGTTCAATAGCCTATATCTCAATTATTGAAGTGATTCACAGTGGAAAGAAAGCTTTGAAGCTAACTGGTGCTTTGTTTTTTTTCTAGAAGATTGAAATTTCTACCTGCAGGATTAAAATGAGCAGAGTGAGTGTCAATAAGATTTGAAGCTTGGAGCTCTCAATTATAGTCAGATTGGACGATTCCATTCCACCTAATTTTTCCAGCTAGTGTGAATTTAATTTTTTTCCTATGTATGAATATTTCATAATTTTCATTAAATTATCTTTACATGATTAGTATAACATTTCATTAAATTCTTTTTATATGCTTAGTAGAACCTCATAGTAGAACATCATGCTCAATAGCCTATATCTCAATTATTGAAGTGATTCACATACATGTAAACGAAGATTTCACAGAATTTAATTCTCAAAAAGAATACTTGCGAGAGATCATGCTATAAAGATATTGATGTTAAATATAATGTAACCTCAACAGGCTGATTGTACACTGCCAGGTGTCCTGGCCAACTGTACTTTCTATTCTTGTTTTGCTTGAGCCTATTTAGCTCAGTTATTTCCCTTTGCATAGTATCTTTTCATTAACTCTTCTCATTGTACTCTTCTTCATATATTCTAATATACTGTTTTCTGTTCTATTCTTTCTCTCTGCATTTCTTACTTCACAATTTATCATGGTATCAGAGCTACAACAGTAAGCCTCTTCACAGAGGCTGGAGAGCAACATGATCCTCAAATAGCACAGAGCTTACACGGATCTTGAGAGCATTCGACATAGACTTTTCACAAGGCTTGGAGAGTTGTCTGTCATACTCTCGAAAGATCCTCGTAGGAAAATTCCACGAGGAAGAAGACTGTCATACGCTCAAAAGATCAGCGTAAGAAGCTCACGCGTCAAAGCAGAGCGTACAACACTCTAAAGATCAAGGAAGAAGAGAGTGTAGAAGAAGAAACTTTAAAGATTCTTGTAATTTTCAAGAATCATCAAAGAATTCACGAAGAAGAGCTTCAGAAGGCAAAAACGTTGAAGATTTCGAGGAATTCGTTCAAATTTGTGAAAGATTGCTACAGAAGGCAGCATTGTTTAAAGCATTTTTTAAAATCGCTCAATCTGTTAAAGATTGCAGCAGAGAACAAAGAACTCGTGAAATTATTTCAAGTCTTTGAAAGATTCACAAATTTTTCTTCCGCAGGAGAAAATTCTTTCAAATGTAGCAAAGATCGCGTCTAACGCACAAAGAATAGCCATCTTGGTCATCAGATTCATCCTCCGAAAAGATTTGAGGTGGAAATCCAGTTCATAAGGGACGAGGAGAGCGCGGAAAAGACGAAATAATTTCGGCCGTTAGATCCTACGCAGAGGACTGACAACCGTTGCATCTATGAGGAAGTGCACGAGGTTTAATCCTCTGAAGTGCACAGGAGAAATTACGACTTGTGAAGTCGCGAAATCCCGACATCATCTGGACCATCCATCAAGAAACACGTGGCGAGATCTCGGCATTTCGCTAACTCGTAGGTGTAAAGGTCAGAAGACTGTCGTGAGAATTCACGAATCGCGAGATCACGAGCTATTCTAGACCGTTGGATCGCGATAGATCATGAGCCGTCGATCTGATCCAATTGCAAAATCAGGGATCAAGAGTTGGACGAGCGAAGGAGACTGCTCTCCAAAACCCCGATACATGAAATCCCGATATCGCAAATCATGAAATCTCGAAAAGATCACAACCATCCATTCGTTCGAACACATGGCGGAGATCGAGGAAACCGTCGGCATTTCGGTGACCGGGGTTTCAAGTAGTTAGAGGATTTGGAGTTGCAAGCCGCGAAATCGCGAAACGATGAGGACCGTCCATCGTAAGGGGATGTGTGGCAACAATCTAGGCCTTTGGGGAAAGTCCGGAAAGGACAGCGCCATCGGCATTTCGGGAATCAGCTTTTTGGGAGTCGAGAGACCAAGAGGTCGCGTGTTTGAGTTGCGAAACCCCGAAAGTGACTACGGTCATATCAGGAGAGGTCATGTGGACCAGAGGTATAGCCCAAGGGGCTAACTGAAGTTAACATCGCTTAGGCTTATCGACATTTCAGAGTTCGCGGTTTGGAAAAATCTGGTACAAGAGTTCTAAACTCATGAAATAACGAATCACAAAATCTCGATAGGATCTAGACCATCAGATCACAGGAAGATCAGGACCGTTGAATTGTCCAAAGGCAAATCTCATCATTTCGGCAATTTGAAAGACAAAGAACTGGAAAATCCCATAGCGCTTTAACATTAAGGCGCATGGTCACATTTAACGGAGACTAAGGGCCAATTCAAGGCTGATAAGCTCTCTTCGGCCATCGGCAAATCGACGTTTCGTCGATCGGAGGTTGGTGAGACAAGAGATTGGAGGATTCGTATAACGAAGTCCCGACGTCAGAATCGCAAAGCCAAAAACTCGCAAAATCTTGAACGCAGAGTTCTGAAGTCACTGCAAATTATACACAGGAGACAGGTAAGTAAGAATTGTGTTTCTGTTTTGTTCATTTAAAAAAAAAAAACAAATATGGTGTCGTCTAGCAATTTAGGACCAACTCAGGGTTCGATTCTTCTTGGAAAGAACTATAAGTTCTGGTCTCTTCGGATGAAATCTTTTTTGCAAGCACAAGAGTGTTGGGATCCAGTGGATCATGGATATGTGGAACTAGATTCAGCAGACCTATCTGCCATGACTAATCAGCAGAAAATTGCTCAGGCAACTCAAAGAAATAGAGAAAATAAAGCTAAGTTTTGGATTCAAAATTCTGTGGATGACTCTATTTTCTCAAAAATCACAGGTGTTGGTACTTCAAAACAGGCTTGGGACATCCTTAAATCTTCCTACCAAGGAAATGACAGGGTCAAAACAGTTAAACTGCAGACCTTGAGAACGCAATTCGAGACTCTAAGGATGACAGATTCCGAAAATGTGGATCAGTTCATGACCAGAGTCATGGGCATTGTAAACCAAATCAGACTGACTGGTGAAACCATCACTGATCAATGAATTATTGAGAAAATCCTCAGAATCCTACCAAAGAAATTCGAAATGGTTGTAACAGCAATCCTTGAATCCAAGGATCTGTCAAGTTTTTCCACAGATGAATTAATTGGTTCTCTGGTGACACATGAGACCAGACTGCATCTCACAGATGAGTCAATCTCTAATGCTTTCAAAACTCAATTCTCCTTCAGGAGAGGGAGAGACAGAGGAAGAAGCAGAGGTCACCAAGGAAGAGGGAGCAATCAAAGTAACCCTCACTCCAGTGGAGGTAATAGACAACAGTATCCGAATCAAAATTTCCAAGGTCAAAGACAACAACAACAAAATCAACATCAGAATTTCCAGCCTCAAAGAGGCAGAGGGAGAAGATCAAATGAGAAATCAAGTATACAATGTTGTTAGTGCAAAAAGTATGGGCACTATGAATCTGAATGCAGGAAGAAGCAAGCAGATCATCTCTCAGGCAGAGCAAATGTGTCAAACCACACGAGAGAAAACTCAGGAGGTATGTTTCTTTCGTGCCACAAGACTGGACATCAACCTAAAGATCTCTGGTTGCTGGACAGTGGATGCAGGAATCACATGACAGGTAACAAAGAATTACTTTCATGCATTGATTCTTCAATCTCATCTGATATTACACTTGGAAATGATTATTTAGTCAAAGTTCAAGGAAAAGGAACTGTTCCTAATCTTACTAAACATAATGTAAAGAAAGACATAAACAATGTCTATCATGTTCCAGATCTGAAACATAATTTGCTAAGTGTAGGATAGCTCATTGAACATGGCTATAAGGTACTTTTTGAGGGAGCATCTTGCAAGATATATGACAAAATCCCAAGCAGAAAATTGATTTCTGAAATCCATATGACTCCGAATAGAATGTTTCCCCTTACCCTCAGAACTGCAAATATGATTCAACCATATGCACAGAGTGCATCTACCCTGAATGAAACAATGGTTTGGCACACAAGATTTGGACATATACCATTTCAGAGTCTAAGTATTCTTCAGAAGCACTCCATGGTCAAAGGTCTTCCTATCTTTAAAGAGAAAATACCCCCATGTGAGTCTTGCATACTTGGAAAACATAAGAGAACTAGTTTTCCACAGTCTTCCAATCAAGCCAAACAACATCTTGAACTTGTTCACACTGACCTATGTGGATCAATGCAAACAAAGTCAATAGGTGGTAGCTTTTATTTTCTAACGTTTATTGATGATTTTAGCAGAAAAATATGGATCTATATTCTCAGACACAAGTCTGAAACTTTCACAAAATTCAAAGAATTCAAGGCAGAAGTTGAAAAATAGAGTGGCAAATATATCAAAGCACTCAGGTCAGATGGAGGAGGAGAATACAACTCCAGAGAATTTGCAAATTTCTACAAATCACAAGGCATTATCATGCAAACAACAACCAGGTATACTCCACAATAGAATGGAGTGGCTGAAAGGAAAAATCGGACAATAATGAATATGGCAATAACACTTCTTAAAGGGAAAAGTTTGTCAAATATTTTTTGGGCTGAAGCAGTAGCATACTCAGTTTATCTCTTGAATAGATCTCCAACCACAAGTCAAAAGCTAAAAGTCCCTCAAGAAGCATGGAGTGGGACAAAGCTCAATGTAGCACATCTAAGGACATTTGGATGTATAGCATACGCTCACATACCTTCCGAATTAAGGAAGAAACTTGATGACAAAAGTGAGAAATGTATTTTCACTGCATATAGTGAAACATCTAAAGCTTACAGGCTTTACAACCCAATCACCAAGAAATTGATTCTCAGCAGAGATATAAAATTTCTAGAAAATCAATTCTGGAATGATTCAGAAAATCAACAGATGGACAGTCAAAATCCATTGCTGCCAAGTTCTAAAAACGCAGAAAATTCAGAACAACAAGTACCTCAAACTATTCTTCCAAGATTGCAAGTACAAAGACAACCTGAAAATTCTCAGGATAACTCAACTTCCAGCAGAGAATCATTCTTTGAACCACAAAATCAGAGAACTAGAAGTTTGAGAGAAATCCATCAGCAGTTGGATGACTTTGAACAACACAACCTTTTTGCTTTATTGTCATGTCAACCTACATCTTTTAAGGAAGCAGCTAAGGAGCCACATTGGGTTCAAGCCATGAACCAAGAAATTGAATCCATTGAGAAAAACAAGACATGTGATCTTGTTGATTTGCCAAGTCACAAGAAGAGTATTGGTGTCAAGTGAATTTACAAAACTAAACTCAATGAAAAAGGGCAGATTGAAAAACACAAGGCAAGACTTGTTGCCAAAGGATTCTCACAATAACCTGGTACTGATTATGGTGAAACTTTTGCTCCAGTAGCAAGATTAGACACTATAAGGACTCTATTGGCCATAGTAGCCCAACACAAATGGCAAGTATACCAGATGGATGTCAAGTCAGCATTCCTGAATGGTCTTTTAGAAGAAGAAGTTTATATCGATCAACTACCTGGATTTGAAGTCCAAAAGAACCCAGCCAAAGTATATCGGTTGAAGAAATCATTTTCTAGCTTAAAGCAAGCTCCAAGAGCTTGGTATAGCAGAATTGACACTCATCTGATCAAAAGTGGTTTCAGCAGAAGCCAAAATGAGCCAACTCTTTACACCAAAACAGATCAGCACGGTAAAATTTTGATTGTATGTTTATATGTTGATGAGATGATCTATATAGGAAATCTTGAGTTAACAGATTTTAAACATGCCATGCAATCTGAGTTTGAGATGACAGATCTTGGCATAATGAAATATTTTTTAGGGATTGAGGTTCATCAAACAACCAAAGGAATTTTTGTCTGTCAGCAAAAGTATGCAGCAGACATCCTCAAAATATTTCTCATGGAAGAATGCAATCCAGCAGAAACCCCTATACCCCTAGGCACAAAATTGAGCAAGAAAGATGAAGGCCCTACATTGGACTCTACCCTGTACAAAAGTTTAGTAGGAATTTTGTTGTATCTTATAGCAACTAGGCCTGACATTATGTATGCAGCTAGCCTTGTTTCCAGATTCATGGAATCCCCCAAAGATTCTCATTGGAAAATGGTGAAACGAATTCTGAGATATGTTGCAGGAACTCTTAATTTTGGCTTATGGTACACTAAATCTGATAGTAATCAACTTTCTGGTTACACAGACAGTGATTTTGTAGGCAGCCTAGATGATAGGAAAAATACATCTGGACATGTTTTTCAACTGGGCACAAACCTGATCTCATGGGCATCAAAGAAGCAGCCAATTGTTTTAATATCTTCTGCAGAGGCAGAGTATGTCGCTACTACCTCAGCTTCTTGTCAAGCTGTGTGGCTGAGAAGAATATTGAAAGATATGTCACATACATAAAAGAATCCAACTCCTATATTCTGTGATAATACTTCAACAATTGCTCTATCCAAAAATCATGTGTTTCACAAGAAAAACAAACACATTGACACTCGTTTTCATTTCATACGCAAGTTAGTCAATAATGGTGATATTGCACTACAATTCTGTGGTTCTCGAGATCAACTTGCTGATATCTTTACAAAGCCACTAGGAAAATCGGTTTTTGATTTTCAGAGACAACACTTAGGCATANTAAGAAAAACAAACACATTGACACTCGTTTTCATTTCATACGCAAGTTAGTCAATAATGGTGATATTGCACTACAATTCTGTGGTTCTCGAGATCAACTTGCTGATATCTTTACAAAGCCACTAGGAAAATCGGTTTTTGATTTTCAGAGACAACACTTAGGCATAATCAGTGCTGATGTTTGTAACTGTTGAGTTTAAGAGGGAGTGTTAAATATAATATAACCTCAACAGGCTGACTGTACACTGCCAGTTGTCTTGGCCAGCTGTACTTTCTATTCTTGTTTTGCTTGAGCCTATTTAATTCAGCTATTTCCCTTTGCATAGTATCTTTTCATTAACTCTTCTCATTGTACTCTTCTTCATATATTCTAATATACTGTTTGCTTGAGCCTATTTAATTCAGCTATTTCCCTTTGCATAGTATCTTTTCATTAACTCTTCTCATTGTACTCTTCTTCATATATTCTAATATACTGTTTTCTGTTTGCATTTCTTACTTCACAATTTATCAATTGAACGGTTGCGCCCCCCACATAGCTTACACACTTTGTAAATCGTCATACACCCTGCTCTTATTGCTTCATAGTTTCTAGTGGAGCAAGTATAATTGGACATTCTTTACTAATCTATAAATCACGCATAACTAACATCATTAACAAAAATTACATACCTAATGCTTAGCAATAATCTTTACATCCTATTAAGATACACGAATCTCTCGCATCATATGGAAATGGTTGAAGGAGCACCTGAAATTTAGAGGGCTTGAGATTTACACCTGCACAACCTCTGTAATATACTTGTACATGAGACTACCCACCCTCTTCAACTGACTCTTTGAGTCGGTGACAGAAGTGGGCTCTGCAACACTAGTAGGTAATTTAGACACATAAACCATCACCTCATCCCCTAGGGTACATGAAAGAGTATGTTATCCAAGACTCCTCCTCTCTCAAAAGAATGAAGCAACTCAATAGTTTCCAGAATCTCCCTCTGCACTTTTTCGGTATAGCCGTACATAATATGCTCGTACCTCCCACATTTCTTCTTCGGAGATATGGAGTTGTAGCCAATCATGGGAAAGGCTTCAGGTAATCCCAAAGAAATCTATTGATAAACCAATTATCCATGTTGTGGGCAATTGTGGTTTGGACAGTTCTTTCCATCAGATACATACTCCAGACCTTCAAACACCTCCCCATTTTAGTTTTTGATCTCTCAGAGATTCTCGTATCACAAGAATACCGAACCCTAATACTATTAGGAGAAGACAAGGAAGGACTGGCATCACAATTAGCATTCGTTCTTCCTATGAGTACATCAATGCATCTCTGAATAATCCTTGTAGCATTTGCTGTCAATAATCCTTGTCGAATTTTCTGTCAAAACCATAGCCTTGCAGTCCTTCAATGAATTTATCAATTTCCATGGAATCTAAAAGCGCAAACCCTCGATAAATTCCTCAGTCCACCTCACCAGGTTCCCTTCTTGGATCCCTTCTTCCATATCCAGATACTCAGCCACACAACGAATCTTGCATATGTTGTTGGACAGGCTCTCAATGTTGTCGATTCCATTGTAGAAGAAACTTTCCACCAACTCAAATGCCTCGGCTCCTCCTGGTAAATCATGAATTATTACTTTGTCACACGCCCTGCCTAACCAGAGACTCCTAGCTACCTGGTCGTGGCCTGGTGCATGCATGCCATGTAGCCACACAAAAAACCTGACGGATTCTGCCATGCCTGGTCGTGGCCTAACGCATGCATGCCATGTAGCCACACAAAAAACTTGACGGAGTCTTCCATGGCCGCGGCCGAAAGCATGCATGCCAGACAAATATCAATGATCATATATTAATCAATTTTTAAATCAAACGGGTTTGAAAACTTATGGAAAAAATATGAGTGAGAGATTAATGTTCTAAAAGGGTAATATTTTATATATATGAATGTAAAAAAAATAATTTTGAAAATCCGTTTTTAACATGAAATTATGAAGATCCTACCCCAGCCGCATAATGCTATGTCCATTGTCTCAAAATGTTGTATGAAATTCTGTGTTTTCCTTAGAATAACATGTATTGAATGTTCAAGGTGGAGATAAATAACTAAGGTCTTGTTTTTAATTCATTATCTTAGGATCATGCAATTGTTGCTGTATCATTAGGCGTAGCGCATGCCAAAGCCCTTGCTTCACTTGGGCCAGACGAGCTCAAGCGAGTGAGGTCATTTCTTGCTCACAATTCTCTAAAGGTCAAGTATTTTCCGCGAACAACACTTAAATATACTTGGTGCCTCAGATAAGATGATTGAGCCTGTTTTGTGGAACTTAGCAAGGAATTTTTTTATATATTAAAAATTTGGTGTTAATAAGTCACCTGTAGGTAAAGCTTAATATGTCTTTTAGCCCTACTTGCACTGCAAAATTTTAAATATTGAATTTAACATCGAGGACATTACTCTTGCATTGTTTTCACCACTCACGTTCAGTGAAATTCTTTTATGTCAAGGAGAGAGTGAAATTTCTAAATAAAACAATTTGCAATTGGATAAATTTTGTGTTCAGTTGTCGTCGAGAAAGAGGGTTGGAATGGAAATATCAACTTCTAGCATGTTGTTGGTGGAAATTTAGCGGAAGTTGGATCTCAAAGTCACAAAGCTTCAAATTTCATGTACACTAAAAACCCTACATCCATCTTCTCACTTACCTTAGCTTCTTCAGTTGTCCTCTTTTGGGACATATTCACACTGTTCCCTTTCTTTCTCTCTGAGCCACCCTCACATTTGGAGCTTCGTAGATCGACAGCATGACGCTGAAGCTAAATCACGCTACTCACTGAGGATATGGCTCTTGGTCAGTGAATTCAGTCTCATAGATCCTATAGATGCTTTCTTTCTTGGTGCAACATCTACAAAGAGGGAATGTAGTTGGACATTGTTATGTGAGTCTCTACGAGCTTACGAAATACCGATTATGACTGTTGCAATAGTTTATACCCTTTATGACTATGGATAATTTTTTCTAGTGTTATTAGTTGTATGGCGTTTCCTCTTTTATATCATTATGAGGAGTTTTCTGATCTTTTTATTGAGTTTGAGTTCTGAGCTATTGATTCTAGTAGAGACACAAGTACTAGTTCTCGGCTGGAGTGGAAGGTCAATCCCTCGGATCAATGTCAGGAAGAGTTCATCGCTCAAGCCAGAAGGAAGCAATCGAGTTCTCATTTCTAAGTAGAAATAATAGGTAGTTGATGGAGCAGTTCTCACCTTCTCATAATTTTACAAATACAAATAAATGGTATTACTTTTCAAAGACTACATCACCACAGATAAGGCAAGGATAACGAGGTTTACGCTTATCCTTATCATCAACAGGCTATGTTTTGGGCTTTTCGGATTGTTGAGTATTATTTTTATCCTCCTTATTCTTACCCTTCCCTTTCTTTTTATTTTGATTTTCCCCAGTAGGTGTGGATTGAACCGAATTAACTTCAGAAGTCTCACCAGAGGAAGGAGTAGGAGTAGGAGTATTTTGTACATTAGAAGCATTAGATTTTGGATTGGTGTAACTAGCATGTGTGGACCGAGTCTCAGCATGAAAGGTGCAAATAACACCATCAACAACATGAGAATCTACTGGAGGTGTTGTGGTAGGATTTGTAGAAGGGCGAGGAGCGTCAGGGATCAAGTCGTAAAGTGTGCCTGTTTGCGAATAAACAAGATCTAGGTACTGAGCATGACTAATCACCTGCTCTTCAGTGACAACACCACCCATGAAAACATCACGAGCGATTTGACCAATGAGTGATTTGGTAAACCACTCAGCCAATAATTGATCGGGAAGGGGAACTTTGATTAAATGTCTTCTCCTCCATTCATGAATATGATCAGATATATGAGTGGAAGAGGATTGTTTAAAAGAACTCAAAATTTCGGTTCCTGTCTCATAACGAATTGGCAATTGGCAATGTGTTAGGAAAGCCATGGATAGGCTATTAAAGTCATTAAAGAATCCTCGCAGTAACTCAATGTACCATTTTGTTGTCGAACCCGTGAGAGTTCATTGGAAAGGTCTTAATCTAATGGAGTCATCCATCAATGAGTTGGACAAACATCAAAGATGAAATTTCATAACATGATTGTTTGGATTTTCTCCCAGTCGATCGTCAAACTTAGGAATGTCAGACGGTAATTTGGATGGTATGATTGGCCAACAAGGAGAATGAAAGATAGGATCATTCAAAATTCTAGAAAAGTCTGGTAAATCCAAAGTGGCCAGAAAAGGCAACTTACTGTTCACTTGAGGGTACTAGTAGCTTTGAGGAGGAAGTCCTATAGGTATACCAGTAGGACCGTAAGCAGTCTACATATAATTAGACAATCCTGACAGATTCGGTTGTGGAGGATTGTGAGCCAAATATCCCACAGGGTTGGGTTGATTAGGTATGTTGCCTTGGAAAGGAGCATTTGACTGAAAATTCTGACCCCATGTAGGATTCAGGGAACCTAGATATGGTTGTCCAAAATGGGAACCTAGATATGGTTGTCCAAAATTAGGAGGCACAAAAGAATTAACTTGAGGATGTTTCCTCCCAAACGGTTGTTGATTTCCTTGGAAAAGAATATTCCAAGGTTGATATTATAACATAGGTATGTTTTGTCCATAAACGGGGTTATGGCCTCCAACTTGAGGTTGCCCCCAAAATTGAGGTTGTGCCCCAAATTAAGGTTGTGCCCCAATTTGAGGTTGCCCCTCAACTTGAGGTTGGCCTCCAAAAGGAGTCTAAAAACCAAAAGTAACAGAAGGACTGGTGCCCCCAACTGGGTTGGAGCCACTAGGGCTAGGATGATTAGCTCCTCCAGAAAAATGTGGAGGAGGAACGTACGACCCTCCGGAGAGAACCTGCGTAGGTGTGGGAACAAAACTAGTAGCAACATTATACCCAGGAGGAATAAAAATATCCTGCCCTCCAGACGGATACTGGGTAGGGATGGCGATGGAAGTATTCAAAGCATTATACCTAGGGGGAAGTGATGGAGCTGGTTTAAGCGGAAGTGGAGTTCTGATAGGAGCTTAAGTAACCACCACATTTCCAATAGAAATAATCATAGATTATGGGACCATAGTAGAATGGGCCATCTGGAGAGGAAGAATTGTATGAGAACCAATCAAAAATTGGTCTGCGGCTATGATGACGTTACTGGTTGTGCCATTAAAATGGTCTAAAGGTGTTGTATAGGTAATAGACGTCTCAGGCATCTACGATGCCATAGGTTGATTAGGACTCTCTCCTAGGTTTCCATAAAGATCCCGCACAGTGTGAGGCAGGGTTCTAAATGATGCACTATGAAAAAGTGGATCCTCTACTCCAGAGCCTATGTTAGGTCTAGTAGGAATTTGTGATGCCATAGGTTGATTAGGATTTCCAAATGACTCACCTTGAAGGGGTGGATCATCCACACCGGACTCTATGTGAGGTATTTGAGTATGATCTTCAAGAACAATTTCCCTTGCTGAATTTAGCTAGAGAAGGAGTGTGTCTTGTCTAAGAGGAGGAAGTTTGAATGCCTCTAAAGAATCTGAAACAATTTGGAATCCCTCTAAAGAGAATGTAATTCCAACCTCAGAGGCTATTTCATTATTGACTCCTCACTCAGGAGAGCCCTCTGGTGAATTAGGAATCAAAGAGAGGTAACCTTTCGGATCTTCTAGGGGTATCCCTTGCATCCTACGTGAATGGAGAGGGATGATGTTGGCCGAACCAAATAAAGAACGAAAGAAGTCTATGACCAACTGAAGAAACAAACAACACTCACTAATAAAATCTAGAAATCAAACCAAGCAAACAAACCTTCTTATTTCGAAGTCACTAGTTGGTGATTAAATCCAGCGTCGCGAAGTCAAGACAAGAAGGGGTTGGGATAAAGCGGGTGGAAAAGTTATGTTGACGACCTGCTTAATGGACATAAACAAATCTCCCTAGATCCCACTGGAAACTAGAACAAAACATAACAAAACATGATGTTTTTCCTAAGCTCTAATTATTGAGTTTACAAGCTAACAAGAGATAGACAGCATACCTTTTACATGTCATTTTTTCTTTCCATAGCCATCCTAGCTCCACGTCAATGCTCTTGTGATATTGAATATGCAAGGGAACACAATCCAACCAAAGTGAAAGAAATATAATATACTCAACAATAACCTATGTATGTGATCAAGGAATCATACAATAAAACAAGACTAGTTTTATGGGAAAGAAACATATCACTGTATCATATTAAATAGAAAGTGGATAATACAACCAAAATCCTTGATGTTGCAAGGTACCCTTTCGATATCCCTTTTCTCCAACCTTGAATGAAGAAGATCCACTATGACTTGATAAACTAAAATGAAGCTCTCAAGCATGATCTGAAGTAGAACTCTCCATACAATTCTTAGCGTATTCAACCTTATCTTTTTCCATGAGATATCCCTCTTTATATAGTGTGAAAGAGAGATGGGCGAGGATATTAGGATGATCCCACCAAATTAGAGAAGCGAGTAATATCCAAACCGTTTGGAAGCCACCTCACCTTCTAGAAGATCCCCTTCTAGAACATTCGTGAAGTTCAGCTTTTCCCAATATTTTAACATCGTTCTACCCTAGACATAGGGCAGCCTGCAGAGATGTTGCAGTCCATATCTAGAGCAGGATGTGACAATCAGGCATCGTCGCACCCCATGAATATAGAAGGGTGTGACAACCTTCCTTTATAGGGTTTTCTGGCAGAGGAAGTCAAATCACTTTTTCTTCTGGAGAAAGTCTCTTTTAATATTTTTCAGGGAACATGAACACATCTTGTCAAGTGAACACTAAGGTGACCAAAATAATGTGTAACAACCAACTGAAGGTTCTTTGTTATAATTGTGATGAAAAACATTTTCCCAGGCACAAGTGTAAGGAACGAAATCTTTTTATGGCCATTTCATAGGATGTTGTTGAAGAAGAAGGTGTAGTTTCCTCTTTTGAAGAGCTATCCCTTCCCGATACTACTACTGAGCTAGCTGACCCACCTGAATTTGACCCACTAATTTCTTTGCATGCCCTCACTAGCTTCTTTGCTACACAAACCCTCAAGCTCATTGGCTATATTAAGCATAGGAAAGTCATCATCCTTGTTGAAAGTGGACGCACCCATAATTTTATTCACCGCCGCATTTCCCAAGAAACCAATTTCTATATTTGTGTCGTCAACAATTTTCAAATCATGATAGCCAATGGCGGGTCCATGAAATGTGGTAGGCATTGTGAAAATGTATGTCTTCAAATTGGATAGTACCACCTGAAATCTCATATGTTTTCCATTGACATGGGCAGTTGTGACATTGTGTTAGGTGTTGAATTGTTACGCACTATGCGCCCCATTCTCATGGATTTTAAGGCATTAACCATGCAATTCCATCAGGAGGGCCAACAAGATTTCTCACAAATTTCTCAAGCATGTGGGGCCCATCTCCTACCAGTTAGCTTTGCCTAGTGATTCTGATCCGGATTTTATGAGCAGAACGAAATGAATACAGATTATTAATAGGTGCTTAACACGAAAATAACAGAGATACAGTAAAACTGGTTTTCTATTAAATAACGAAATAAGCTGAAACTGTAAAAATGCAGCGGAAACAAGCTTGCTGGAATGGTGGCGGCTTATCTCTGAG
>JASDQU010102053.1:84200-109428 GCA_032191745.1 Picea mariana
GGGGGGTGAATCAGTGACCCAACAGTTTTATTAGATTTTTATTTATTAATGCAAGCATAATCCTAACACAGTATTTTTATCGTGGAACCCAATTGGGAAAACCACAAACTCTTTTCTATTAACTACAAAATTTGTTTTACATGTTACATAGAAGGAAGACGTACTTCCTCTTTGATTAGCACCAACTGATTAGGATGCACCCACACCCTGGTTCACCAGCACCAACTGGTAGGAGGCTACGACCCCCTGTTTAGTCAACTACAACTGACAATGAAGCACCAAATCCCTCTATAGGCACCAACCTGCCCTTGCACCACCCAACCACCCTTAATACATAAGTATCTTTAGCCTTTTTTTTGGAATCTTATTCATCTTTTTATTTTTTGACCTGGACTGCAGACTCCCTTTCTTCTTCCACTCTTTCATTTTTATATATTATTCAAAACAATGTGAGTGTGAAACAACTATGTCCCTTCATTTCGACCATCGCATCACTTCGATTAATCAATCATAATTACTGTTTATTTATTTTACCGTGAGGGTTTTTTATAATTTGATCACAGTCATGGATCAATTTAATCCTTTATACTCGATCCCTAATCTTTGTTATAGTCACAGAGACCAAATTCTACAGAGGTGCTTCCTTCAAGACATTTCATATGACCGAGCATTACAGAACCACAGGCTTTAGCGACTACAACGACATATTATAGTATCCCTCTAAAATTCTTATAGCATATGACCAACGATGGTGACCTCACATTAGGCAAGACGATCCCTTGAACATTTTTTGATTTCAACGGTTATGATTTGATCTTCTCATGATATGGACGACTGATGGGATTTCGACCAAATCAACTTGACACTTGTCATTGTCTGATTATGCCACATGTCCTTGCTGACATATTCTGCTGACGTGGTATGCCACATGTCCTTCTTGAATCAGTGGTCCTCGTTCTCCCTTTGATCAATGGTTGTGATCAAAGCGCGCGTTCACGTTTCTCAAATTCTCATGAATGGCTCTTTAACTTCTTCATTCTTCGAGTCAGCAAAATGATGACCCTTCGCCACATGCCCTCCTTGATAACAGACGGTCCTGATGATTTCAGAACGATCAATGGTCCACGATCATCTTTTATCCAAAGGCCTAAATTATGTCGTGACCTTGCGTGTCAGGTGTTTGAACGTGAGCCAAACATGAGTCTTCCAACTCCCGATATCCAATATTCTAGATCAATGATCCACAGTCCTCTATGATCCAACGGCTATGATCATGTCGCGACCTCACACCTCACGAGTTCCAACAACTTAGCCTTTGAATTTTCTGATTTGCGAGTCAATGAAATTCCAATCGCTTGCCATGTATCCTATGGCTCCAATGGCCAGGATCATTTCGCGACCTCGCATTTCACGAGTTAAAACAACTCTCACATTTGAATTTTGTATTTCATGAGTCAATGAAATGCTGATCTCTTGCCATGTGTCCTCTGGATTAGATGACCCAGATTTGATTTGGACAATCTAATGCTTGAAATCTTCTTCGGACGATCTTACGATTGTGATGTACATCGGATGATCTGACGATCGACGGGTATTTGGATAGTCAAACTCTCATCCTTTTTACCTCGTATATAATGTCCTTCCACTCAAAATTGATCTAGCGGCTGATTGGTATTCTCGAAGAAAATCAACGATCGATGATATTTCAATGGTCCTCAAGCCCACTGTTACTCATATGATCGATGCACGTTATATTAGATGATCAAGACGATCAACCTCTTGATCGGATGGCTGCTGAGGATTCTAACTCTAATCAGATGGTTGTTGAGCTTATGTTTTTCCTTCCGAGTTTTGATCTCTGCGTACCTCCTGATCTTTTATCATAGGAACATTGTTGATCCTAACGTGATCAACAATAGTCACAAATTTCTTCAGCTTTAAGGTGATGTTCTTCTATCGATTTTTTTTTTCCTAAGATGGACCTCGTTGCTCTGCTTACTATGATTGTTGACATCAAGGACAACACATGAATGACAATTTTTCCAACAATATCCCCCTTTTTCATTGAGGGAAACACACCAATTTTATACACAATCTCCTCCCATGGTGATGCTTCTATCCTTTGAAGTTACTCTCCCCCTTTGGCATCAATGGCAAAGGGCTTCTTCTCCTATGATCTATCTGTATAAATACTTTTTATTTTTTATTTTGACACCTGGTATTTTTTCTTGCAATCACACTTTTCTTGTCATAACTGAATGGCTCCTTCTGACATTGATTTTTATCTCCCCCTGAATCGGTGCCAACTGATGCATTATTTTCTTAAGAGATTTAGGTAGGAAGAAGGATTACTCCCAATTTTTTCCTGAGATATTCAAATACATCTCTGCTTAAGGGTTTTGTAAAAATATCTTCCACCTGTTCTTGTGTTGGAACATATTCCAATTTAATGTTCTTGTTTTCAGCCCGATCTCTTAGATAATGGTACTTTATGGGAATATGTTTTGATTTTGAGTGCTGGACAGGGTTGTTAGAGAGACTTATCGCGCTTGTATTATCACATTGGATAGTAGTGGGTCCTTCAAATACTATTTTGATGTCTTGTAGAGTTTGTTTCATCCATTCCACTTTTGTGCAACATTCTGTTGCTGCAATATGCTCAACTTCAGTACTAGATAGAGAAATTGAGGATTGTTTCTTGCTTATCCAAGCAACCAGTGATTCTCCCAAAAAGAATGCTCCTCCACTCATACTTTTTCTGTCATCTATACTTGCTACCCAATCAACATCTGAATAGGCTTTTAATGTGAATGGGTCCTTGCTAGGGTACCACAAACAAAGATCTATGGTTCCTTTCAAATATCTAAAGATTCATTTTATAGCTTGAACATGGATCTCCTTTGGTTCTGCTAGGAATATAGCCACCATCCCAACAACTTGATTGACATCAGGTCTAGAAGTTGTTACATAGAGTAAACTGCCAATCGTTGATCTGTAGTGTTTTGGATCTATAGTTTTGGACTCATCATCCTTTCTTAATTTGCATCCAACGGTCATAGGTGTATTGACAGGTTTGCAATCTTCCAACTGAAATATTTTAAGCATATCTTTAATATGCTTATATTGATGAATAAATACTCCCCTTTTGGACTGTATTATTTGTAATCCAAGGAAGAAATTCAGTTCCCCAAGCAAAGACATTTCAAATTCTTGTTGCATCATCCTAGAAAATTCCTTACTCATTTTTTCATCATCACTACCAAATATAATATCATCAACATACACTTCCACAATGATCATTTTATTACCATCAATTTTACAATAAAGATTGTTGTCTGTTGATCCCCTTTTTAGGCCCTATTTTTGTAAGAAATAATCTAGCCTTGCATACCATGCTCTAGGCGCTTGTTTTAGCCCATAGAGTTCTTTATTTAGTGTACATACATAGTCCCCTTTGTTGGTTAATTGGAACCCTTCTGGTTTCTCAATACAGACTTCCTCTTCTAAGTTTCCATTGAGAAATGTTGACTTGACATCCATTTGGTACACTTTAAATTTTCTATAGCTGGAGAAAGCTAAGAACATCCTAATTGCCTCTAATCTGGCCACAGGTGAAATTTTTTCTTCATAGTCTACTCCTTCAACCAGACCATACCCTTTACATACTAATCTGGCTTTGTTCCTGATTACTTACCCATCTTCGTTCATTTTATTTTTATATACCCATTTAGTTCCAATGACATTTTTGTTTTTTGGTCTTGGAACTAGTTCCCAAGTTTGATTTTTTTCAATTTGGTCCAATTCTTCATTCATAGGTTTTATCCAATTCTCATCTTTACATGCCTCTTTGATTGAGTTAGGCTCAGCATGTGACAACAATGTTATTTTTATTTGATACAGTAGTTGTCTTCTTGTGTGCACTCCATCATTCATATCTCCAATAATCAATTCTTCGAGATGATTCTTTTGAGTAATTCTTGATGGTGTCTTTGTATCTCTTCTTGGGAATTCTTCTATTATCTCTCCATCTTGACTATCTTCTTCACTTTCACTATTATCCATATCATCTTCTTCCCTTTCTTTTTCTTTCTTTTCTACTTCTTCTAGTTGAGTACCGAGTGTCTCATCATCATCTTTGTCTTCATTTTTAGGTATGGTCTCTTGATTTTTTATTCTTATCATTTTTAGGTCATCCACCTTGACATATGCACTCTCAAAAATCTTATGTGATGTTATATTGTAGCATCTATATGCCTTTTTGTTCGAATCATATCCAAGAAAAATACCTTCATCAGATTTGGCATCAAATTTTCCAAGACTCTCATCTAGTCTTTTGATGTAGCATTTACTTCCAAAGGCCTTGAAATATTTTACTAATGGAGCTCTTCCAAACCATAGTTCATAAGGGGTCTTATCACTATTAACCCTGATCTGACCTTTTTTCAATATGTATACTATTGTACTTAGAGCTTCCCTCCAATATCCATCTGACAATTTTTCTTCATTAAGCATAGTCCTTGCAGCCTCCTGAACTATTCTATTCTTTCTCTCAGCAATCCCATTTTGCTGAGAGGTGTTCTAGTAGTAGAGAATTGTCTCTTTGTTCCATGAGTTTCACAGAAGACATCAAACTCTTTTGAGGTGAATTCACCACCATTGTCTAATCTAAGACATTTGATTTTTGTCTCCTTTTCATTTTCAACAAGGGTTTTAAAGGCTTTGAATTTGTTTAGTGCTTCTGATTTTTCTTTGAGAAAACATATCCAACCCATTCTAGTAAGTTCATCAATGAATAACATAAAGTAAGACTCTCCTTGCAAACTCTTGGTTCTTGTAGGTCCACATAGGTCAATGTAAACAAGCTCTAAAGGTTTAGAGGTTGTGTATTCTTTTTCCTTGAACCTTATTCTAGTTTGCTTCCCTAGTTGATAGTCTCTACACATAGCATTTGAGGGTTTTATGATTTTTGGAAAGTTTCTTACTGCACCAAGGTTGTTGGCTTTCACAAGATTGTCAAAGTTAATATGCCCCAACCTTCTATGCCATAGCCAACTTTCATCTACTGAATTTATATGACACTCTTCATTCAATTTTGCATCTAGTATATATACATTTTCAGGAGTTCTAGGAGTGGTACCAACTAATTTACCTGTGTCTTCTCTCCTAATCTCAAATTTTTGGGAATCAAAGATGCAGAAGTGCCCCTGATCACAGGTTTGACTGACACTTAATAAACTAGGCTTCAGTTTATCTACAAGTAGTACATTTCTGGCTTTGTCTTTTCCCAGACTCACAGTGCCTTTCCCAAGTATGTTACTTGAAGCATTATCACCAAATGTAACTTTACCTTTTTTTTTCTTTAAGTCTAAAAACTTGTTCTTGTTACCTGTCATATGTTTTGAGCACCCACTGTCAACATACCAGAGATCCCTTTTATCTTGAGCTTTTAGGGCATAAAGAAATTTCTTCTTTGATGTTTTTTCTCTCCAAAGTTTCTTTTGCTCTCTAATGAACTTTGGCTATTCTGAGACTTCCATTAATATGAAATTAATGGATTTATGTCCATGGTTATGAAATATGAAGCATTGTAAGTCCCCTTCTTGTAGAGGTGCAAAGGAGTTATAGTTTTTGTTTTTGACTTGATTTGTTGTTGGTTTATCCTTAAGGATATGGTTTTCAACCTTCATATTTTTCTTTCTATATGCTCTACAATTTATAGCTTTGTGTCTGAAATTAGAGCATGCAAAGCAGTAACCAAGGAAAATGCGAGGATACTTGTTTTGATAAAAATTCTTTGGTATTGTCTTGTCTTCCTTCCTGATAGGTGGTGTTAGAACCCTATATAATAGGGGATCAGTGTTTTGAATAATATCTATCTTTTTCAGGCATATGTGCTCGCTCGTGATGCATGGCGACGGTGGCGGAAAGCACCCGACACTGACCAAGCATAAGATGAGTGCTTGCGTGCGAGCTTCAAAGCACGTTCCGATGCATTTTTTAGCAAAAAATGGCGGATTGGTTTGAAATGGTAAATTTGACTCTTGAGGGTAAATGCAAAGTTGGGTTTATTAGTTATTTTTGGTGAATTTGGAAAAAAAATTGGCCCCTCGGCCTTTGCCTTCTAGCAGAGTTTTATGAAAAAATTAACAAAAATTTTAGCAAAAATTATCTCGACCTAGGGTCAACCCCCCGAATACTCAACACCACAAACCAACAGCAAACACACAAGCCAACGCTAACACCAAACTCCAAAGCCCAAGCCTCGGGCTCACTTCATCGACACAATGTATGACTGTTGACTAATATAATCATTTAAAGTTCAGTTTACGGAGTGAATGTGGGATATCACCCGCAGAGAATAAAAAATATATATAAAACGCAACGTTTAAAACCCTCTACCAGGTGTTTGAATCAGTTTCAAGGCGTCGATTGCAGGGAGCCACGCATCTGCATCAACAACAACACAAAAGATAAATATAAGAGCACTCATCTGAAGCCCTATGGATGGAACAATGGACAAGGCCAATGCCCTCTGCCTGATCACATCAGAAAAGAAATCATAGAGCTCGTTTTTCCCGATGATGGCTATAATTATCTTATGCATTTGAGGGAAATTAGGGTTTCCGTAGGGGGTTCAGCCTTTGTTCCCTGCAGGAAACCTAGGTTGGAATCCATACCACCAGATGTCAAGGCTTATGAGGCATCTAATCTATAAGCTCCAACCTGTAATGAAGATGACTCAAATTCCAGTGCTCTGTAGGGTGTGAGTTCAAGCACACGTTATATGTGCAATGTTCAGAAAGATGTTGACCTTGAAGTACTTGCTCAACTTGATATAAGTGATGGTTCTGAGTTTAATTCTGATGTTGAAAACTTGGAAGAGGACTTTTTTGTCCAAGCTAATAAACTGGAAGAAGAGAATGGAGCAACTTCTACTAGATTACCAGAAATTAAGCAAGAACATGTTCATGCCAATCAATCTTTGTGTGTTGAAGACAACCACAATGCAACTTCGGTTGACAATGCATTGTGATTTCCTACAGGTAAAACCAGAAACAGAGTTTTGGTCGAAAGAATGCAGAGAACTCCCAGACTTCTAGACGAGTAGTTTGAACAGCTTGCTCTTTGTGAATATAGTGATGGTGACAGTAATGCTTCTGACATCTATGATCATGATGTGGTTGGTGCTGGCAATATTCATGCCCCTGAAATTGATGTTGCAATGAAAGAATTCTTGACTAACAACTTAGACTTTCAAGATAAATATACAGTTCCTGTTGATATTCACATTGATAAGATTTCAAAAAACTCGAGCGAGAATCAAGATAGTGCAATAGTGCACGACGATACACCAGTAAATGATGTGATTTCTAGATGCAAAGTGTATGGTGAGATGTATGCAAATGAATCTCAAGATGAAAAGGAAATTGTGCTAGCTGAGGACAGCAGTGATAATGAAGATGAAGCCTGGGACTATGAAACCATTGTTTCCACTTATTCCAACCTTGACAATCATCCTTCCAGAATAGGTGCTCCCCAAAAACCTGGTAGAAAGGATATTTCTCAAAATTCTCATAAAGCTTCAGATTTGAAAAGTCCAATCATATTTCTTCGAGGAAAGCAACAACTTCTAGTGGATTCCTGTGACATTTGCATCAATAATATCCCGGCAGTTGTAAATACAAAGTTTTTCTATGATTATGCACAAAACATTTGGCAGTGAGAAAGATATCAGGCTTATCCACAGTGGTCAATATACTACACTTGTCATCAATTTCATGATGCAGTCACAGGTGGCAGAGCATGTTTAAACAAGAGGTTTCCTTTTTTCCAAGCAGCAGTTAGATCACACAGCGAGGTGGCAAAGCTTTCCCATTTTCTAGGCAGAGATCAGATCACCAATCCTCCAACTGGCAGCATACCTCAAACCAACTCAGGCATTCGACTGTTGTTTATTGTGATGCTGTTAACTTCCATTCGCCAGCAAACCATTAACTAACTCCAGATGTTTAATCAACAGTTTCCAAATCGTTTTGTTTGTTTTAGAAACAGTCCACAGGTGTCAATTTTTGTAACTGTTATCTATTTTTAGAAAACAGAGGTAGAGCGCAAGTCCTGGCAAGGATGAGAAATTTTTGTATTTATGCATATGAGAAAGATGTAAGCAGGGTTCGATTAGGCTGAGAGGAGAGGGGTTCGACCTATGTGAGAGGTTTAGACTTGAATTTTTAGTTTCTTTGCTGGAGCTGAGGGATGTGTTTAGCCAGAGAATTTCTCTGTAATTTTTAATGATTGATCAGTAATTAGACATACTTTCTTTTATAGGATTCTTGTGTAGAGATATTGGTGGCGTTTTTCCTCTGTTAAAGTTTTTCTTGTTCTCTTTCCACTTGTTTTTCAATTCTCATTATCAAATGATAGTAATAGAGCAGAATTTATCAGCGGATACTATGCATATGATTATTTGATAATCTTTATGTTGTCTGCTAAATCTTAGTTTAGGAATTCTTAACTATTCCTTTGCCTGGCTTTTTCCTCCCCTTTTCGTTCCTTAAACCGACATCATCAAAACTTGATTCGATCCAATATTGTCGCTACCTTGCCCTGTGAAAGAACTTTGTCTAGATCTGAGAGTAAATCACATTGTTTAAAGCGCAGACCCCATTTGCCCAATGGCCCTCCTTGCTGTCCCAAAACGACCATTTAAAAACCCCAACCCCATACTTTCATTACTTTTATAGCTAGCCTAATATCTGTCCTATTACAAACCAAGTTAAATCTAAAAGAGAGATCCCTCTCTGAGTCTTGGAGGGCTAGATCCAAGACTCGAAGTGGTTCGAGGTTACTTCTGTGATTGCCTCTGCATCCTTAGGCAAATTATAGAGCGCTAATAGGTGGAAGTAATCTTCTAGAGTTCTGATCATTACTTATCTTCTCTCCTTTTTTCTTCTTGAATGTATCGTGGAGAGCATCTACATAAGATTTTGAGTTAACATGGTTTTCCTTTTGAGAATAACCTATTCCATTTTTATTACCTGAATCCCTTTGCGTCTTAATGATCTTATCTAATATTTTAGAGCTATTTTTAGATTTTGTTTGATTGATTTTTGCATCTAGTTCCCTTTTTAGATGAACTATTTCTGCCTACTTTCTTTCACAAGTTATTTTTTTTTCCTTAAGAGACTTTTCCAGATTTTCTTCAATCTTATTTTCTTCTAATTTGTTTTTTCAGATTGTTCATAATTTTTTCCATCTCCTTTTCTTCTTGTTCATGCTTTTCTTTTTGTTCAACTACAAAACTTTTCCATTGTCTATATCTGGTTTTGTATTTTCTTAATTCATCCAGGGCACTAAGAAGTTCTTCCTCCATATTAACTTATGCTTCATCTTCTAAATCCTTCTCATATTTAATTTTTTCTACCTCATTAGATTCTTAAATGCCTAAGAAAAGGACTTCATCATCATCAGATTCATCGTTGTCACTAGATTTTGACAAACTGTTGTTTTCTTCTTTTGAGTAGAAATTATTTTTCCCTTTGTAGAACTTTTTCTTGTAGTTGGGTTTTTCTTCTTCTGGTATTGTCTGGTTTTATTTTCTTCATCTTCAGGTTCCTCCTTGGGATAGGGACACTTGGATGCAAAATGACCAACTTTGCCATAGTTAAAAAATTTGAAAGGAAGCTTTCCTTTGTACTTCCCTGATCCTTTCTGAAGTTTTCTAATGAAATTTGCTTCTTCCACATCAGATTCTTCATGATGGCAGAATTGAAGTTTTTTCTTCTAATTTATCTTTGTCTTGGATTCTTTGAAAATTGTTTCATCTTTTGTTGATTTATCATTCCCTGTTCTCATTTCATATGTTGTAAAAATCCATGGAGCTGATCGACTGTGAGTGTGCTTAGATCAGATCTATCTTCAATTGAAGAAATCTTTGCATCATATCTCATAGGTAATGACCATAGTATTTTTTGCACAATGGGTTTATCTGTAACTTCTTATCCTACCGCTCTAATTGAGTTAAACACTTCATCTTCCCTATAAAAGTACTCAACAATATTTTCTTCTTCTTTCATTTTTCATATTTTTAAATTGAGTTCTATAGGTCTGTAGTTTGGCTTCCTTGACTTTGTCATCTCCTTCATACACAGCCTCCAATTTGTCCCATATTTCCTTTGTTGATTTGCAATGCATAACTTTCACACATATAAAATTAGTCAATCCTGCTAGAATTCCATTAACTACTCTTGAGTTGTCATTACATATTTTTTTTCCTCTAGAGTCTTTGGGTGGAGTAGTTGGTGCAATGTAACCATCTACAACAGATTGCCATATATCAAAACCAAGAGCCAACAAGAATTTTTTCATTCTTATTTTCCATAGAGCATAGCCTCCTCCATTGAACAACGGTGCTTTGTGGTTAGACATTCCTTCTTGTTGATCCATCTTCAAGATATACCTTCAAGTTTGTTAGACTATGCTGAAGGAACCGCTCTGATACCAATTGAAGGATCATATCCTGTCACTGAGAGGGGGAGGGTGAATCAGTGACCCAACAATTTTATCAAATTTTTATTTATTAATGCAAGCAGAATCTTAACACAGTATTTTTTTCATGGAACCCAATTGGGAAAACCAAAAACTCTTTTCTATTAACTACGAAATTTGTTTTACATGTTACATAGAAGGAAGATGTACTAATTCCTCTTTGATCATCACCAACTGATCAAGATGCACCAAACCCTAGTTCACCGACACCAACTAGTAGAAGGCTACGACCACCTGTTTAGTCTACAACTAACAAGGAAGCACCAACTCCCTCTGTAGGTGCCAACCTACCCTTGCACCACCCAACCACCCTTAATACATAAGTATATTCAACCTTTTTTCTGGAATCTGCTTCAGTTTTTTATTTTTTGATCTGGACTGCAGACTCCCTTTCTTCTTCCACTCTTTCATGTTTATATATTATTTAAAACAATGTGAGTGTGAAACAATTGTGTCCCTTCATTTCGACCATCACGCCACTTCGGTTAATCAATCGTCATTACTGTTTATTTATTTTACCGTGAGGGTTTTTCATAAATTGATCACAGTCATGGATCAATTTAATCCTTTATACTCGATCCCTAATCTTTGTTATAGTCACATAGACCAAATTCTACAGAGGCGCTTCCTTCAAGCCATTTCCTATGACCAAGCATTGCAAAACCATCGTCTCTAGCAACTATAGTGACATATTATAATTTCCCTCTAAAATTCTTATAGCATATGACCAACGACGATGACCTCATGTTAGGCGAGATGAGCCCTTGAGCATTTATCTATTTCAATGGTTATGATTTGATCTTCTTATGAGATGGATGGTTGATGAGATTTTGGCCTAATCAATTTGACACTTGTCATTTTCTAATTGTGCCACGTGTCCTTGCTGACGTGGTATGCCACATGTCCTTCTGGAATTAGCAGTCCTCATTCTCCCTTTGATCGACGAGTGTGATCAAATCGTGATTTCTTGTTTTATGAATTCTCATGAATGGCTCTTTGACTTCTTCATTCTTCGAGTCAGCGAAACAATGACCCTTGGCCACGTGCCCTCCTTGACAATGGACAGTCCCGATGATTTAGGAACGATCAGTGGTCCACGATCATCTGTGATCCGACAGCCCAAGTTATGGCGTGACCTCGCGTGTCGGGTGTTTGAACGTGAGCCAACCCTGACTCTTCCAACTCCTGATATCCATTATTCTAGATCAATGGTCCACAACCCTCTATGATCCAACAGATGTGACCATGTCGCGACCTCACACCTCGTGAGTTCCAGCAACTCAGCCTTTGACTTTCCTAATTTGTGAGTCAGTTAAATTCCAATTGCTCGCCACATATCCTCTGGCTCTAACGGCTAGGATAATTTCATGACCTCGCATATCGTGAGTTCCAACAACTCTCACGTTTGAATTTTCTATTTCGTGAGTTAGCGAAATGTTGATCTCCCACCATGTGTCCTATGGATTAGATGACCTAGATTTGATTTGGACAATTTGATGCTTGAGATCTTGTTTGGACGATCTTACGACTATGATACACATTGCATGATCTGATAGCCGATGGGTATTTGGATAGTCAAACTCTCAGCCTTTTTACCTCGCTTATCCTGTTCTTCCACTCAAAATTGATCCAATGACTGACGGGTATTCTCGAAGCAGATCAACGATCGATGATATTTCAATGGTCCTCAAGCCCACGGTTACTCATATGACCAATGTGCGTTATATTAGACGATCAACACGATCAACCTCTTGATCGGATGACTGTTGAGGCTTCTGACTCTGATCGGATGGCTGCTGAGCTTACGTTTATCCTTCTGAGTTTTGATCTCTGCATACCTCCTGAGCTTGTATCATAGGAACATTGTTGATCCTAACGTGATCAACAATAGTCACAAATTTCTTCATCTTTAAGGTGATGTTCTTCTGTCGATTCTTTTTCTTCCTGAGTTTGACCTCGTTGCTCTGCTTACTATGACCATTGACATCAATGACAACACATGAATGACAATTTTTCCAACAAAATACCCTTTGGAGGGCATTGATGTTGGATGGATTATGGCATCAAGTCTTAAAAGATAAATATTTTCCTTTTGTTTCTGTGGTGTGCTGGCTCCAAACGGTATCTGAGATAGGGGAAAAAGGATCACATTCATGGAAGTATCTTCTCAAGTCTTTACACATTCTCCTACACTGGTTAGCATGGTGTCTGGGAGCGGGAGAATCCATTTTGATTGGCAAAGACCGTCTTCGGATTATGGGGGATGTGGCCATACTATCTAGAGATCTGATCATAGCTCTAAATCTGAAAGGAGTGTATTACTTAGTTCATGCCAACTGTGCACCTCGCTTATGAATGATTTGCTCCAACTGGTTCACAAGTGATGATTTGGATTTAGAGGGGAACTTAGCATCAAAATGATATAATTTTCTTTGTGCTCTCATAAACACTAGTGTACAATTGTTAATGAGGCCAAATGAACTTATATGGATGGGTGGCGACTCCTCTGGAATGATATCAGTCAAAAATGTATATGAGGCTACTAAAAAAAATAAACAAAATCATGTGATTGGAGGATGGAGGAATTCAGTGTGGTCCTAGGACTGCCCATTAAAACTAAAGCTCTTTACTTGGCTAGTGGATGAGAACAAAATTCTTACATGGGAGAACTTGCAACATAGAGGTTTTATTGGCATGAGCTATTTTTTTTTATGTAATAAGAACAAGGAAACATTGTATCATCTATTTGTTGAGTGCTCATTCACGTTTGCAGTTTGGGAAAAGTCATATCATCCATAAAAATTTCGGGGGCGTGGACCGGTAATTCTATCATGGAGTGCTTTAAAAACTAGCAATTGCATAATTTTTTGTACCCAACTTTGTCGGCTTTCATCTGTTGGTATTTATGGCTGGAAAGAAACCTTGCAATTTTCAAAGATGGATCTCCTTTCATTCAAAAGGTGGCGTTCATGTCCTTATTAGTCATGGGTGATTACAAATCA
This sequence comes from Picea mariana, assembly GCA_032191745.1. Lineage (NCBI taxonomy): Eukaryota > Viridiplantae > Streptophyta > Pinopsida > Pinales > Pinaceae > Picea > Picea mariana. The sequence goes on from JASDQU010102053.1 coordinate 97,748, forward strand.
AAGTTGAAATCACCGCCTCTGAGGAGGGTACCTTCACGATCTGTAGTGGGTGGATTGGTTGGATGGTTTGATGGGGTTTCTCTTTCTTCGTGTCAAAACAGTGGGGCTGGAGGGGTTATAAGGATCAGGGAGCATCGAACTTATAAATGGGCTATCAATTGTGAACCTGGCACTAATACTAGAGTGGAGTTGATGGGAACATGGGCTCTTCTTACTCTGGCTTCTCTTCTATCTATTCAGGAGCTTCTTGTATAGGGGGACTCAAAGATCGTTATTGATTGGCTACAGGGAAATTGATGCCTTCAGGTGGTCTCACTGGAGTGCTGGAAGGATAAGCTTATTGAACTTACCAAGCTTTTCCAAAATATCACTTTCATGCATGTGTATGGAGAAGAAAACACAGAAGAGGATAACATATCAAAACAGGCGCTTCTTAAGGATCCCGGGAAAATCATATATTATCAATGTGAAGAGGACCATGAGGGTCCTCATATGTTTTTAGATCTTTTTTAAAAGCATTGATGTTTGCTCAATACTTTTTTTGGGAGTCTAGTGGGCAGAACATTATGAGACTTATGTGTTTTTGGTGTGCATTGATAGGTGTTTTTTTAGTTCATATCCTTTATGGAGGCTATTTATAGTCATGTATCGGGACCTTAGCTCGGGTTGAGGGTTATTTTTGTTGTCTGGTTACTAGTGGTGGGATGTTTTCTTGGCACATTTTGATGCTCATTTTGAATGTTTCTGAACTTTTTGATGATGGTTATTTTGTAAAAGATCAATTTATATTTCAATTTAAATATAAAGCAAAATTTTTTATGGAAAAAAAAAATTCTAATAAACATATGTCCTAACATGTGGTTAAGCAATGTTTTACCTAACAAATTTCTATATTCTATAATTCAAATCAACATTATCACATTTATATTTTTCAAATAATATGTGATTGTGTTACATTTATATTTTCAAATAATATGCGATTGTGTTAGGATACAAGTTCTAATGAACAAGTGTCCTAACACGTGGTTGAGTAATGTTTTACCTTAACAATTTTCTATATTATATAATTCAAATCAACATTATCACATTTATATTTTCAAATTCTTATATTATGTACTTTAAATTAATTTTATCAAAATGTTCATATGATATTTACATCAACATTAATATTTTTAAATTTATATATTATATACTATTCAAATAAAAATATAAAAAACGTTTATCAAAATGTTCATATATTATGATATTTAGATCAACATTATTATATTAATATTTTTAAATTTATATATTTTATACCATTCAAATTAAAAATATAAAAAATGTTTTAATTACATTTATAACTAGATTTCTGTATTATATATTTTTTATTTAATATTAGGAAAATGTATGTTTTAACATATTTTAATTAATATTATAAACTTACATGTTATAATTTACATTTAGTTTAGTTTAAAGATTTTTTTAATCAATTTTATGAAATGGTTTAGGGTTTATGTATGACATATAATGTCTAAGAGTATTGATTTGGTTTTATAATTGTATGTTTTTTTGGTTTCAACTCACATATTATTTGGCAATTAAACCCATTACTTTTAATGGACAAAATCATGCTCTATCCATATCCATCTCTTAGGCCAAGTATTCCTTTTATAAGGTCCATGTGGTGGTCCAAAGCCCCACACATGGTCCATGACCACTAAGAACATTGAATTATTTGTGAGTTCATGTACTTTGGTCTTGAGTGATGTCTTGGGCCATGGCATACCTCTAGGTTCTTGTTTATAATGAATGAAATGGAGCCCATATTACTCCTAGTTACCAAAGATTCCTTATCCAACACCTATGCTAAGATCTTGATGCCTATGTATGGCCCACAATAACTTCAAATGCATTGGTTTTATCCCATGTGACATGTTATTCTACCTCAAATTGCATCTTAGGCCACAAGACCCAACCATCCTTCCTCGACAACTAATGAAATTGCAACATGAAATTCTTATAAAGTCCTTAGGCACCCATATCCCCACTTGGGGGGCACAAATTTTAAATAAATTTCCTATGTGGTGGTTCATCTTTTCTTTATTTAACTTGGATTTAAGGCCTAAAGCATGGCTTTCCTCACATGACCATGTGCATGGCCTTGTGATCCATCCTTATTTCTCAAAACTCTCTAATGGCACCAATATCCCCTATCAGAGATCAAAGATCTTGTAGATAGGTCTTGTGTGGTAGTTGAGGCCTCATTCATGCCTTGTAATCCCTAGAAGCTACCATATGGCCTAAAACCTTATTTTTGTCGCCTAATAATGGTCAAGGCCCATAGAACCATACCTAGTTGCCATGAAAACTCCCTAATGGCACCCATATCCCCACTTATAGATGAAGGATTCTCTCATGAGATAATGTGTGGAGGTTCAAAGCATCATTCTTGCCCCTGAATACCTAGAATCTTCCATTACAACTAATTGAATTTGAAATTTCTATATGAACAACTTCCACCATAACCCTAGACCTCTCATCATCTCGAATAAATATTGTAGCAGCTAAATTCCTTGAATGACTACACACAACAATCCTTGCTCCACACAAAGGTGGTGCAACTACAAAGGAAAATATGGCATTACAGATAATCATTCCTAGAATTTTCAAGGAAGGAGATTGGAGACTCCTCTATGACTCAAGATTCAAGGATTTTATGGTGAATTTAAGAACAAGATGGTTGGCCCCTTACAAGATTGAAATATGCTATGATAATGCATCACTAAAAATTAGGACAATAGATGAGGAGAGAATCCCCATCGTAATGAATGGTTATAGGATCAAGATCTACAACAAGCCTCTATCCAAGGAGGAATTCACAACCATAGTCAAAACACAATAGTTGGATGTGGTTGAGAGAAGAAATGCTCTCAACTCATCTTGATGACAAGGAAATCTCAAAAGAAAAACAAAAGAAAAAAGAAAAAAGAAAAAAGAAAATAAAATACCTAAGTGAAAACCTCACTAAGGCACTTGCACTACAAGGAAAATACCTTTTAGCAAAGGTTATAGAGGAGGTTTCTAGTGTTACAAAATTGACAAAAATTGTCAAAAAAACCTCTGCTACAACATATGTTTTTGATAGTGGATGTTTTTTCATATACTATAACAGAACTTAATTATAACTAAAAAAATCTAGGCGGCCAGAGGTGTTAGTGGATGTTTACCTATCGATGTGTTTTTATGAGTAACAAGCATTGGTGCATACATATACTTACCTCACTAGTGTTGTACACTGGAAGTCAAGCACCAGGATAGTAAAATATTCAAGCACTGGGGCAGTAAACTATTTAAGCATCGAGGATTTCTTCTAAGACCACATCGGTGCGTTATTAAAAAGAAGGCATCGATGTTGTATAAAATAATATGCATTGGTGTGTTACCTAGAAAACCCCCCCAGTGCATTAAAAATAGAAAGCATTGGTTATTTTTAGTAACAAACAAGTGTCAATGCTTATCAATAACATAACAACACTGGTGTGCATTAATAGCACAAACACACTGGTGCTTATTAATAACACAAAAGCATCGGTGCTTCGTATACACTTAATGCACCAAAGGCCAATTTTTTAAAATAATGTTGTGGTATTAAATAAATATTGAAACCAATGCTAATTGATTACATAAAAGCATCGGTGTACATTTCTTATGAAATGCATCGATGGGTTTTAATATTAAACGCATCAATGAGATTAATGTAGATTTTAACCTTGTACAATATTTTTTGCAAACAAATTTTCAGTAAAAGAATAGAAAAGATATAATGGAAAATACACACATTACACGGAGATTTTTCCCTTGGAAACCCAAACCGGGTAAACTAACATATTATATATTCATTCATAGTGATACATTTTTTACAATACAATATACATATAGGAGCTAGCAACATCCAAAACCCTAACCCAATGACTTGGATTAGTCAACAACCCTAATTCCTTAACTAAAAGTAGAAAACTATGGGCAAAAAACCATCTGTCGAAAAATCGCCCAACAATGGACATGAAAATCGAGGCGACATGAAAAACGAGGAAAAAATGTGACACCTTTCTCGAGGAAAAAAAATTCTCAGGGGTGCTGCCCCTACACCCCCCTTTAAACCCCCCTGTGTGCCTGGCGCAACGTAGACACGAATTCTATTCATGCAAAGAATATAACACATACCCAACATTCTCCCACTTGTTGTTTTATTTGCATATAGGGGGTTACAGGGTTACATAGTCAACAATCCAAGAAAGAAATGCCCATGGATCCTCTACACCAAGACAACCTCTCAGAGCTCACAGATTTTGTTAATGAATTTGCAACATTCTTCAAAGTGTCCACTTTCATCAACAACACTTTATTTTCTTCAACCATGTCTCTCACAAAGTGATATTGAATATCAATATGTCTTGTCTTTGAATGATAAGTTGCGTTCTTCGCTAGAAAAATTGCACTCTAACTGTCACAGTCTATCCTTACAACTTGTTGTACCAACCCAATACCTGAACACAATATTTGTAACCATATCGCTTCCTTACTTTCATGAGTGGTTGCCATGTATTCAGTGTCTGTAGTTGAAAGTGCCACTACAAATTGTATTTTTCTCATCCAACTGATTTCTCCTCCAAACACGTTAAACACATGCCCACTTATAGATCTCCTACGATCCATATCTCTAGCCTTTATGCATCCACAAAGCCATGTATATCCAACACTCTGCCTAATATCGGTCTTCCTTGGTAGCACAATCCATAGCTAGCAGTGCCACAAAAATACTTGAAAACCCTTTTTACTATTGTCCAATGCTCCTTCCCTAGTTTTGACATATACCTGCTCAAAACTCCGACTGCATGTGCAATGTCTGGTCTAGTACAGGCCATTGCATACATCAAACTGCCAACTTCACTCGCATATGCAACACGAGACATGTTCTCCTCCTCGTCTTGTGTCTTGGGACACTGATTCGCATATAACTTTACACCAACAGGAATAGGAACCTTGACCAGTTTACATTCTTGCATAATAAACCTCTGCAATATTGTCTCAACATATTTTCTCTGATTTAACCAGAGTTTCCTCTTATTCTGATCTCTTTTAATTTCCATGCCAAAAATGAAATTTAAAGCACCGAGATCCTTCATGTCAAATTTCGAGGACAACTAAGTTTTCACGTCCTGGATAATCTCCTTGTTGTTTCCTATTAGCAACATGGCATCCACATACAAGACCAAATAAACCAAATGATCACCAATTAATTTAAAATACACACATTGATCCTCTTTGCTTCTTGTGAAGCCAAGTCCCAACATATAAGTATCAAATTTTTGATATCACATCCTTGGTGATTGTTTTAAACCATACATGGAATTTTTTAGCTTGCATACCAGCTCCTTCTTTCCCTTCACAAGAAAACCTTTTGGTTGTTTCATATAGATTTTTTCTTCCAAATCCACATGTAGGAATTTTGTTTTCACATCCATGTGTTCTACTTCAAAATCAAATGCAACAGCAACAGATAAAAAAAATATTATAGAAGTTAACTTGGAAACAAGAGAAAAAATCTCACCAAAATCAATTCTCTCAACCTGGGAATAACCCTTTGCTACTAACCAAGATTTATATTTCTCCACTTTGCCTTCTACATTCAGATTCTTTTTATATACCCATTTGTTGCCAATGGGATTTCTTCCAGTCAGAAACTCCACTAGATCCCAAGCCTCATTCTTATCCAAGGCTGTCATTTCTTCATCCATGGCATTTTCCCATAACTTTTCATCCTTTGAATCCACTACCTCCCTGACATTTCTAGGTTCATCATCAGTAATAGACAAAGAAAAATTTGAATGAAAATCAGATGGAGTATACCTCTTTGATAGCCTTCTTTCTCAAACCGATCTCCTCAATACTGGAGTATGAGGATCTTCTTCTTCTTATTCTTGTTCTTTTGTAGAGTATGATTCATCATCCTTTAAATCAAACTCTATTTTCTCTAGTTTTTCCTTACTTAGTAGGACTTCCTGTTTAAAAAATCCCTTCATTTCTCTAAATACCGCATCTCGACTATACACAACCTTCTTAGTTTCTAGGTTCCAAAGCTTATAACCTTTGAGACCATCTTTATACCCAATAAAGATACACTTTTTAGCCTTCTTATATAGCTTACTCTTGTTTTCCTTTGAAACATGAACATAGGCCTCACAACGAAATACCTTGAGATGTGTGAGAGAAGGTTTCTTACCAGTCCATACCTCTTCTGGAGTCTTGTCATCCAGCGCTGATGACGATGATTTGTTGACCAGGTAACATGTAGTACCCACTACCTCTGCCCAGAATTATTTCCCTAACCCTGCACCACTGAGCATGCACCTTATTTTTCCATCAACGTCCTGTTCATTCTTTCTGTAAATACATTCTACTGAGGTGTATATGGAGTATTATTCTACCTTTCTATACCACACTTCTTACAGAATTCTTCAAATTCATTCCCGCAGAACTCTCCACCATTATCTGTACTTAGCACCTTAACTTTTTTCTCTGTTTGACTCTCAACAAGAGCCTTAAACTCTTTAAACTTGTAAAAGACTTCAGATTTCTTCCTGAGGAAATATATCCAAGTATTCCTTGATAAGTCATCTATAAATGAGACATAGTACACATATTTTCCCAATGATGGAGCCAACACAGGTCCAAACACATCACTGTGAACTAGCTATAAAATTCCTTGTCCCCTCAATGCACCAAAGGGGAATCTTACCTGATTCTGCTTCCCATATACACAATGTTCATAGAAATCAAAATCTAGAGAACAGTTAGACATACCTTCAACCATACCTTTACCTTGTAGTAGACGAAGACCTATCTCTCCGATATGCCCCAATATTTGATGCCACATCATAAACTTTTCTCTAAAGACTGTAGGAGTTCTTTCTTCTTCAACTCCAATATCAACAACAATGGAACTATTACACCCATCACTAATATTTCTTCCTTCCAGCTTATACATAGTTCCAAACCAAAATCCCTTCAGCAACACCATTGCTCCTCGAACCATCCTGTAGGTTTCCTTTTCAAATATTGTTTTTACCCCTACATCGTCCATTTTTCTTACAAAAATAAAATTTTTGGACAAACCTTGGATGTGAAGAACACCAGGTTGTGTTCTAATCCTTCCATCTATGAGCCTCAACTTGAATTTTCCTCATCCTATGATTTTGGCTGTCGAATCATCACCTAGAAAAATATTATCTCCATCATACCTTTCATATTCAGAGAACCACTCCCTGTGGGGGGTCATATGAAAGGATGCACCTGAGTCAACCAACCATGCCTCATGATCTACATGTATGCTTGAAGAAGCCAAGTACACATGCCCTCCTTCTTCCTTGGAGGTATTTTCTTCTAAAGAAGGAGCTTCTTCATATCCCTTCTTTTTCTCAATTTTGGATCTACACTGCTTCCTATAGTGCCCTTCTTTTCCACATGTCCAACATACCTTTACAAAATTTCTGGGAAATTTAGATCCACCCTTAGACTTAGATCTCCCACTTGAGGACTTATATCTATTTCTTTCCTGGGAGCGTCCTCTTGCAAATAATGTGTCTGTGCTATGTCCTTCCATGTTATTCCCTTCTCATCTCCTCTAACAACAAGGATGAGACCACTTCATAAAAATTCAAGGCAATTGTATTACTACCTATGGCCATAACTAGACTATCCCACAAGTTGCGTAAAGAGCACAGTAAACTGATACACTTATCTTCATCTGAAATTTTAATCTCAATAGATACTAACTGACTTACCACAGTATTGAAGGTGTTCAAATGCTCTACTACTGAGTCTCCATCTCTCATCCTCAGTTTATATAACTTCTTTCTCAAGAAAAGTTTATTTACTAGGGACTTAGAATGATACAACTTCCCCAACTTATCCCATAAATCTTTGGTTGTAGCTTCCTCTAATACATTCAGTAATACTGAGTCTGAGAGACACAGTCAGATTGTGCTCTTTGCCTTCCAATCCAACTTTTTCCAATCATCTGTTGAAGTTCCTATAGGTGCAGTACCTGGATCCACCTCAATCCACTGATCTCTATCCACCAACAGATCTTTCATATTGAGCTTCCACAACTCAAAACTTTTCCCATTAAACTTCTCGATCTCCATTTTTGAACTACTCGCCATTTCTTTTCACCTAAAAAATCAATACCACAGATATCCCACTGTAACAAGGTGTATCATAGTCCCGAGCCAAACCCTTGACCACAAAGGCATCCCCCTTAAGCCAACAAAGCCCTGATACCAAATGTAGATTTTTACATTGTACAATATTTACTGCAAACAAATTTTCAGTAAAAGAACAGAAAATATATAATGGAAAATACACACATTAAACAAAGATTTTTCCCTTGGAAACCCAAACCGGGAAAACCAACATATTTTATATTCATTCATAGTGATAAATTGTCTACAATACAATATACATATAGGAGCTAGTCGACTACAAAACCCTAACCCAATGACCTAGATTAGTGTACAACCCTAATTCCTTAACCAGAAATAGAAAACCATCAGCAAAAAACCATGTGCTAAAAAATTGCTCAATAATGGACACAAAAATTGAGGCGACATGAAAAATGAGGCAAAAATGCGACATGTTTCCCAAGGAAAAAAAAAATTCTCGGGGGATATCGTGCCCTTACACGCCCGATGCAACATAGACACTAATTCTAGTCATGCAAAGAATATAACACATACCCAACAATTAATAATTAAAATACACTGAGAAATATCGACGTGTGATAGTGCAATTATTTTTATTTTTTAATTTCATTATTTATCAAAAAATTTACATATATTTTATATTTTGATTAGTGAATTTGGATATGATGTTTGGATTAATTTGTTATATCATCAGACTTTGCATCTCTTCACTATAATATTTAGTCATCCATATATTTAATCACTGGTGGAACATTTCACAATGACATTGGAAAACACAATAACATAAATTAAAACATATTTTATTATATGAATAAGAGGGTCTTTGTCATAAAAAATGAGACACTTATCGGTAATCCCTTGTTTTTCAATTGGGACACCATTACACTAAACAAAAATGTATGATTTTCACAGACAATTATTTCAAAAAAATACAATTGCAGATTGCATTGATATCCAAATAAATTGGTGATCATTCTTCATTGGAACTGGTATTAGTGCTCAAGATACTTCCATGCCCTAGGTTATTTTGCTGAATGTTTGGTTGATTTCCTCGATTTTTCTCATATTCTTCAAGTTCCATCTACAAACATAAAAATAAATTGTAATGAGTCTATCTACATTGGTGAGAATAATGAAAATTGAAATAAATAATATACATGAATGTAAATTGAAAATTGATGTATCTGCAAAGAAAGAATTGAATCATGAATCATACACATATGTTCAAAATCAAATCTCATGTATTGTTTCAACAATTCTTTGGTTGGCTCATTTCCATACTTTGTTTCCTGCAAGTTTTATACCCCATAATGAATCATAGTTTTAATATAAAGTATAATTTTTGTTTCATTAATTATAAAATGATAAAAATAAAACAACATAGATTATACTTACAAATTCCACAATTAATTTTTGATATGCCAACATATACTCACAACCCTTAATTAACCCAATGTCAATCGGTTTTTATGGTGGCTCTCCTTTGTATGTTAGCATATGTTTGTAGACATTCAAGGATGGCTTCTATAAAACAACTTTGCTATCAACCATTTTCTTCCTTGTCGTCCATTTTTATGTGCAGAGTGAGTTCCATTTTCTTTTCTTTTCTGTAAGAGAATATTTGAAAATTGATTTTTAATGCTAAATCAATTATTTGTACCTAATAGAAAAATTCAATGATTGCATACATTTGAAGCACGTTGTTGTTGAGATAGCTCCTCCTACGATGCAATTATGTCCATTTCTTTGACCATCTCCTTGTACACTTTTTGGACATTCCTACTGGCATATTTTGGATATCATGTCATTGGTCCTCTCGGATTTTCATAATTTTCCTGAAAAAATAACATGACAATAAAGTATTTTTATATTAATATATGAAAACTAAATATCACAAAATTGATATATTAATAAATTAATACTTTGTAATATATATATATATATATATATTCTAAAAAAATGTTTTGAGGAATATTACTTTTTGAATGATTATTTTTTGTTGTTGTATGGTTTTGCTATTGCAAGTCTGACATGTCTTATTAACCATTGCTCTAGAAATGCTTCATGTAGTTTAGATATACCCTGGTTCTTGGAATCATTGAATTGATTTCTATATTGTAAGTGGAAAGTACGTCTATACGTTCATTCCACTACATTCCTCATAATTTTGTAAAAAAATATCCACCTTTGATTAATCTCCAACACCACTCTAAATGAGCTAAGGACCAATTCATCATCATTACATCTTCTATATTAATTAATTTTGTTTTATTAGGATAACATTATGTTCCCTCGTTGTTGGTTCCTATAGAAAATTAAACATATGTGAATTAATAGATTGTTTGAAACATGTCACCTAATATTCCTAAGTATATTATTAATGAAAATTAAAAAAAAAAAATCATATTGAATAGTATTTTTTCATTCACCTGATTCATTCCTCTATAATTTTTTCATCAAGTTTTTACGCTCTTTTGCACTTAGATCAGAAATAATCTTATCGAGCTTCCTCATTTTGTGGCTCTGCATGACACACACTAACCGATACATATTACTTAAACTTACATATAGTTCAACCATATTAATTTTGTATAGAATTTACAGAGAACTTGCCTTTTTTGTTTTCTCTGGATGTGTCATCATTGTGTCGACCATAACTTTTCTTATTTGAATTCTTCTCACTCATATTTGTATCAATATACAACCTGTACCATTCAATATAGAAATTATTAAATATATTTTATAAATAAATCACATAATTTTCAGCGAAAAAAAATCGTTGTAACGGATGCGCTTTTTAATACAAAGCATTGGTGTTTTTATTACATACAACACACTGGTGCATTCAATACAACAAAATGCACCCGATAGTTTAAATTTTTTTTTTTTAAATTGCGAATTACAACAGTGCAATATATATAGAAGACATCACAATGAATACAGTAGAAAACAAAAACATAGCAAAAAATTTAAACATTCATAAAAAAAACAATAGAAAAATTACATACCAATGAGAAGAAAAATTAAAAAAATTATGTGACAGCATTTTCTTTGTTGTTTAGATGAGAAAACATCGGTGATATTTTTTTTGCACCATATATATATTTTTAATTCTGGATTTATTGTTGCTCCTTAGACATAAATGCACCAGTGCGTTTCTGTGAAAATGGCGCATAGGAAAATTTGAAAACGATTTAAAAAAAAATGTCAAATCAACAATCGCTTAAAAAAATAAAATAAAAAAGTCAGAGGATCGAGTGTGTTTGGGATCTGATGCAATAAGTGGTCCCTTTGCATCACATACCAAACACTTATATATAGAAAAACAAACCCATTAGATCTAAAATGCCTAAAACGAAAAAACCTAATTTTGAAGTGTACAGGGAGTTAAACCTTAGGGTGAAATTTTGCATTCATGTAAGAAAAAAAAAAAAAAAA
>JASDQU010102053.1:109499-142461 GCA_032191745.1 Picea mariana
TTTTTTCTGATTTTTAATTAAAATCCAAATAGGAATACAATTTGTAAAAAAAATTATTATCAAAATCAATAGTAAAATTTAAAATTTTTACTATGTAGGATTTTGAGTTAATCACCATACCCTTCAAATTCTGATTTTTTGAATATTTTTGTTATTCCAAAGTATTCTTCTGTTCCACAATGCTCATCAGTATGTCTCTCTTCCAAATCTATCTCATATAAATTTGGGCAAAATAATGAAAATATTGAATACCTTCTTAATATTAAAAAAACTTTATGAAAAGAGTTTAGAGTGAATCGTCATACCCTTCAAATTCTCATATTTTTAATAATACTATGGTTCCAAAGTATTCTGCTCCTCCACAGTGTTCCTCCATATGTCTCTCTTGCAAGTCTCTCCCTTGCAAATTTTATCAAAATAATAAAATAGTGAATATATTTTTAGTATTTAAAGGACTTTATTCAATTCGATTCCCTCTCTTTTTTTAATTGTTTAAAAAAACTGTGTTTTTTATTTTCCATCACACCTTTGCGTTTATGTAAGACGCACTAGTGCGTCCATATTACATTATGCACTGGTGCATCCATATTGCTAGCGCTCAAAATGTATTGTTAGATTTTGAATGCTTTTATTCAATTTGTGTTATATTTTCCCATCTCAAAGTCTCCTTTGATAGTATTAACCCCCCAAATCCTCTATCAAGTCTTGTCCAACCTTCATTGATTGTTTTTCCTCATCATTCTTTGGCTATGCCCTCTTGACCTGCAATACAAAAACAAAATAAATGTTACCATAGCCTATAACCCTAGCTTTATTGGATTTTATATTGTCAAACGATAATATGCATTTTGTTATGAAGTGGTGAGTACTCAAAGTGATTCTAAAACCTAAGTCATGCCACACCAAATCTACATGCCTAATTCTGAGCCTTATTTCAAATCAAATCAAACCTAACCTCTCAGGTCTAATGGTTTTTTAAAAACTAAATTTTGGAAAGCCCATGTGCTACTCACGAGTCATAGCCAAGTTATAAGTTAGGCCACGAATTAATGTATGGCTAGTCCACATGTCAAGATGTCATACAAGATGGAGCCATGATTTAAGTCTCAGGTCAAGTCACATGTCAACATAGAAAAAACTATGCAAGCGCCAAGCCAGATTCACATATGCATGTAATCACCCAAAATATGGCTGCATCAGCCTGTGCTCATTGGCCACATTTGGATTGAAACAGAAGTGGCGTAGATTCAAGTTCATTCTCAACTACTCACGAAAGACAAAAACCAATTTTTTTGCAAATTTAAAACAGGTGGGCGAGACATCCATGATAGGCAACAGAGTCAACAATGTTGTGGTTTCAGTTGCAGTTGACATCGACATAGCTATGGGTGTAGCGAGTTCTGTTGTGGCCATGAAAAATTCAGGCATAGCTTTCATGTCTAATGATATCAGGAAAATTGCAGAGCTAGTGAAGATTGGTTGAAGGACAATGAAGCCCTTATTACAATGGATTTAATATACCTCTGAAAGGCATTTCTGAAAAACATGGAATTGGTATGCTTGTAACATTCAACAATATACTTCTCTTAAAAGAAGCAAATCGCCATCGCCATGTCATTTGCAATCACCAAGATTGTGATGATATAGATCATTTGCACAAACTGATTACAATCAGATCAATTAAATCTTATCATCTTGTGGATGTTCGAAAGGATAGAGTGTGCTTGTTGATAGCAAATCGAATACTCCAGATATAAAGGAAACGTTGCACAGTCTTTAACTAAAGTTGTAGTTCCATCAGCTTAGAAAAGATTCTTCTCAGTTGGTTGCTCAAAGATGTTAAACTCTGGCAGATTCATACTCTTCTTAAAATATTAGAAAAAATTGTTGCCAGTGAAAACATATCTATGTTGGTTTGTAGTGATTTCAACTCAATTCTTGCAAGTGCCCTTCATGATTTTCTTGCAACGGGAAAAAATTGAGTCCTCACATTCAAACTTAATAATAGATCTCCTTGGTATCTTAAGTCCTCAAAGCAATATTTTTCATCAATTGCCTCTGGTTAGTGATTATTCTTCCTTTGCAAGAATGATGAGACTAGGGCAAGCTCTAGAGTATCAAAGAAGAAGCATGGATCCTATAACAAATAAACATTCATGTTGTTGGGAAAAACACCCTACGGACTAGCAAATAGAGTTCAAACTTTGCATGCAGATTTGACCGAATAGAAATTACTTTCTACTTACATCCCTAGATTTAAATCCCCTTTTCTCAGTAAATGCATGGAAAGATCCACCTACCTTGTTACTGACGTTTGATGTCGATCATCCGTTATGCTTGATTACTTGTTCACAATGCTCCTTCCAAAGATGACCTGCACTCAAGACAAACAACAACTATGCATACATGCTACTTCTATACTAACGGGTTAGAAATCAAACATAAACTAATCAAACCATAGAAAGTTCATGAATTGGGACGGGAAAATCATTCTTTTTATTACTTAAAATGAGTCAACTTACAAAAGTTGAGACCGGCCATCGCTCCTTGAACCTGATCCCGGGATCCTCTTCTTCTGTCCTTCAACTGCTTTGCTTTAAATCTCATTTGGCATTAGGAAAGGCTAAAGGGTTGGGACAATGGAATACGTAAATGGGCAGAGTTTCTTTGCTATATTTTTTCCTCCTCCAAATGGTACCCCTAACTCTTCTTTTATAGGCTAGAAGGAGCTAGGTTTTTGGACAAACCCTCGGCCATGCATGGCTGGGAGTTTCAGTTAACTCACCCATATCTTTTTCTTCCATTGGCAACTTTCCTTTTTCCATGCTTTTGTAGGTACACACAGCTATTGTGAGTCAGCCAGCGTGTACACGCGTGTAGTAATGGGTTAGGGAGTGTGGGTCTTTACACAAGAGGATTTTCAAAGAGTTGTTCAACAGAGTTTTGGCAAAGAAGGGATATGAGTTGGCTTGATGGAAGTTAAGCATGTGTGGTGCAATTTTGGGGTATAACAGATGCCCTCTAATGTGTGAGTTCAGAAGAGAATCTGATGGCCAAAATACATTACCAATCTTTACTGATGTGATGAATGATTGAGCCCAAGGATCAGGAACCAGGAGGTGTCGTCTGTAAAATAACAAATGTCTCACTGGGGCGGGCATACCCATGCTCGGGATAAAATAGAACCATGGCTACCAATCAAATACACTGTAGATCCATGTCAAATAACTATAAAGGTTAGCCACAAACAATACACAGTGAGGCTACATCTCAAAATCAGAAAGATATACTTATAGAGTATCCATTTTCCAGAAGTTGATTCGGCCTGAAGGCCAGAGATGAGATCTTTAGAGCTCGAGCAACAACTTCAAAATCTTCAAAACTTGGGTAGGAGTGTAATATGAGTGTACGAATTCATTGCCCAGAGGTCTTCGATGAATCGTCGGTCATTGACGTGATAATCTTAATGATCAGACTGAAGGCTTCAATGATTTCGAACAAGGACTTGATTGGATGTTTGGGATGGTTGGGTATGCAGACAAGAGACATTTTACAGAGGGGTCGACTCAAGCTTAGTGACAAAATTCCCTTGGACAATAGCATGACACGTGATGAGACTGAGGCATCATATATGTTAATCATAAGTCTACGAAGTAGGAGGCAATGCAAACTCTCCATATGTTTGGAAGAATAACCAAACGGTGGAGGACACAACTCTATATAGAAAGAAATAATTCCTAAGGTCATACTACATCCCATAGTCTGATGATCAAACAGACATATGTGCTTTATCCAAGGGCGACTCATTATGCTGCCAATAAATAAAATACTTTTCCCATCCTCTTTTTGGGGTATGTTTGATTTTTTTGTTCTTTTTGATAATTTTGGAAAAAGAATAAAGGAATATTACGTTACAATGGAGGAACGAGTACTGCAAACATACAAGCTCAAGGCACAAGGACAAGACTGATGTTCTGGTAAAATGATACTCGAGAAAAATCCTCCGGTGGCCAAAGGTGTTAAGACGTAGAAGCAAACTGTCACAAGGTTGGTGGATAAGGTATGCAAATGCGGTTGATAAAACACACAATGGTAACGTCCTTCGATGTAAGTTTAACGAGCCAAGAGAAGGTAAGATCGGTGGTTTTTCATATTTAGAGAGTCTGAAAAAACATAAAAGGAGACTCCATTGGGGTATCTTTTTCGAAGATAGTCTAGTCGGTTCAAAAAAGGGATAAACTAGCACCGATTAGACATCAATTCAAAACCATTTTAACAAGTGTGACAAGGACAAGATCACTTGGATATTTTTTCACTTTTAAGGAGTCTGAAAAAAACTTAAATATGGACTCCGTCAGGAATATTCTTCTGGACCAATTTAACGAGTGTGAAAGAATAAGGTCACTCGATGATCTTTTCAATTTTAGGGAGTCTAAAAAGAGATTAACTATGGACTCCATGGGGGTTTCTTTTTCGTAAATTTAGTCTCTCAGGCCCAAAAAAAGGGATAAAATTATACCTGAGAGTACTCTTCTAAAGAACAGAAATTCGATAGAGTATACCTTTGTTTGTACAGTTGAGCGTCCGGACCGAAAAAGGGGTAAACTACCGCCGGACAGACGTGACTTCAAATTTCAGTTTAACGAGCGTGAAAGGCCAGAAGATCGCTTGGCAATCTTTTCATTTTTTTAGAGGGAAAAGGGCTTAAAAGGAGACCCGTTTATTTTTGGGAGTCCTGAGGGTCAGACAAAGAGTGAAGAAGAATCATGCAAATGAGGCTCAAACTCATATTCAGGAAAGACTATAAGGACTCTCGAACCTACAGTATTTTAGAGACGGCATGGACACCATAATGCAACTAGGACCTACCTAGGGCATCCATGTTCTAGTAAGCTCTACCGCCAAGTTGTGACACTTCTAAAGAAAATATGATGGTTCTATGTCACAACCTGATGGAATCGATCCTATAGTAGAGGAAAAATACAACGAGACACAAAAGTTGGGGTAATAACCTATCCTATATGCTCAAGTTGATTCTTGGAAAAAAAATTAGGGACCGTCAAAATTTTCTCAAAACTTAAAAGAAAATGTCCCAATACCCGATCAAATCCCTCCCATATAACTCCTGAATCACTCTAAATGGTTTTTGGTATAAATAAAATGATAAGGGAGGCCAAAAAAATGACAAAAAGAGGCAAAAAAGTCTATAAATAGAATTTGGCAGCTCATTATCACCATTGCTGATTTGGAAATTGACTCTGGAGCCAAAAGACCCCCTTTGCTAAAAACAGTGATTCTGGGAGCTACAGTGGACAAAACGAACTTCCTCTTGGACCAAGTAAGTACAAACTCCCTTATCTAGCTATTCAATCCTTTACTTTTGTCTTTAAGTTCATTTTTTGGGTGGGCGTCGACCTTAAAAAAGTCGGCCCTAGGTACACGCGGGCTGTCTCTGGACAGGCCGTGTGTACACTTGGGCAAAGTAAAGGTTGACCGTGTGTACATGCAACTGTCGCCTCTACAGCTCGTGTGGAACCCCCCCCTTTGTAGAAAAAAGAATTAAAAGGCAAGTGCTAGCCCTCCTAAACCTTGTTGTGTTGGCAGTATGTATGTCCAGTGGAGGGAAAGGGAGCATGAAGCAGTCAGTGAGTTGGTTGCGGGAGATCCGAATGTCGTGGTCGTGTTGATGTAATGCAGTTTACTGAAGTTCTTTCTGTGTCCATTTATGTGCGCACAACCAACGCTACTGAATGCCTTGATCGACTACTGACACCCTGATGCAGAGGCCTTTATGTTAGAGGGGCAATCACTGGTGCCCACCACCGAGAATATCTATTTTTTGACTGGCCTTTCAAGAAGAGGGGAACCAGTCAACTTTAGGATGTTTCCTGTGGGACTGAGTAAGATATCGGAACTGATAGCCGAGCACTGTGAGGCTAGGACTGATCATGCGGGCTCCCAGGTACCTATCAGTAAGATCACTAACCTATTGCAACAGGTGATATTATTACTGATTGGATGTATTACCGGTTCTGCAGCCTTGCATCGGGCTTCTCGTGCACAGATGAACTGTGCGATCTAGTGCTTGAATGCACAGATTTTTGATTGGAGTACCACATTACTGGAGTGCATGAAGAGGCAATTGACAGATTTCCGACAGCGGACACAAAGGAATTTTAGGTTCGGGACAATCTTGTGTTCATTTTTCTTTGAGAGAGTTCCAAGCTTTAGCCCTCAGAAAGTAGTACGAGGACATCAGGCCTCATTTCTTGTAGTGTGTAGATGGGCAGTATTACTACCGCGACAGGGTGGTGGAAGGACCAATTAGTCCTTCGATGATGACTTCTTTGCGTGGCTGTCATGGTAGATCCCTGTGATTGAGGACTACCCATATGCAGGGATAGATTTTTCTAGAGATCCTGAGATACCCGTGCCTCCTGGTGAGGAGTGAGGGGAGATGGGTAAGTCTCCACCTTTGTAGTTTTTTTGTTTTCATATGTAATTTTTATGTCATTTTTGTGATATATATCATTTTTTGTATTGACAGGTAAATTTTTGTTTCATGCAGATGTGGGACCCGTGTGACCTGTCAATTATGCACATAACAGGCATCATCCTCGGCCAGAAGCCACAACCGCCGCACAGGACCAGCAGTAGAAGGGAACCTCCTAGATGGGGAGGTTGAGAGAGTCCTTAAACAAGTTGAGCGGAACTTCACTGCACTCACTCGCACAGTCCTGATGGTAGAGATAGAGGACCTACCGCCATCCATGGAACCTCATGTAGTGGGGGCACCTCGGATGTGGGTCCGATTGTTTAGGCATTTAGCCCATGCTGTGGACTATTATAATAGGGCCCATAGGTCCTGAACCTATTTAGACTTTTTGCATGCCATGAGCACTTACTTGTATATATTTTTTGAGGGAATAAGCCTTATGACTCGTTATTAGTCCCATTTTTTAGGTGCTTGCATCCATCTATGTACTCTAGTTGTTTTATGATGTTATATATGGTATTTTTATCTTTTGTATCTTATAGATCGCATGTGCAAAAATGTATTTACATGCTTATGTCAATATTCTTTCATATGTGTGCAAGATGTCAATCTAAAATTTGATTAGCTAGAGTATCTGTAATTTGGTTTAATCTTTTAGGAACATGAAAATATGTAATATAATCAAAGTTTCCTTCTAAGAGACGTACCCTAAGGAATCATCGGTGTAAAGTTGGATCATGAACTCGGTATACTCTGTTTAGCTGTGACACAACCAGTTGAGTGTTGAGATAGACCCGGAGATGAGAGATACCCAATGACAAGGCATCACGAAGCAACTCAATAACTACACTATACTCGACGACATTATTTGTGGTGTCACCTAAGCATATACCTTCGGAAGATAACAACTGGCCCTGAGGTGTAAAGATTACCCAAGCTGCAGAGGCAAGCCTCCAGGTATGTCAACTAGCACCGTCTGCATACCCAATGAACACCTCAGAATCACTTGACATCTGCCATATTGATGAAAGATAACATCAATGACACGTCCATAATACTTAAAAGAAACTAAAAAGTAATAGTACAAAGACTATACATATGTTACAAAAAGTTACCCACGGTGACCTGTCTATGAGTAATACTTCTTGAGGTAGAGCCCATTTCTAGGCTCCGCCAAAGCATTCCCTTCAAAATCAACCAAACGACAAGTGCCCTTTTTTAATACCTCTTTTATGATGAAGGGTCCGAACCACATGGGTTTAAACTTTCCTGCCCCCAGGGGGTCCTTATCTTGGTCATAGACTAGGACAAGGTCGCCCTCAGAGAAAATCTGAGAACAAACAGACCTATCATACTGACACTTGACCTTATGTTTGTGAGCCTTGTTGGCCAGGGCCACATCGCGATGCTTCTCATTGATCTGCTCAAGGTGTACTAACTGTTCTTCAAGCGGAAAAGTGTCTGGCAATAATTGTACTGCCAATTTTAGAGATGGTGTTGCACCCTTTTCGTCACCTTGGTGAGCAAATAAGGGGTGCTTACATGCCCAGTTGGGTCCTGCTGAGCATGACAACTGTAGAGGAAAGAGTTAGAGAAAGAAAAACAAAACTATAAGCAAGAATTAAACTAATAAAAACACAAAACATAAGCATAGGGACATAGAGATAACAAACACAAAAAGACCCATGTCACCAATGTTTTTAGGCTGATCTATTGATGAAATCAAAGCACCAAGAAGAAAGGGGACTATGAGTCCCTTATTCCTCCAGGGGAAGGCTCTTGGACCCTCACAAGCTTGCTCTCCTTACAACAAGAAAAATGAAAATGGTGATGAAAGAACTCCTTGCAAATCCAGTCAATGGAGAGGTGGATTGCTCAATGAAATGGTGCCAATGTGCTCTTGTCAAGGATGGAGTCCTTAAAACAATATAGGCAACATAACATTACATGAAATTCCTTGAGAAAATGAGGTGCATTCATGGCTTTTTATAGCATTGCTTTGGGCTTTTGTGTAACTGCTTTGTAGTGTGAAAAGAGGCCATTTAGGGCATTATTAGGTCTTTGACTAGCCTACCATTCGGATTCAGCTCAGATTTGAGGGTCAAATCGGCTTGGGAACTGATCCATAAGTGGTTGGGAGGCCGACCAATTCAATAAATGCGTCGTTTAGCAGGTACGCGGCTTTTTGCGCTAACAGTCGCGCATCGTGCACGTATGTGCGCATTCTACGTTTCTGTTCCGCGCATGTGCACGCGCGCCCAACTTCTGTAAAGCGCTCTTCAATTTTGCACTACTTTGTATAGTTTTTTGCCCTTTTTGAATGCTATGGGATTAATTCATGGCCATGAATGACTTCATTACTGTTTTGACGATGCTGAGTTCTTGTAACCATGTGCTGACGAAATTTCAGTGATAACAGATGCCCCTTGATGGATGAGGTTAGGAGCATACGTATAGTCGAAATCCATCAATGTTTCTTCTACTGAGAATGTTTTTGTAAGATAGATCAATAGTGGGATCATTCAAATCAATCCTTTGGAGGATAAAGGAACCGGTAGGACCCGACCTTCCATAAGGTGTGTAAAATATACAACTGTGTACAAACGAGGCGGGCATGCCCCATGCTCATGTTATGTAACTCTGAAAAGAAGATGATGGAAGTGATGGTGTAGACAATTGCAGCGCCCTCGGGGGCGGTTGTAAATAAAGGCAAAAGAAAATTATGTAAGTGAACATGCTCGGAACAATAGGCAGTGATCACGATAATAAATAGCAGTGATTATGTGGGCATTGATAGCCCATCCCAGTTCAGAGATCTTCGGCAAATGAGAGAAATAACTGCAATAGTCGCAAAGTAAGACCCACCATAACACGATAAAGTGTTGGCGTTGAATGTTATGGGGGCCAACGACAGCAGGGAGCAATGGTGTTTCACCCTGTGCCGTCTGAGATCGCTCATTGAATGGAGAATGAGAATCAAGATACTGTCGGCCTTCTGGAAAATTGTGCTGATGTCGACAAAAGGGGAACGCGACTCTTGGAAGCAAAAGGGCTTCATGGAATCTACTGAGGTGAGGAAGTGGCAGAGGTACATGGACGAAATCAAGAACCAAGAAGACTCAAGATTGCCCTTGGTTGGAGGATGTATGAGATAAAAAGTGGCCGCAACTGTGTAACGAGGTCAAGTGTCAGGGGGACGACAAGACCGGGGATAAGTTGTGCCAGAGGCAGGACAAGGTGAACACATTCAGAGGGTAGAGGTAAGTGACATGTGGGGTGCTCTGAAGGTATGGACAATGCCGGCAAGGGTAGATGATAAGTAATGCTCCAACCAAGGGTGACATGGGTTGTGTGTGGCCAAAAGGAAGCAAGTCGCCAAAGGTGATGACAAAAAGAGAATGTGAGGACTAGAAATAAAGGCGTTTGTACAATAAATAACGAATAATGCTGGGGAGAAATGTACAAATACAAAAACAGGTGCCCCAGTGTGATATGGGTGGCCCTTGTAGGGCATAATGTGCTTGGAAGACGGATGAAGGGTGGGGGCCCCATTGGTGAGTTTCTGTATGAGGTAGGTGAAATGAAGGTAGGTTCACAGATGGGAAAACTGATTGTGGATGAAATGGAGGGTTCATGATACTGCGGAGGTGCAGGTAAAAAATAGAACCGTAAAGAGATAATCTGGGATTCCATGTGGGAAAGCTAGCAAAATGAGGAGGAGGAGTATGTGGCTGATTCACGACATGATGAAAGACTATCGGGACTCCCATCCCTAAAGGGTAATGAAGAATAGCATGAGTATCAAAAGTGCCAAAAGGTGCTATGAATGGGACAACTCATGTGGGTAAGAATGCTACCGGGTAACAGTACCGAAGATGCAAATGGAGGCGTGGGTATTGCAGCGCCGAGAATGAGGATCCTAAAGGCCAATATCAGAGGGTGTGATTGGAAATGTAAATGCAATATAGCGGGAGAGACTACATGCCAGTGCTGAGTATATACCTGAAGGGATGATGTCGATGAATGATGAGCAAGTACCTGCACACATAACAACCAAATACCCAAAGTGAACAATATCTGAAGAGAATCAAAGATATGAGCATGTATTTGATAAATGTGACTATGCGCGTGCATACCTGAACATGATATGAAAAAAAGGTGCCCCGGGGGCTTAGGATAAAAATCGACCCAGGGACTGCTATGATGTAGGTGATGGGATGCTGATCCCGTGGCTGAAGACGGTTTGAAAAATGGACACCTTGGGCTCTCGGAATGGTGAGTGGAAGTTTGGCAAAAGGCCTATATATAGCTGTAGGGCCCACATTGCCACCTCATTTGTACCTGTTGCAATAGTGAGTGGATAAGAAGTTTCCAGAGGAGATTTGTAGATTCGGGGAGGAGGAGGCAGCCAATTGAGGATTTGCGAGTATCAGGTTAGTGGTCTGATCGTCCTGCATAGAAATAGGTTTTCAATTTTTGGGCAGGGTTTGTACGGGGGGCCGTACAGGGGTATTTAGGAGATGTGGGCCTCCGATGCATGGGTGACTCGGTGAGAGGCGTACATGCATGCACGCCTGTACACCAATTATACGTGCATGGGTGCACGATAGGGGGAATTTAAGGTGCGCCCGAAGGGCGCGCCTGTGAGTTGAACAGGCGCGCATCAATGCGCACCTGTAGGTTTGACAGGCGCACACCGGTGCGCGTCTGTATGGTGAACAAGTGCACGTAAGGGCGCGCCTATGAAGCAAACAAGTGCGCACTGATGTGCACCTTTTTAGTGTACAGGCACGCATATATGCACGTCTGTGCAATGAACAGGCACGCATGTGTGCATGACTGTCGGAACAAAAACCGCGCCTAGGAGGCAAGGTTGAAGGGTAAAAAATGAGTCTTTTTGATGCTGTTGATGGTTGCATGAGCTGATATAGGACTCTGTGTTGTCTGTAGGTGGACCATGGTGATGATGCTAGTGTGGTGGTGAGAGCGAGACTGGGCCCAGTTGCGAGACGCCATGGCCATTGAGGGGCCTGGCGTGCGTGCGACTTTGGCAACCTGTGGGTTGCTAAAGTTCTTTGAGTGCCCGTTGATACGAGCACGAGAGTATTTATTGCAGTTTCTGATCCAGATGTGGAGTCTGGAGCTGCACTGCTTCCTCATGTGAGGAGAGTAAATCCCCTTCACTGCAGTGGAGGATATTTATTTTCTGACTGGGCTCCCCTTTCGGGGAATTCCCCTACCAGCAGAGCCTGTGCTGCCTAGGGATACAACCCTTGTCACGATTGGCTAGAGATACTGCTCAGGTCAGGACTTTTTATTTGGGACTGTGGTGAGTATAGGGGCGATAGATTCCCTGGTGCATCACTATATAGCAGCGATGATTGTGCGGATATATGGGTCACTGGCGACCCAGCGGATTAGTGGTGGCCAGCTTTTGGTGCTGGAGAGAGTGGTGGCCGGTGAGCGGTTCGCTTGGGGGTTGACACTGCACACGCAAATGGTAGCGTAGTTGGACTGCTGTCGGTACATAGGTGTAGGAGAGTTTGCATTTGGGTCTATCCTAGTGGCATGGTTCTTAGAGAGGGTGCCAATGTTGCAACTGAGGGTTTTACTGGAGATGTCGGGGGCACGAGAGTTGCGATTGAGGTGGTGGTCGACCATCTTGCTTCGTCACGATAGTGGTGAAGGTGGCCACTTCTTTTCAGCAGAGGTGGCATGGATATGGTGGCAGATGCCACAGGTGATACTTCGGTACCCCTATGCTGGGGTGGACTTCTGGGGTTACCCGGACATGGTGTTACCTCCAGGGGAGCTTTTTGACCATCGAGGTATGTTTAGTATGTGGGTATGTTTTTGATTTATATTGTCTTTTGAGATATCAGTCCATATGTATATGATATAGATGATGATACTATCTGTTGTTGTTGTTTTTTTCATGTGCAGAAGTGGCACCTCGCGGGCGCGAGGTAGAGATGCAGAGAGTGTCGGCTCATCGAGAGCCGGAGAGATTACTGCAGGGAGAGAGGCACTGGCGGGAGGGTGCTGCAGGGCGACCAGCTGAGCCGGAGTGGGTAGCGAGGAGGTGCTGGTATGATGACCCTGGTGCGGGGCCATCACATGCTCCTCTGACAGCGGCCAGAGTGGATTATGATGACATACGCCGTCCTCTAGAGACGGTTCTATAGGATGTGCCTGAGGGCATGTGGACATGCATCCAGGATGAGGGTTTCCTGGAGCAGTGTGTAGGGGTATTGGCCCCCTGGTGGGCCATAGTGTGGTGAGCAGCAGTGCTTGCAGCTATGACGAGTGGACACCTACCGCTAGGGCAGGAGGGTCCTATGGGTGGTCCACCACCGCCTGGGGCAAGTGGTGGTGGGCCACCACCTCCTTCCGAGGGAGGAGTAGGTGGTGGTGCGATAGAGGCACCCTGAGTGGTGTATGATGTACATTGTTGTTTTTGTTGTATATAGGCTGGTGAGCCCATTTTTTGTACTGAGGTGCTACATTGGCTTGCGGATACATGCTTTTTTGTATGTAAACATTCGGATGGCCTGATGGGCCTTTATATATATATGAGTATACATATTTTGAGATCTTGATGTTGTCTACATGTGTTTTTTGCTGATGATTTTGATGATGTCTATTATATATATATGTTGTGATAGGATTTGTGAGATGTTTATGTATGTGTAGCTTGATGTGATATATGCCAATCTAACACCATATTAGATATTTGATCTGTTCTTTGATTCAATTGTCTTGGAATATGTGTAAATGTAATAGAATCAAAATGTTGAGATAAAAGCCTAACCTGCAAGTATTTGCGAAAGAGGCACGGATCGCGTACACGGTAAACATTGTTGAGTTGGAGAATGACTAGTTGAGAGTCGAGGAAGATGCTAAGGTGACGAATATGATGACGATGGGCGTCAGCCAGGAGGCCCATGACCGTAGTGTATTCGGCTTGGTTGTTGGTTGCTGGCCCCAAACATATGCCGCTTGAATGTAGTATTTCATGTGAGGGGGTGTAGAGAGCCCAAGCAGCCGAAGCAAGATTTGCGTCCAACGGCTGGTGCCGTCAGCATAACCAATGTGGTAGGCTGGTGGAGGATGCATCTGTCAATAGCACAAAGGATATTTTAGATGAGAGGGGAGGAGAAAAAGATTAAAAACACTAGAAAAGAAATAACCTAAAGTAGAATGACTACTTTTAAGCATAAAATTTCTTGAGATACAACATGTTGACGGGTTCTTTGAGAGAGAGGCCTTTAGGAGAGGCCAGTATATATGTGCCTTTGGTGAGGCAATGTTGGATAATGTAAGGGCCATGCCAAAGTGATTCGAATTTTTTGTGGCCAAAGGTATCATGAGCGATATCATAAGCTAGGACAAGGTCACCTTCGCAGAATGATCGAAGGTTGACATGGCGATCAAAGGTAGCCTTGGATCATTTTTTAACTGCCTCATTGTTCTGTAAGGAAGATCAACGATCTGCATCCAGAAACTCCAAGTTCAACAAGCACTGCTCCATTGGAGCAGTGTTAGGTAATAGCTCAATTGCGGTGTGTAAGGTGGGAATTTCGCACTCGATGGGAAGAGTTGCCTAGACCCCATGGACTAAATGGAATGGTGTGAAACTAGTAGCAGTCTTCACTACCGTTCGATAAGCCCATAGCACAGAAAATAACATATGATGCCAATTGGTTTTATGTTTATTAACCATGCGCTGTAACATGGTCTTGAGGACTTTGTTAACTGCCTCGACCTGTCCATTTGACTGAGGGTAATATGGTGAGGAAAACTCGTGAGAGAAGCCTAACCGAGATGAGAGTTCGACGAAGATCTCATTCTTGAAGTGTTTCCCATGGTCAAAAATGAGTTGGAGTGTTACTCCAAAACAGGATATGACGTGGTTAAAGATAAAACGCGTTGCAGTGTCAGTGGTGTTGTTGAAAGTGGGCATAGTTTTGAACCATTTGGTGAAGTAATCAACGGCGACAACAATGTATTTGTGACCATTGCTGGAGGGGGGAGTACAAGTCATAAAGTCGATGCCCCATTTACAAAAAGGGCCAGCAGTAATGATAGGGTGAAGAAGAGCAGGGGGAGCTCGGGCTTTGTTGGCATAGAGCTGAGATTGCTCACATCATTTCACACCATGAATGCAATCATGAAACAGGGTAGGCCAAAAGTAACCAGCTCAAATAATCTTTTGAGGAGTGGATATACCCAAAAGATGGCCCCCACATGCACCGCTGTGGTAGTCGTTTAAGACTCTGTCAGCCTCGTCAATAGTCAGGCAACGATGAAGAATGGTATCAACGCCCCGCCGGTATAGGATGTCTCCGATGAGGAGATAGCAGGGGGGCTGATGGCGAATACGTCGTCGATCATCTTGTGAAAGGTAGTTACCAAAATTTTGAGTTCCGAGGTAGATGAGGAGGTCGCCGTACCAAGGATCATCCAAAGTGATATAAAAGACATGTTCGTCGGGAAAGTCAGTATTGACGGGGGAACTGGTGGTGTCATAGGGGAGGGTCGTGACAAGTTCAGCGAGAACGAGGGCCTTCTTACTCTTAGGTGTTGAGAACTCGAGGTCGTACTCCTAAAGGATAACTATCCATCGAGCGAATTTTCCGTTAACTTGGCGATGGCTGAGCAAGCACTGCATAGGGTTGGAATCTACGACGACCTTGGTGGTGCGAAGCAAAATGTAATGGCGCAGTTTCTGGATTGCAAGGACAACTGCAAGAGCAAGTTTCTCTTCGTGTTTATACTTCAAGGGTGGTACTGAGAGGTTCTTACTAACGTAGTAAATGACGTGTTCATGATTGTCATCTCCAAGCTGGATGAGAACATTGGCTACTAATACAGTTGATGCTGATACGTAGAGGATGTAGTCGCGATTATAGTCAGGTGCACTAATTAAAGGTGCATTTGAAAGTGTTGTTTTAAGATCGTCAAATGACTGTTGGGCATAGTCATTCCAGTGAAAAGGGATGTCGTGACATAGTAAGTGGAGGAAACCGTGTGCGCGTATGGCGTAATCAGGAACAAAGCGTCTAAGAAAGTTAGCTTTGCCCTGTAGACTCTGAAGTTGTTGTAAATTCTGAGGAGGTGGAATTTCGGTGATAGATTTGACTTTGAGGGGGTCCACGGTAATACCGCTTTGGGAAACAATAAAACTGAGGAGGCACCCTGCAGTGACGCAGAACACACACTTGAGAGGATTCAAGTGGATGTTGTACTGGCGACACCATTGAAAGATGATTCGTAAATCATCGAGATGCTGGGTGCGTTTCTTGGATCGAGCTGTGAGGTCGTCCAAGTAGGCGAGGATGATTTCAGCCAGATCGTGAAAGATGTATGTCATCGCTCGCTGGAAAGTTGCGCTGGTATTTTTTAAGCCGAAAGGCATGACACAATATGCAAAAGTAACCCACGGGGTAATGAATGCGGTTTTATACTGATCGGCTGGGTGGATTTGAATTTGGTTATAGCCAGAGAATCCATCCATAAAGGAGAGATCCTCATGGTCGGTGCAGTCATTGATAATTTGATTGATGAAAGGCATTGGAAAGTTGTCTTTTGGACATGCATTATTGAGATCGCGAAAGTCGGTGCAAACGTGGATAGTGCCCTGTGTTTTATCGACAGGTACAGGGTTGGAAACCCATGAAGTATAAGCGATGGGGTAAATAAACTCGGCTGTACGTAATTTGTCAATTTCAGCTTTGATAGCCACAACTTTAGATGGGTGTAGTGGTCGCTGTTTCTGGCGAACTGGTGTGATGTCAGGCCAGGTGTCGATGCGATGCTCGACAATAGAGGGATCGAGGCCTGGCATTTCTGTGTATGACCAGGTGAAAATATCCCTATATTCCTGGAAGAGGGCTTTATATGCGGCGATTTCCTAAGGAGTGCAAGCAGCTCCAATGATAATTTCTTCGACGATGCCATTTTTAATGGAAATGTTGATTTTGATGGTGGGGGGAATGTTGGCCATATTACCTTCTTCAAAAGCATCGGGGGCAGGAATGGGATTGTTGAACCAATCTATAGGCCCGGATGGGATAAAATATTTTGTTTCGACCGCATAAAGGGGGTTTTGGTTAGGAGGCATGAGGGCTTCCGGTGGCGAGAAGAGTGCACAGTGATGCAGCGCATCCCAGGGAGAGTCCGGGTGATTTAACTCTTCAAGTATTTCCTCATCGCAGTGAAAACGTCGGGAATACAAGGGGTCGTGAGGAGTAATCTTGGTGACAGTGTGGTTGCCCCCTGATGGAGAATCAGAGGGAGCAATGCTATAAGATGGTGAGGGTTCACTCGACATAAACCATATATTGAAGTACTGAGGGGTACCCGTGGTGGTTGGGTGGAGAGTGTCCGTAGGGGAATGAGCAGGAGAGTTGGGGGGGTTGCGGGGTAAATCCTCAAAAATGTTATTTAAGAACCATGGAGGCGTTGGGAGTGCCTCAGGCTCGGGAGAAATGACATGAAGATCCTCAAGTGACGAGGTAATGTCAAGTATCGCCTCTGCGGGTTGGTGAGGCAGGGTCGATTGACGTTGCCTGTATTCAAGGATCATAGGAGACTGGTATGTAAAATGAGCTAATGAATTGCAAAGAGAGCAAGGGCATCTCATACATTCATTGACTGAAGTGGTGACATAGCGAATGTCAGTGATATTTGAAGAGGACGTAGCAGGGCGTGGGTTGTTCTGGAAGTTCTGGCATACAACTGCTAATGTCTATCGAAAGCGCGACAGTGCTGGGCAATGATGGGTGTAATGGCCATACCTTGAACATATAGCACAAGCATATTTGGTCCTCAACCCTTTACTAATGGAAGGGTTGGTGGTAGTAGTGGTACTAGCAGTAGTGACGGGTGTTGTGGGAGTTTGATTGGGGGGGATGAAATTCCGTAATTCAGGTAGTGATGGACAGTTGTTGGTTTGATGGCCCTCTTTTTCACATAGTGTGCAAGGTGGTGGGATGCGTGGAGGAAGTGGAGTGGTGGGATCCTTCTTCTTCCTCCTGCCCCTAGTTGTAGCAGGGGGGTTAGTGAGTATGGGGGTAGTAGGGGTAAGGACAGGAATCGTCATGGGGATTCCTTCTTGTGGGGGAAGGGATGGTCGAGGGACCATCTCTGGTAGGTGTAAGTACCAAACTGGGATTTCTAACACCATATTGGGTAGTGTGAGTGTGGCGGCTACCTGAAAAGCTTCTATACCTGGTGGAGGGTAAAAAAAGGGAATTTGAGTGAGGGGTTGGGGAATTGTCTCTCAAATGGGACTATGCCCCTGAGGGGATGTGTATTCGTGGACTGTTGGGGTCGATGAGTGCGCAGGAGGCTCCGGTGGGAGTGGTTCTGCACTATTGGGACGTTAGGAATGACTAAAGCCTCCTGAGGAGGAATAGCATCCTCTGTGTGAGTTCTGTTAGATGAGATGACGCATACTTGAGTAGTAGGATGAAGGAGTGGTGGTGCTCCATGGTATGTTCCTAACAAGGATGGATCTTTAAAAATCCTAGGACCCATCTCGACGAGTGGATATGCGTCTTGGTTGTGTGGATGAGGGGAAGAATATTATCGAGGTTGGCAGATGGGTTAGGCTCATAATGTGAGACTTGATCGATGGTCATGATATTCCCATTGTGAGGGAACATCATTGGCCGAAAGATGGAAGATGCCACTGCCTTCATAGCGTACATGTAGCTACGACTGAATAGGATATTATAGGCAAGTGGGGCGTCGATAACTTCGATGTCGATGAGGATAGTCTTTCCCCCAAGTTCAACGGGGACGTTTTGGAAGAGCCCTTCGAGAGAGGATGATCGTCCATCATAAGCTCGTAATGTGATGGTAGAGGCTATGAGTTCTGGGGAACCAAGTTTTTTCCATACTGTTTTGGACATGATGCACGTAGATGCACCTTCATCGATGATACATTGATGAACTGTGATGTTCCGTATTTTCACTGGTATTTGAAAAGCGATCATGGCGGGAAGAGGAGGNGTCAAGATAAAAGGTGATGAGTCGAGTATCTGCAGGGTCAACTGCCCCCAAGGCAGAAAGTAATGATTTCCGCTGAGTGGGACAAGTCTAGAGGACTTCCAAGACTGACATGGCAGCCGGAGATTGTGCTAAGTTGTCTACCAAACTATAGTTGTGAGCTTCCCTAGCCTGTGGGTTGTGGACATTCCTACGCAAGGGGATGCGAGGGATGCGTAGTGGTGGTTCAGAGGAAGGGCGAGGGATCACCAACAGGGGTCCCGCCGGTGTAGGATTCGTCTCTGAAGTGATGGGAGGAGACTCAGTGGGTGCATGATACTGATGGTTACGGGTTTGCAGAAGGATTTCTTCCTCACTGGTGAGGAGAATTGTTCGCTCTGCTGGATTGTTGGGGTTGTGGTATTGGCCCACCTGAGGTGGGGGGTGCTGTGTATCCTGTTGGGTGTTTATCACACCTTGATGTGGAATAGGATTTTGTAGCATGGCGGGAGGGGGTTGTTGCACGTATGGTTGTGGTGCCTACTGAGGGGCAGGTTGTGCAGGAGAATGGGGAAGAGCACCTGAGTCTTTCAACTGTTTGAAATCAGTGATCTGGGGGCAATGATGAGTGTAATGGATGAACTCACCACAAAGGGCACAAGGGAAGATGGTTTTAACATTATTTCGCCCTTGGCGTTTGTTATTATTGCCCCCTTGGGGGTTTGGGTTCCCTTGGTTCTGGTTGCCCCCAGTTGGTTGGTGTTGTGGGGGTTGATTCCCGCCTTGACCTAGGTTGTTGTTATTCCTGTTCCATCCTTTCTTCTTGGCATTGTTCGATGGATGAGTTGGATTAGCTGTGTTCAACTGTTCAAAATTTTGGTATTGTTGAGCAGCAGAAGGTTGAAAAAAATTTACCCCTGCATGTGGATGTGGGGGAGCCATGGGTTGTGGAGGACTAGGAAATCAAAAGTATGGATTTTATGGTGGTGCTGATCCATAAGGTACATAGGAAGGCGTAGTTCTTTCACTAGTATTATAAGCTGATGTTAAGGGAGTACCACTATTTGTGGGAATAGGTGGATGTATGGGAGGTGCCGGTGGTGGTCCACTGATGGGTGGAGGTATAGCAACAGGGTATGTCTATTGATAAGAGGGTGGGGGGTAATAAGAAGTGCTCCCATATGCCGGCGGGTATTGAGGTGTTCCATACATCAGTGGTGGTTGGGGTTGTGGACCATGGTGTGTGGTGGCACCTATTAGTTTGTTTGTTGAGTGAGACATCCCAGGTTTGTCTTGGCCAAATGGCACGGGTTTTGGAAGATCAGGAAGTACCATGTATAAGTACCCTGACTGTGCATAGATGAGGTCATACTGTTGGGCCTTACTGATGGCTTCCTCTTCGGATTGAGGGAAGGTGGAAGCTACATCCTTTCCAAGGAGAGAGACAAGTGATCTAAGAAACCAGTCAAGACATTGTTGCTTGGTGGTTTCTGCTTTGCACAAACTATGTCACCTATGCCACTCATGAATGTGGTTAGCGATGTGTGTGGCTAAGGTTTGTTTGAAGTTAGACAGTATTTCTAGACCATTGTCATGGCAGATGGGTAATTGGAACAAGGTCAAGAATGCTTTGGCGAATGACTCAAAGGTTGCATGGGACCCTAATTTTTCTTCGACATACCATTTGGCTGATGGGCCAGTGAGTGTGTGTTGAAATAATCGTAGTCTGATGGAATCATCCATAATGCTATTGGAAGAACACCATAGATGAAAGTTCATGACATGGTTGGCGGGGTCATCCCCTGCCTTTCCTTCAAACTTTGGTATGTCTGAAGGAAGTTTTGTTGGCATTACAGGCCATGTGGCATCATGCAATATAGGATCATTAGTGAGTTTGGTGAGATCCAGTATGCTGAGAGAGGCCAAATATGGCATCTGTAGTGGGGGGGGAGGATTAGCTCCAGCCATAGTGTGTTGTGAACCTGACCCTTGATGGGGACTAGGTGGGTTGGTGCTCCCTCCTTGAGAGGAAGTGGGTCCCCTGCTTCCGTGCAAAGGAGAGCGAGTGAACAGATGACCTTGGGAAGTTGACCCAAGTAATGTAAAACCAAGCAAAGTTGATCCTAAGATAGTAGCACTCACAGGAGTGTGTGAAGGAGGTGTCGATGAGAGGGCATGACCAGATACTCCCCCTAAGATAGGAGGGAGATTGAGCAAGCATCGTGAACGACGGGGGTTTTGTTGTTCCCCTATGATGTCAGACTTATCTATGTGAATATGTGCAAAAAGTGGTGAGAGAAATACAAAATCAAGATCCTTTGCGTTGAATGTTCACACAATATATATATCCAAATCAAATTGTAATCATATGTACATCATACATAAAATGAGAAAGAAGCATATATGTGGGTAAATGGGTTTTGTCCACGTGGGGGGAATCAAAAGAAAGAAAATGCTTGTGTCCTAGAAGATGTAACATCCTTCCTCTCAAATAGCACTAGACCTTCCAATAGTACTCAATGGTGGGGTCTGAAGTCACCGGAAGAGAAACTAGTGAAGGATGAAATAATTGGTTATAATGAGGGGTAAAGGGGCCATATCCCAAAAGAGCTGGCGATATTTCCCAATAGCCACACAAAATCCAATCAAGGTGCAATTGCAACCCACAATTGCCACCTGGGTAGATGTCCTATATTTGGTCACTAGGTACCTCGGTCAAAGTGCGGCATTTAGATTTTCGGCTTAAGAAATGGGTCCCGTCCAAGAGGTGGGTGCCTCAAGGGGGGACACACAGAACAACCGGACCTTGGCCTTCAACCCTTCATGGGTATCTCCCTACCTTATGGTGATTGGAACACTTGACTTGGAGGATTTTAAGTTCCCTATTTGACAACCTCTATGTTTTGACAATGTGAGAACCAGATAACGGGGAGTTATTTGGATGCCTATCCCCGAAATCCTACCTAGACTAAAAAATTTCTTTTGGCACCTCCTGTGGAGGAAAACTTAGTGATTTTTTAGAAATATTTTAGATGAAGTTGTTTTGTGAGGTTGGGGGTGCAAACCAACCTCGTTGATTAAAAATGGGAGTGGATAGTCCTATCTAGAAAAGATGGGGTATTTTTCGAAATCCCTTTTTGGAGGAAACTTACTTAGACCTCCATGTTTGAAGAAGAAGCTATGTGGGTGATAAGTGACTTTTGTGTGTGAGTAAAAGTGTGCCAAGTTTTAGTGAATTAGATGTCACCTTGCTGCATGTGGACTTCGCTTGGTCCTTACAAGAGTGTGATTACCTAATTAGCTCTATGTCTTTGCTACAACCTTGCATAATTCAAAAGTCCTAGGAAGCTATCACGTGGACATGTGGGTCCGTTACTATCCTTTAACTCCCTATGGTGATGTAATCTAGAAAAGCTTGAAACTATCCTAGATTGAACATGTGGGCATGTATGGGCCCGTTACAAACCTTTAAACTTTCCTAGTGTTTTGATCTAAGAAAGCACAATTCCAAACACTATCCTATCTTTGTGGCATGTGGGCATGTATGGGCCCGTTACAATATTAAGATACATTTGAAAAATAAAACTAAGAGGGGTCCCAAGAAGGGCCGTTGTCCTCTCCTAAAGGTTTTAAACTTTGTTTTAAGGGAGATGAGATTGTCTTACAACCTTTTTCTGATTCTCAAGAACGCTTGAATGCGCGAGAGAAGAGCATACTAAGCGATTGTAATTCAAATTATAGTCCCAATGTAAGTTTAGATGTGATTAAAATTGATGTTCACCTTAGATTGTAAATCAAAACAAGCCATCCATGTGGCAAAAAGCAAATAAGGGAAATTGATTTTTATCCTCCTAAGTGCCTATGTGTGCTTGACTAACCCCTTTATATGATGAGGGGACTAAGTGTAGTGCAGTTTTTAGAGCATGCTTAACATCATTTTTAAGAAGGCAAATGGCCTTCCCCACATCCCAACAACTTACAATGTGAAATTTTGCTTAAATGTGTGGCCTCTAGTGCAGACAGAGGCACACAGAGCGTAGGCGCGTGAACAGAGATAGGTTTGAAAGTGCATGCGCACAGAGAATGGATGTCAGTTAAGCGCATGCACACACGATGTGCGTCTGTGGGGTGGAATACCCGCGCACCTGTGACAAACGACCGAGAAAGAAAAATCCGGATGGATTTCTCTCAATTCTCCTTTGAATTGAATGGTTGACAGGTTGGCCTAGGCCAGTTTGTGCACCTGCAAGTTAATCAAACTAAAAGAAGAGCAAAATAAACCCAAATGAGGTAGGAATTTGATACCTTTCCCTAGTGGAGTCGCCAATCTGTTGCACCCTTTTCGTCACCTTGGTGAGCAAATAAGGGGTGCTTACATGCCCAGTTGGGTCCTGCTAAGCATGACAGCTGTAGAGGAAAGAGTTAAAGAAAGAAAAACAAAACTATAAGCAAGAATTAAACTAATAAAAACACAAATCATAAGCATAGGGACATAGAGATAACAAACACAAAAATACCCATGTCACCAATGTTTTTAGGCTGATCTATTGATGAAATCAAAGCACCAAGAAGAAAGGGGACTATGAGTCCCTTCTTCCTCCAAGGGAAGGCTCTTGGACCCTCACAAGATTGCTCTCCTTACAACAATAAAAATGAAAATGGTGATGAAAGAACTCCTTGAAAATCCACTCAATGGAGAGGTGGATTGCTCAATGAAATGATGCCAATGTGCTCTTGTCAAGGATGGAGTCCTTAAAACAATATAGTCAGCATAACATTACATGAAATTCCTTGAGAAAATGAGGTGCATTCATGGCTTTTTATAGCATTGCTTTGGGATTTTGTGTAACTTCTTTGTAGTGTGAAAAGAGGCCATTTAGGGCATTATTAGGTCTTTGACCAGCCTACCATTCAGATTCAGCTCAGATTTGAGGGTCAAATCGGCTTGAGATCTGATCCATAAGTGGTTGGGAGGCCGACCACTTCAAATAATGCGCCGTTTAGAAGGTGCGTGGCTTTTCGCACTAACAGCCGCGCATCATGCGCGTATGTACGCATTCTACATTAGCTTTCGTGCATGTGTGCATGCGCCCAACTTCTGTAAAGCGCTCTTCAATTTTGCACTACTTTGTATAGTTTTTTTCCCTTTTTGAATGCTGTGGGATTAATTCATGGCCATGAATGACTTCATTACTGTTTTGACGATGTTGAGTTCTTGTAACCATGTGCTGACGAAATTTCAGTGATAATAGATGGGATCTAACATTCGATGGGCAAGACTGCCTCCAACCCGTAAATGAGTTGAAAAGGTGAGAAACTGGTTGCAGTCTTAACAGATGTTCAGTAAGCCCATAATGCCGAGTATAACATCAAATGCCAATTTGACTTGGCAGAGTTGATAGTTTGCTGTAGAATAGTCTTGAGAGTTTTGTTTACAACTTCCACCTGCCCATTGGCTTGGGGGTAGTAAGGTGATGAATGCTCTTGCCGTAACCCAAACTTTGATGTTAATTCGGTCATCATTTGGTTCTGAAAGTGACTGCATTGGTCAGTGAAAATATCTCTCGGGACACTGAACCTTGCTATGATCTGGTTGAATAAGAAGAGAGATGCAGTCTCTCCATCATCTTTAAACGTTGGCATAGCTTTGACCCACTTAGTGAAGTAGTCGACAACTACGATGATATAGCGGTTCCCCCTTACTGATGGGGGTTTGCAAGTAGTGTAATCAATCCCCCACTTAGTGAAGGGACCAACTGTGATGATAGAAAACATAGGAGTGGGATGTGCCCTCATCTTCTGAGAGAAGATTTGGCACGAATGGCACTTCTTGACTGATTCGATACAATATTTGATAAGTATCGGCCAGAAGTAACCTACTCGTAGAATATTTTGGGTTGTTGCCAACCCAGTCAAATGACTGCCACAAGCTCCAGTATGGAAATCGTTGAGCACGATGATGGCCTCCTCATGTGTCAGACATCGACATAAGATGTAGTCTACACCTCTCCGATACAACATATCATCGAGTATGAGATAATTCTTAGCCTGATGGCGTATCCGCAGACGCTCGTCACGAGAAGCAGAGTTGGGGTACTTCAAAGTCTGGAGATAGATAAGTATATCTCTATACCAGGGATCTGAAGATGTAATGAAAAACATATCTCCCTGGATAGGCGATTCCTCAGGCACAACGTCACCTAACTCAACTGGAAGTTCCAAAATAAGCTCTGCGAAGACCAATGACTTTTTGGACTTTGCTGAAATGAAGTCTAAGTCAAATTCTTAGAGGATGACTATCCATCTACTGATTTTTCCGCCTATAACTCGTCGTGTCAACATGCACTAGAATGGATTCACGATAGCAATGATGGTGGTCTTGTGAAACAGAACATAGTGACGGAACCATTGAACAGCATGAATTGCTGCCAACGTAAGTTTTTTGATATGAGAATAATTGAGTTTCAGTCCTACGAGGCCTCAGCTCAAGTAATAGATCATGTATTCTGAGAACAAATCATCTTCCTGAACTAAAACCATGCCAATGGTTGACTCTGCGACAACCAGATATAATAAGAAATCTTTGTTATAG
This sequence comes from Picea mariana, assembly GCA_032191745.1. Classification (NCBI taxonomy): domain Eukaryota; kingdom Viridiplantae; phylum Streptophyta; class Pinopsida; order Pinales; family Pinaceae; genus Picea; species Picea mariana. The sequence goes on from JASDQU010102053.1 coordinate 134,582, forward strand.
TTAGGTGGCCGTAGCAGAGGTGCAGTTGTGAGGGCATGTTTTAATGAGTCAAAAGAGCATTGAGCGGCCTCGTCCCAGAAAAAATGAACGTCTTTCTTTAGTAAATGCATAAAGCCCTTGGTAATTTCTGCATAGTTGGCGATGAAGCGTCGTAAGAAGTTTGCCTTGCCTTGTAGACTCTGAAGTTGTAGGATTGTGAATGGGGGGGGGAAACTGGATTATTGCCTCCACCTTAAGAGGATCAACCATGATCCCTGTTATTCATACGATGAAACCTAACAAATGTCCTAACGTTACACAGAAGCTGCACTTGTTTGGATTCAAGCGAAGCCTAAAGTAGCAAAAGCGTTCGAAGATTAGTCTAAGGTGTATGGGATGATCCGTTCTCTTGCAAGAGCGTGATGCTAAATCATCTAGGTATGCCTCGACTATATGCTTGAGGTCATGAAAAGCAAAAGACATGGCCCACTGGAATGTGGCTCTAGCATTTTTAAGGCCAAAAGGCATCTTACGATATGTGAATGTACCCCACAGACAAATGAATGTCGTTTTATGTTGGTCTTCAGGTTTGATTTGGATTTGATTATATCCCAAAAAACTGTCCATGAAAGAAAAGGCTTCACAACCAGCACATTCATCAATGATCTGGTCAATGAATGGTGTTGGAAAATTATCTTTGGGACATGCCTTGTTTAAATCACGAAAATCAATACATACATGAATTGTGCCTTGTTTTTTATTGACCAACACAGGATTTGACACCCATTGAGTCAAATGGATAGGATAAATAAAACCTGCCTTTAGCAATTTCTCAACCTCAATCTTGATGGTTGCTGCTTTCTTAGGATTAACTGGACGAAGCTTTTGTTGAACAGGCTTGGCATCAGGATACGTTGTGATTTCACGTTCAACTATTTTCGGATCGATACCTGTCATTTCCTCATAAGACCAGGCAAAAACGTCGCAGAATTATTTGAAATGATCTGTGTAAATTTGAATCTCTTCGGGGGAGCAATCCACTCCAACGAAGACATTCTCCACGATGCCATGGTTTCAAGAGATGTTGATGGGTATAGTTTCAATGATAGTTGCCATATTTCCCTCAGCATAAATTTCCTGTGTAGCTAACAGATTAATAGGACACGGCTAATCTCCCGTTATGGTAACGGTGAATTCCCCTACTTCGATTCCGCTTAACTCTAGGAGAAAATATGATCTGTGATGAAGATGTTCCCAAGGTTTTTCCGAACTAGTCATTGCTTCGATTACTTCTTCATCAGAAGGAAAGACTAAGTCTAACAAATCGATGTTAGCGAGAGAACCCTGAGCCCAAATAGGCTCTAGAAGTGGATCTAACTCTTGTGTAGGAGTCGGATCAGGCTTAGTTGAAGCTTGTTGGACTAAAGAGTACACTACCTCAGTGGCAGACAAGGGCATGGACATGCCTGGGTGCCCTGTCTCATCCATCGTGGCTGATGGGGAAGGAAGAATCCAAGGATCCCCAAAGTAAGTCATGCTGAACAACGAAACTTGAAAAATCTCAAACTTATGGTGATTAGATATAAATTTGATATCGTCATGAGGAGGTGGGTAATCGAAGGTACCCATCAAGGATGGGCACAAACCAGCTCCTATGTAATGATCCCAAGCCATTATGCAAGGATCATCACTGTTTTGATGTCTTTTAAAAACTTTTTCTGAGTGAGGTATTTCGTCAAACACTTTGCTGATCTACCTTTTAGATGTGTTTATATGTGTGTATGCAGCAAATAATAGAAAGAGATAACCATGGAACATACCTCAACCATATGCAATAAGATAGACAAGCGAAAACATCTCAATTCTTCTTTATTCATAAAATAGAGAAACTTGCTACAATGAAGATGCCGATCTGGAATGCTCAACAGATGGCCAAGAAGATAGACAATAGATAAGAGCTACTACAAATTGCTCCCGCTAATACAAAAGATGCCTCCAAAGGCTGAATGAGAATGAAGATCAATACAAGTAGATCTCAATGCCAAACTCTCCAGCTGAAAAATGCCACACTCCAATAGAAGGATGAACCCCTCAATAACTCGGACCTACTGCCAAAAGTGTCCAATCACCCTAATAAATATGCCAAGTGATAGATCGGGTGATGGTAAGAACAACCCAGGTGACCGAATCTCCAAGATCCCTTTCAATCTCTATAGATCTGAAATCCCCCACTGAATGGTGCACCCCACTGGATGACTAAAACCCTAGATAACTCGGCCCTGCTGCCAAAGTGTCCAATCACCCTAATAAATATGCCAACTGATAGATCAGGTGATGGTAAGAACAACCCAGGTGATCGAATCTCCAAGGTCCCTCTCAATCTCTGTAGATCTGAAATCCCCCACTGAATGGTGCACCCCACTGGATGACTGAAACCCTAGATAACTTGGCCCTGCTGAAGGAGGCCTCCAAATGCTCTGAAACTATCCATAAATATAGATTGGGACACTGAAAGTCACTAGGTAAAGTCTCAGGGTCACATCTGAAGTGTAACCCCTCCAAACGGACTAGATATGGATCTCAAAAATGCCCTCCTTCTCTTCAATTCGACCCACTACTCAAGAAAAAATCTGAGCCATAAAACTGTCTCAGAAAGCACTAGATCTGATGTCCAAGGCCCTGCAATGAAAACCCAAGTGATAGAATCCTCAACAGCCCTGCCAATCTCCTACAACGAATCTTTCTCCAAAGATGGTGCGCCCCTCTTGTTGGAATCCCTCAACTGGTGCACCCTCTCTCTATCTGCACATGAAACTGATGTAGAATCGTCCTGCAACTGAGTAGATCTGGAACTAGAATGGTGTGGGAGAGTATTGCATCTCCGAGACCAAGATTGGGGCAAGATAGGTGGAATCTTTCACCACCGAATCATCCTCTAGGGTTTGTTATGTCAAAACCCTCAAAACCCCCAATATTGGGCTCACTAGCTAGAAGCTAGAAATCAAAATAAGATCATACATGAATGAATGAGAAGAGTCCCTTGCCTTTCCTTTATACTTTTGGCTCACCTTGTCCCTCCAAAGTGACTTTCATTTTATTAATATTTAATTAATTAATTAACCTTTTTACCTTTGAGAAGCTCCTTATCTCTCCTTGTGGCTTCCCTGGCCACTAAAAGTCACTTCTAGCCATCCCATCCTGTAGTGTTTCTCCTCCCGATTCCAATGAGCTATTACATTGAGAGGTTCCTCCAAGTAATGTGCCCAAAATGACCTCTTCAGTGAATACCATTGACTTATGGCTCAAAATAGTCAAAATCATGGAAATCGTTGGAATGCAACGAAACCAAAGCCAACTTGTGCGGAATGGCTCATAATGATGGAATATGATCATCAATGTAAGCTGGACCCCATAATGCCTCTCAAATACCCCTGTAATCACTATAACCTCCATCTGGCTACTCTGGTCATCATAACCCTCTGCATTGTGATGATGTCCCAAAGTGGGGACATTACAATCCTCCCTACTAGAAAATTGCTTGTCCTCAAAAAATAACCAAATCATCTCAAATAAAATACCAGGATCCCATGTCCATCTATGGGATACATAGTAGAACCCCTCCAAAGATGAACAATAGTACACTCCACCCCCTAGATCCCATATCAGGAAGTGAACTGCAATACTCTGCGAAGCATAGTCCTGAAAGATATCAAACCTGTGAACCTCTTGCACATGACACATGTCCTCATCTCAGAATGAGTCCATCCTCCAAATATCTACCAAGATCCACATGGCCTCCATCAACTGCTCATGATGATGCCAACATGAGGTGCTGCCAGACCTCCATGAGACTTCCTCACGCTCTATGCTCCCCTCAACACTGAAGCTAAATGGAAAGTTAGAGCAACTTTCCCCTGCAAAGGTCCACTCACCCCTATCAGTCAGTGAAATGCTCAACCCTGCAATCCCTGGGTCCCATGCTAAACTTTGTCAAAGGTCACCATGCTGACACTGCACTACTTTAACCATGACTGTCTGCCCCCTGCATACATCCTGAATCCTCCTCTCCTAGATCCTCAAGTTGAAACACCTGTGACCACCGGATCTGCTGTCCAGAAACTGTTCCTATAAAGGCATCTCTGTAGAAGAAGTACCTATCCAAACATCTCCATGCCCTATCATGATGATCATGCGAAAGGAAGGGTCTCGCCCCATAGGAAAAGTACCTACAGACCCACTCCAAACCAAGCCAAGGTGGAGTGTGTGGCTCTCTAGTGCAACCTGGGTCAACATGAGCATCATGCTAACAAAACAGACTCCTGGGTCCCATGGAAAGCTTGGAAGTTTATCACTTCCAATCTCCTCTAACTGCTCCTATGTGAAGCTAATCACTGTCAGAAGCCCTCTGTGCTCATCTGTCGTCACCTAGTCTATGATGCTCACCATCACACACCAAGTCTCAACTGTCTGTCTAACACGGTCCACCTCTGACTTGTTGTATGCCATAAAAGTACTCCTATCATGAAGTCTTGGCATACTCACTCTCCATGCTCTCAGCCACGGCCTATCCCTTCTCATGCTATTGTCTGTTATAAAAGTATCAGGACGGGCTAATAGAAACATTTGCAGCTGACTGTAGGACTGAGAGGCATCACATGCTTTGGTCAATCCCAAGGATTCGACCAGAAGCTCGTCCATCGATATCCATGATAATCACTCATCTGTAGTCATCACTAAAACCTAATCATCAGGTACAATCGGAAGCAACTCCTCCAACTGTTGGTAAACCACTCTCCATCTCCCCTCACCCAGATAACTGCTAAAATAGTGAAGGTGAGGTCTCAAAATCATATGTTGCTGCAAAGGAGTGGCACCTGCATGGTCCCCTAAGTGTGTCTCCTCCCTACCAGGCAGTACACCCCTCTAAATCCCACCATACATCTCAACATGTCTCTGTGATCTATCCCTCATCACTGTATGCTCCGGCATACTCCTGTCATCTCCCGCAAACTCATGCTGCATCAGAGATCCTGGGCGTACAGATGGATCAATCTCTATATAGAGATCAACCACTCCAAAGACACAAATGGAAGTGTCCCCCATCAACTGGTGCTCCTCTGCTAGATCATCAACATCCTCTGTCAACGTGATTGACTGATACATCTGAGTGTCCACTAAGACAGATGAAGTGGATCTTTGATGGATCTCCTTAGGAGACTCATATGTCCTAGACTCTGATTCTTTAAGGGCAGTCTGTGTGCCTCTCAAGAGTCCCCGAGTGCTCTCCAACTCCTGACTAAGTCGGTCCATCTCCAACTCCTGCTCCCTTAGAGCCTCATGATACATCTCACCAACCCTCAGTAGATAATCCCTGTCTGTCAACAACTGTTGGTAGTCAGTCCTGTTAGTGCCAACTCTAGAATCCCCAAAAACACCCTCTGCATAAGATGACATGTTGAACTGTCCACTGTCTACCGTGTTGTTGGGTACTCCTGTATGCCACTGCATCTCATCACTAGATGTCATCTCCCCCTGACTCACACTGTATCCTATATGAGAAATTGTATCCTCTTGTGCACTCAACCTGCTACTATCTTTTGCGCCTGGATCCCATAGAGATGTATCGAGACACGTGCTATGGTCATCCTGACTGCTAAAAATTGCATCCTCATCAATGCAGACCAATCCTGGAAGTAAGTGCTCCATAAACCTGTCATCCTCTGGAATCTACTCCAACAATGGATTTTCCAACATCTGTGACTCCATCTCCTCTGGCTAACCTGTATGTGGGAGGTCAACTGCCAGTACGTCCTGTACCTCCTCCTGGATCTGTGGGTCTACATGTCCATGGTGTGCATCCCTCACACTAGGCTCATCCATCATACCTGATGTGCCACTGATATCCTCATGTGACGTGGCTATCATGGATGTCTAAACAGGTGACAAATGTGTCATGACTCCCATAGGAAGCTCATCATCTCTAGGTGCTAACATGTGTGACTCCTCACTAGTGTCACTACTCTGCTGAGGCATAAGGTCATCAATGGTATGTGACATGTTTGTTGAGACACTGGTGCTATCGTTCTGTCCATCCTGCTGCCTATCCACTACAAAAGAGTCATCATCCTCCTCAAGCGTGCAAGCATCAGTAGCCTCCGTGCAAGAGTCATCATCACTATCCTCTGAGGTAGAGTCAATATCACTAGCCTCTGTGCAAGAGTCACTGTCATCATCCAACTGTTTTGAATCAACCTCTATCGCTTCATCCTCACACATCTCATCATCACTGTCATAGTGTGTCTCAACATTGTGCCCCTGGTCCTTACCCCTGCACCTATGATCTGGTTCCCACGACCCCTTGCAACTGTAGCAAGGTTGCGTGGGTGTGGGGTTTCTCTGTGCTTCCTTCCATCTAGCTGTCATAGCTCTGTTTTCCTCTGCCATGCCAACCCAATGTGTAACCTCATCTTTGCTCCAGCTAGGATTTTTATAGGATACAAAATGATGGAATGTCACTAGATCTTTGAGAATCTCATTGAGGGTTTGATATTCCTTATCACACTCAACAATCTCTCTAGTAAAGTCCAAAATATCCATAGATTTGTTTTCCTCTGCTATGTTGACCCAATATGTAATCTCCTCTTTTCTCCACCTAGGATTTTTTATAGATAAAAATTGTTGGAATGTCAATTGAGCCCTAGTTTCCTCCCCAAAGGGCATAATATTCCCCTTTACAGATCATACTCTCTCTAGCAAGGTAAAAAAAATCCATCTCCTTCCAACTATCCATAAAGACCCCTCAGGTTTGCAGGATTTAAGCTCTGATACCACTATAATGATCCCAAGCCATTATGCAAGGATCATCACTGTTTTGATGTCTTTTTAAAACTTTTTCTGAGTGAGGTATTTTGTCAAACACTTTGCTGATCTACCTTTTAGATGTGTTTATATGTGTGTATGCAGCAAATAATAGAAAGAGATAACCATGGAACATACCTCAACCATATGAAATAAGATAGACAAGCCAAAACATCTCAATTCTTCTTTATTCATAAAATAGAGAAACCTGCTACAATGAAGATGTCGATATGGAATGCTCAATAGATGGCCAAGAAGATAGACAATAGATAAGAGCTGCTACAAAATGCTCCCGCTAATACAAAAGATGCCTCCAAAGGCTGAATGAGAATGAAGATCAATACAAGTAGATCTAAATGCCAAACTCTCCAACTGAAAAATGCCACACTCCAATAAAAGGCTGAACCCCTCAATAACTCGGCCCTACTGCCAAAAGTGTCCAATCACCCTAATAAATATGCCATTTGATAGATCGGGTGATGGTAAGAACAACCCAGGTGACCGAATCTCCAAGATCCCTCTCAATCTCTATAGATCTGAAATCCCCCACTGAATGGTGTGCCCCACTGGATGACTAAAACCCTAGATAATTCAGCCCTGCTGCCAAAGTGTCCAATCACCCTAATAAATATGCCAACTGATAGATCGGGTGATGGTAAGAACAACCCAGGTGACCAGATCTCCAAGGTCCCTCTCAATCTCTGTAGATCTGAAATCCCCCACTGAATGGTGCACCCCACTAGATGACTGAAACTCTAGATAATTCGGCCCTAATAAAGGAGGCCTCCAAATGCTCTAAAACTCTCCAGAAATATAGATCGGGACACTGCAAGTCACTAGGTAAAGTCTCAGGGTCAGATCTGAAGTGTAACCCCTCCAAACGGACTAGATCTGGATCTCAAAAATGCCCTCCTTCTCTTCAATTCGCCCCACTGCTCAAGAAATAATCTGAGCCATAAAACTATCTCAAAAAGCACTAGATTTGATGTCCAAGGCCCTGCAATGAAAACCCAAGTGATAGAATCCTCAACGGCCCTGCCAAT
>JASDQU010102053.1:143762-173518 GCA_032191745.1 Picea mariana
ATGAGAAGAGGCCCTTGCCTTTCCTTTATAATTTTTGGCTCACCTTGTCCCTCCAAAGTGAATTTCATTTTATTAATATTTAATTAATTAATTAAATCACTTTAATTAATTAATTAACCTTTTTACCTTTGAAAAGCTCCTTATCTCTCCTTGTGGCTTCCCTGGCCACTGAAATTCACTTCTAGCCATCCCATCCTATAGTGTTTCTCCTCCCGATTCCAATGAGATATTACACTTATAGGTTCCTCCAAGTAATGTGCCCAAAATGACCTCTTCAGTGAATTCCATTGACTTATAGCTCAAAATAGTCAAAATCATGGAAATTGTCGAAATGCAACGAAACCAAAGCCAACCTATGCGGAATGGCTCATAATGATGGAATATGATCATCAATGCAAGTTGGACCCCACAATGCCACTCAAATACCTCTGTACTCACTCTAGCATCCATCTGGCTACTCTGGTCATCATAAATCTCTGCCTTGTGATGATGTCCCAAAGTGGGGACATTACAGTCCTCCCTGCTAGAAAATTGCTTATCCTCAAGAAATACCCAAATCCCCCGAAGTAAAATACCAGGATCCCATGTCCACCTGTGGGATACATAGTAGAACCCATCCAACGATGAACAATAGGACACTCCACCCACTGGATCCCATATCAGGAAATGGACTGCAATACTCTATGAAGAACAGTCCTGGAAGATATCAACCCTATGAACCTTCTGCACCTGACCCATGGCCTCATCTCGTAATGAGTCCATCCTCCAAATATCTACCAAGATCCACATGGTCTCCATCAACTGCACATGATGATGCGAGAATGAGGTACTGCAAGATCTCCGTGAGGCACCCTCAAGCGCTGTGCTAAATGGAAAGTTAGAATAAATTTCCCCTGCAATGGTCCACTCTGCCCTGTCGATCAATGAACTACTCAATCCTGTAATCCCTGGGTCCCATGCTAACCTCTGTCGACGATCCTCCTGCTGAAATTGAACTACTCTATCCACGACTGTTTGTCCCCTGCATACATACAGGATCCTCCTCACCGAGATCCTCAAGTTGAAATACCTATGACCACCGAACGTGTTGCCCAGAAACTGTATCGGCATAGACACCTCTGTAGAAAAAGTACATGTCCAAACATATCCATGCCCTATCATGATGATCAAGAGGAAGAAACGGTCTTGCCCCATAGGACAACTACCTGCTGGCCCACTCCAAACCAACCCAAGGTGGAGTGTGTGGCTCTCTGGTGCCACCTAGGTCGTCATGTAGTGCAACATCCTGCTAACCAAGTGAACTCCTGGATCCCATGGAAAACTTGGAAGTTTATCACTTCCAGTCTTCGCTAGCTGCTCCTGTGCTGGGCTGATCACTGTCGGAAGCCCACTGTACTCATTTGTCATCACCAGGTCTATGATGCTCACCATCAGACACCAAGTCTCAATTGTCTATCTAACACGGTCCACCTCTGACCTGTTGTATGCCGTAAAAGTAATCCTATCATATAGTCTCATCCTACTCACTCTCCATGCCTCCAGCCATGGCCTATCCCTCCTCATGCTGTTTTCTATGATAAAAGTGTCAGGACAGGCTAATAGAAACATCTGCAGCTGACTGTAGGGCTCGGAGGTGTCACGTGCTTTGGTCAATCCCAATGATTCGACTAGAAGCTCGTCCATCGGTATCCATGAAAGATGCTCTCTTGTGGTCATCATCGAGTCCCAACCAACCAGTACAACCAGAAGTAACCCCTTCAGCTGCTGGTTAGCCAACCTCCATCTCTCATCTACCATGCAACTACTGAAATGGTGAAGGTGATCTCCCACAACTATGTGCTACTGCAGAGGAGTGACATCTACATACTCCCTTGAGTGTGTCTCCTCTCTGCAAGGCACTATACCCCTCCGAATGCCACCATACACCTTGGCGTCTCTCTGTGAGCTATCACTCATCACAGTATGCTCCAACATACTCATGTCATCTCCCGCAAACTCATGCTACATCACAGATCCTGGGCGTACGGCTGGATCAATCTATATATGGAGATCAACCACTCCCAAGACACAAATGGAAGTGTTCCCCATCGATTGGTGCTCCTCTGCTAGATCATCAACATCCTTTGTCAATGTGACTGACTGATACATCTGACTGTCCACTAAGACAAATGAAGTGGATCTCTGATGAATCTCCTCAAGAGACCCATCTGGTATAGACTCTAATTCTTGAAGGGCAGTCTGTGTGCCTCTCAAGAATCCTCGAGTGTTATACAACTCCCAAGTGAGTCGGTCTACCTCCAACTCCTGCCTCCTCAGGGCCCTATGATACAACTCGCCAATCCCTAGTAGGTAGTCTCTGTCTATCAACAACTGCTAGTAGTCAGTCCTCATCATAGACACTCTCTCTCGGAGAGTGTGAAAATCATTCATGGAAAATCCTCCATCTGAGCTACCCTGTGCCACTGATTCTCTCCAACTGTAATCTGCCATCACTGCATGTATGTCATCAATATGTCTAGTGGCTACCCTGAGAATAACCTCACTAACTCCCAATTGTGTTGCTAAGTGGTGTGACTCCTGATCATAATCATATTGGGGTACCCCCTCATGCCTCTCATTTCTAGTGGCATCACTAACAACACTCCCTGCAGAAGATAAAGTGATGAACTGCTTGTTGTCTACTATGCCACTAAGTACTCCTGTATGCCACTGCATCCCATCACTAGATGCCATCTCCCCCTGACTCACATTGTATCCTATATGAGCAGCTGTATCCTCTTGTGCACTCAACTTGCTACTATCATCTGCGCCTGGATCCCATATAGTTGTATCCAGACACGTGCTATTGTCAGCCTGACTGCAAAAGAGTGCATCCTCACCCATGCAATCTGATCCTGGAAGTAAGTGCTCCATCCACCTGTCAACCTCTGCCATCTTCTCAACCACTGGAGTCTCCAATAGCCATGACTCCATCTCCTCTGACTGACTTGTATGTGTGGGGTCAATTGCATGTACATCCTGTACCTCCTCCTGGATCTGTGGGTCTACCTGTCCATGGTGTGCATCCCTCACACTAGGCTCATCCATCATACCTGAAATGCCACTGATCTCGTCATCTGACGTGGCTATCATGGGTGTCTGAACAGGTGTTTGATGTGTCACGGCCCCCATAGGAATCTCATCATTTTTAGGTGCTAACACATGTGACTCCTCACTAGTGTCACTACTCTGCTGAGGCGTAAGGTCATCAATGGTAAGTGGCGTGTCTGCTGAGACACTGAGGATATCATCCTGTCCATCCAGCTGCCTATCCACTACACAAGGGTCATCCTCCTCCTCATGCGTGCAAGCATCACTAGCCTCTGTGCAAGATTCATCATTACTATCCTCTGAGGTAGAGTCACTATCACTAGCCTCTATGCAAGAGTCACTGTCATCATCTGACTGCTCTGAATCCACATCTGTCGCTCCATCCTCACACACCTCACCCTCACTATCATGACATGCCTCAATAATGCGCTCCTGATCTTTACCCCTACACTTATAATCTAGTTCCCACGGCCCCTTACAACTGTGGCAAGGTTGCATGCTCCTACTGGGCGTGGGGTTTCTTTGTTCTTCCCACCATATAGCTGCTTCTTTTTTCTTTTCACCTGCTATGATCATCCCCTGTAAAATATCCCATTTGCTCCAATGGGGATTTCCAAAGGCTGCATATTGTACGAAGGTTATTGTAGCCTTAGTTTCCTTGCTAAGGCTGTCATACATGATCTCCAACCATGGTATCTCAAAGGCTATCTTATCCACTTCTTTCCAACTATCCATTTATCCCTATGGAAGACCCCCCAGGTTTGCAGGAATTAAGCTTTGATACCACTATAATGATCCCAAGCCATTATGAAAGGATCATTACTGTTTTGGTGTCTTTTTAAAACTTTTTCTGAGTGAGGTATTTTGTCAAACACTTTGCTGATCTACCTTTTAGATGTGTTTATATGTGTGTATGCAGCAAATAATAGAAAGAGATAACCATGGAACATACCTCAACCATATGCAATAAGATAGACAAGCCAAAACATCTCAATTCTTCTTTATTCATAAAATAGAGAAACCTGCTACAATGAAGATGCCGATCTGGAATGATCAATAGATGGCCAAGAAGATAGAAAACAGATAAGAGCTGCTACAAAATGCTCCCGCTAATACCAAAGATGCCTCCAAAGGCTGAATAAGAAATGAAGATCAATACAAGCAGATCTGAATGCCAAACTTTCCAGCTGAAGAATGCCATGCTCCAATAGAAGGCTGAAACCCTCAATAACTCGGCCCTGCTGCCAAAAGTGTCCAATCACCCTAATAAATATGCCAACTGATAGATCAGGCGATGGTAAGAACAACCCAGGTGACCGAATCTCCAAGATCCCTCTCAATCTCTGTAGATCTGAAATACCCCACTGAATGGTGCGCCCCACTAGATGACTGAAACCCTAGATAATTCGGCCTTGCTGAAGGAGGCCTCCAAATGCTCTGAAACTCTCTAGAAATATAGATCAGGACACTGGAAGTCACTAGGTAAAGTCTTAGGGTCAGATCTGAAGTGTAACCCCTCCAAACGGACTAGATCTGGATCTCAAAAACGCCCTCCTTCTCTTCAATTCGCCCCACTACTCAAGAAATAATCTGAGACATAAAACTATCTCAGAAAGCACTAGATATGATGTCCAAGGCCCTACAATGAAAACCCAAGTGATAGAATCCTCAACGGCCCTGCCAATCTCCTACAACGAATATCTCTCCAAAGATGGTGCGCCCCTCTTGCTGGAATCCCTCAACGGGTGCGCTCTCTCTCTATCTGCACATGAAACTGATGTAGAATCCTCCTGGAACTGAGTAGATATGGAACTATAATGGTGTGGGAGAGTATTGCATATCTTATACCAAGCTTGGGACAAGATAGGTGGAGTCTTTCACCACCGAATCGTCCTCTAGGGTTTGTTATGTCAAAACCCTCAAAACCCCCAATATTGGGCTCACTAGCTAGAAGCCAAAAATCAAAATAAGATCATACATGAATGAATGAGAAGAGTCCCTTGCCTTTCGTTTATACTTTTTGGCTCACCTTGTCCCTCCAAAGTGACTTTCATTTTATTAATATTTAATTAATTAATTAAATCACTTTNAAAGTGACTTTAATTTTATTAATATTTAATTAATTAATTAAATCACTTTAATTAATTAATTAACCTTTTTACCTTTTAGAAGCTCCTTATCTCTCCTTGTGGCTTCCCTGGCCACTGAAATTCACTTCTAGCCAGCCCATCCTATAGTGTTGCTCCTCCCGATTCCAATGAGCTATTACACTGAGAGGTTCCTCCAAGTAATGTGCCCAAAATGACCTCTTCAGTGAATACCATTGACTTATGGCTCAAAATAGTCAAAATCATGGAAATCGTTGGAATGCAATGAAACCAAAGCCAACCTGTGCGGAATGGCTCATAATGATGGAATATGATCATCAATGTAAGTTGTACCCCACAATGCCTCTCAAATACCCCTGTACTCACTATAACCTCCATCTGGCTACTCTGGTCATCCTAACCCTCTGCATTGTGATAAGGTCCCAAAGTGGGGACATTACATCCTATGTTAATGACACCTGGTTGAGGATTATCAATCATCGGGACTGTGGATTCCCCCAAAGCTAGGTTAGGTCTAGAGAAAGACAATTGATCGATGGTCACTATCTGACCTTCATCTGGAAACAACAAGACTCGGAAAACTATAGCAACCACAGCTTGCAGAGCATAAGTCCAACTCCGTCCTAACAAGAGGTTATAGTCAAGGGGAGCATCGACTACCTCTACTTTGACACACACGGTTTTCCCTCCTAACTTCACAGGGAAAGAAGGAATGATGCCATGTGGTCAGAATGAATGACCATTGAAAGCAATGAGGAGAGTAGGTAATGGAGACAAAATGGGCTGGCCAATGGCCTTCCAGCATGCTAACAACATAATGCATGTCGAGGCACCCTCATCGACCATCATGCGGAAGATATTCCAAGTAAAAGTTTTCATGGGATGAGCTACTACTATCTAAAATTCTACGTGGTAAGGCAGACAAGGTTTTAAGTTGGTTATGTCTAACATGATGGTGCCTGGATTACAAGTCTCAGTAGAGCCCAAAGTGGTTAACAAGGCTTTCCTCTGAGCAGGGCAGCTTTGGAGGACCTCCAAAGCAGACATCGCACAAGGGGTTTGTGATAAATCTTCCACCATAGAGTAATTCTGGACGGCCCTTGCATTTGGGTTGTGAGAAGTTTTTTTAAATGCACCCTTTAGAATGCATGTCATTGTTTCTCCCAACGTCTTCTGAATTTATAGAGGAAGAGATGGAAAATCAGCTTCTTTACCCTTCTCAGAAGCGCTTGGTTTAGTATAATCGTGCGCTCTAGTTGATATGAAAGCATCACCCCTAACCATATATACGTTCGCGGATGAGGGATTGTTTGGAGGTGGGCAGGTTTCTTGGCTGCGCCCTTTCGTGCTCATAGAGGCTTGAGTTATATTTTTCCCATGTTGAAAGGGATTAGTCAACACTGCTTGTTGTTGTTGTGTGACAAACTTTTGGGCCTCTACAAGTCGAGGACAAAGATGGGTTGGGTGGTCTTCCACGCACAAGTTGCATGGATACCTCACCTTCCATTTTTCCATGTTGTCCCTGCTAGCATTATCAGTGGGTTTTTTATCCTCCTTACCCTTCTTTCGTTGTTTTTTCTTCCCTTCAGGTTGTTGGGTGGCCTTGGGTTAGTCGACTGCACGGTGTGTACTTTGGAATTTTGGGTAGGGGGAGCAGCCAAAGTAGTAGCTTGGTTGGCTGCTGTGTGTTGTATGGATAACTGTTGCAACTGCTTTGTCAATGGCTCAGTGGGCTTGGTTTGTGCTAAACCAACAATACCATCGGCATGTGGTCCAGCTCTCTGTCTAGTTTTATCCAGTATCGAACGTGGCACATCTGGCAAGATGTTGTACAATAAACCAGACTGAGAATAGATGAGCTCAAACTGTTGAGCCCTCATGATGGCATCTTCGTCAGATAAAACTCTGGATGTCACGACATCTGTGGATAACTGTGGGACCAAAGACTTAAGGAACCATTCAAGAAGGAATGTTGGTGGGACTGGTACCTTGATTAAACTCTTATAGCATCTCCACTCTTGGATATGATCATAGATATGGTCCATTGTTCTTTGTTCAAAATTGGCGAGCAGATCTGTGCCAGTGTCATATCTCACAGGTAACTAGAAATGGTTAAGAAGGCCATCGCCAGTTCACCAAAAGAAGAGTATCTTGAGCGATCGAGCTCGATGTACCATTTTGCGGCACTCCCAATGAGAGTACGTTGAAACAATCACAATTGTACGGAGTCATCTTTCAATGAGTTAGATGAGAACCAAAGATGAAAGGTAGTCACATGATCACCTGGATCTTCATTAGGCTTGGCCTCGAACTTTGGAATGTCCAAAGGCAACTTTGTCGGCATCGGAGGCCAACACAGATCGTGACAAATGGGATCATTCAACAACCTTGTCAAATCTGGCAAGTGTAAAGTCGCCAGGAATGGTAGTTTGGGTTGCTGCTGATAACCTGGGCAAAAGGGTCCTGGAGTTTGACTGGCACTAGGTTGCCAGAAAAAGTTTGGCTGATGGCCCGGATTTTGGTAGAAACCATGGCCCTGACCAGTGTAAGGA
This sequence comes from Picea mariana, assembly GCA_032191745.1. NCBI lineage: Eukaryota > Viridiplantae > Streptophyta > Pinopsida > Pinales > Pinaceae > Picea > Picea mariana. Next base: position 151,513 of record JASDQU010102053.1, read on the forward strand.
TTTTTCATCTGTGGAGACATCATCGACTAATTTCCCAAAAAGGACATAGAGTGTTGGGCATGCATTATATTCGAAGGAATTTGGGAAGGATTTCCCCATGCCGGTCCTATGAGGATAGGCATAGTAGTTTGTCCGGGATTCCATTGACTGTGGAAAGAATTACCCCAGAATGAAATTCCAGAGGAGGGAACGGATCCTTGTCCTGAATTCCAAGGTCCTGCTATGTGTGCCCCCTGTGCAGGAATAGTACCCTGCACAGGAGTAGATTTTCCAAAAATGGGGTTGCCCCCAGTCGGGAAAGCGACTGACGAGAATGTGTTGTTACCAAATGTTTTGTTCCAAGAAAATAGTGTCGAACCTACCGGCATACTATGCGAAGGTGGTCCCTGACTCCCCACTCCAAATAAACTATTGTGTGTAGGTTGCCCGACGGATTGTTGATGCGAACCACCAAGCGAACGGGACAAAGGAGGGATATGACCTCTTGCATAAGGAAAAACATTAAAAGGGACAGAAGTGCCCCCAAAGTGACCTTGCAGAGGAGCGCTAGAGCTTCCTGCCCCCAGACCGAAAGTCTGTAAAGTGGAGTAGATTAGTACAGGACTTGTACCCGAAATAGGCATACCGTATGAGAATGGAGGGCTTGTTGCACTAGGTGTGAAGGGGGTTGTGTCCACCGCCATAGATGGGTTTGGTCCACTGTGTGACGTAGTTGTGGTTGAGACTATAGTGGCTTGAACCGATGATGGTAGGTTAGGAGATGACTCTCCTGTTGTGACAACCGTGATGGGAATTGAAGAATTTCTAGAAGAAGTAACAGCCTTTGTTTCCATTGTTGTGTGAGGCACTGTCTGGCATTCATGAAATTGGATTGGTACAATAAACAATGCCAAGATATCAATGGTTGGGGTTTCAAATGAGCCAAGAGCGATTGCTTCAAGGTTCAAAACAGTCGATTCCTCCGGGGGTTGTTCGGGTACAATGGTTTGTAACCCGGTCACTTCAAAAGACCCTTGTTGGTCTATCTTCCACCTTAATGGGGGCGGGGGTGGCTCCGGTGTAACCAACGGTGAGCCAAGAAGCCTTCATGACTGGCGGAGCTTGGGATCCTCCACTATGTGAGAAGATCCAAGACACTCTAAGGTATTCTAACCATTCAAAAGTAACACACACTAAAATGAAGCCCCTAAGAGATAAGACAAGCAATCACTAAATTATTTGGAAGAACAGTTACAACAACCAACACTAGAGCAACTTACCGGTGCAAGTGTAACTCGAACACAAAAGCACCCTTCAGGTATACTCTGCAAAGCGTGGCCTGATGTCTATCCTAGGTACCATAGTATACCCCCACAGTCACTTCTGTATGTCCCTAAAAATATTGGCAACTAGGTTGCCAGCACGCGAACAGTCACCAGGCGGGTACAGTCGAAAGTCGGGTAGACCACAATGAGCAGGTTATCGAGCCCAAAACCTATCAAGGGTATTGAGATCAAATGGTTTGGAAGACAACTGAGGACCTCGAACAGATTCGATACCCATGAATCCCCCTGGCAAATGTAAACGACGGAATCCCAAAACAAGCCCTCTATATGTGTTCTCCACTACGATTGGTCCGGCTTTGGAGGGGTTATCTCCTCTACCTTCCCGCACGCGACCTCATGTTTATCCCCTATGTTAGAGAGGGGTCCTGGATAACTTCCATGAAATTGGATTTAGACACTCCCTACCTCAGACTCCAATGTTTGGTTTTGAATGGCCTTGAAGAGTTTCCTCTCCAACCTAATCCAAGGCCCTTGTCCTGAACTAGTTTGTGAACCCTACAAATAGAAAAGTCTAGTAGATTTTAAAATTAGCATTGATTTTATGGATTTTTCTTACATCAAGGGGTATGAGGGTGAAATTGATGATGTGTAAAACATGAAAGAAAAAAATGAATAAAAAAGCTGGAAACAAAACTTTTACTCAATGCAAAATTTCAACAACTTTTCACAAAGAAAGATTTTTTATTTTTCTAAGATTTTGGATAGCAAACTCAAAGGAATTTCACTCGACTACGAGATACTTATGATCTAAGTGAACTTTAAAAACTTATGAAACAAAAAAATTCTCCCTAGCTAATGATGCATAAACACAATCTTCAACCAAAGAAGAAAATAGAAAGAGATTTTTTTTTATTTAAGTGCTAGTAAAGAAAGAAAGGGAAAATACCGACAAGCAAAAAACCAAGAAAAACAATTCTGGATTAAAGCGCAGATCGCAAAGAATCAGATTAAAGAATAACACAATGCCAATTGTAAAAACAATGACTCTCACACTTGTCTAAAAACCATAAGAAAACAATTTTATTTTTTATTTTGCTGTCAACTTTTAACTAAGAAAAAACAGGCTAAGGGTAAGATGAATCCTAAGCTACTGACTGTTCAAACATAGATTCAAACACCTGAGAGGAATATTTCTTATAAAAGGAGGGGATGACTAACCCACCATGAACAAAAAGCAACCTGTACAAGCATGCGACTGTCACTCAAATAGCACGCGTGAGAACGCGTGCTGTACAGAAACAGAGGGCGTGTACACGCGGGCTAACCTTGTACAGGTCGTGTGTATATCTAAACTCTAAGGAAAAATATGAAAATAGATAGACCAGACCGGGAAGAGACCTCTGGTATTGATAACCAGGATCCCTTGAAGGCTTGGATACTCTTTCTAACAGGAAAACAAATAAGGCAAGGAAAAATAATAAGGCAAAAAACAATCTGAGATAGGACTATTAGCAAACAAGACTCAGACAGAATTCCAGAAAACCCCCTGCGAATGTGTCATTCTGACAGGGAAGAGGAGGACTGCCTCTAAGGTTCTCTAAACTCCTACACGCTATTGCTATCTCTACTACTAGCATTCACAGGCTGGATGTAAGAGGATAGGGCGTGGGTACACGCGTTCAAGCCTTATACAGGCCACGTGTACCTCTGTGTGTCTCGAAAAACACAGTCAAGAAAAAGTCAGGGAAAGATGGTATGGAAAACTAGACTCCCTGCTAGCTCAGACCTTACAAAGATGAAAAGAAAAGATAGGAAAGAAAAAACTAGTCTTTAAACTACCCAAAAACTAAATAAAAATTCTAGGAACCCTAAAGAGTATTCTCCCCAATATGGTCACCAATTTTGTTGTTGGGAAAAACACCCTACGGACTAGCAAATAGAGTTCAGACTTTGCATGCAGATTTGATCGAATAGAAATTACTTTCTACCTACATCCCTAGATTTCCCCTTTTCTCATTAAATGCATGGAAAGATCCACCTACCTTGTTACCAACGTTTGATGTTGATCCTTTGTTGTGCTTGATTACCTATTCGCAATGCTCCTTCCAAAGATGACCTGCACTCAAGACAAACAACAACTATGCATGCATGCTACTTCTATACTAACAGGTTAGAAATCAAACATAAACTAATCAAACCATATAAAGTTCATGAATTGGGACGGGAAAAACATTCTCTTTATTACTTAAAATGAGTCAACTTACAAAATTTGAGACCGGCCACCGCTCCTTGAGCCTGATCCCGGGCTCCTCTTCTTCTATCCTTCAATTGCTTTGCTTTAAATCTCCTTTGCAATTAGGAAAGGCTAAAGGGTTGGGACAATGGAATACGTAAATGGGCAGAGTTTCTTTGCTATATTTTTTCCTCCTCCAAATGGTACCCCTACCCCTTCTTTTATAGGCTAGAAGGAGCTAGGTTTTTGGACGAAACCTCAACCATGCATGGTCAAGAGTTTCAGTTAACTCACCCATAGTTTTTTGTTCCATTGACAACTTTCCTTTTTCTGTGATTTTGTAGGTACATGCGGGTTGTTGTGAGTCAGCCAGTGTGTACACACGTGCAGTAATGGGTTAGGGAGCGTGGGCCTTTACACAAGAGGATTTTCAAAGAGTTATTCAGCAAAGTTTTGGCAAAGAATGGATATGAGTTGGCTTGATGCCAGGTAAGCATGTGTGGTTCAATTTAGGGTTATAACTATTCATTTACCAACTGTACCAGAGATCTTCTTGGAACTCTATATTATATTTTCTATACAGTAGATTCATTTATGATGAAGCCTCTATTAAAACTTTTGGATGAGAAAAGATTAAAAAAATACATGGGTCCTCCTTCTCCTGAGTGGTCATCATATCATATTTCCCTTTTGATAGAATTCTAATGCAGGCCCAAGACTCAACGCTAGCATAAAAATACTAGTAATGATTGGCTGTCAAAATTATGATGGGACACAATCCAGGCTTAGAGGACCTTGCATCAGTTGCAGAACTTTTAAACATGAACCAAAGCCTCAAAGAAAAGCATGATAAGATCAAAGACAGGAACATGGTGTGGATAAGGGAGAACATGAAGCTGTATAGGCAACTTAGAATTCTGAGGCTGAAATTAAAAGATTCTCAATCGCCAACACAGGACCAAATAGGCTTGGAAACTCTAGCCAACTTAGCTACAACCATGGTAGATATACCACAATATTCCACACAACAAGTTGAAGTTCATAGATCTACACGAAAAAGAGCTGCATCCTCCAAAAGACCTTGAACACTCAACAAAGCATCAAGGTAATTATTTTTTGCAAATTTTGAAGTTTTGACAAAGAAAAGTTTTCAGTGTTTTAGGTGAACAAGATGACTATTCATTAACCATCGAAAGAAGAGCATTCGGTAGTTAATCCACCCAGAAGTCTTCTATGTTAATCACCGAAAGCCTGTCACTGCCAGAATTATCTTTTGGGGATCATTCCCTATCTTTTAAAAACTAAATTTTGACTTTCTATCTTTAGCATATCTGATCCATGCTTTTAGGATCTCAAAACTGCATTGTAAAGCTATAAAGCTAAAGATAGAAGATGAACTAAGGGTTCGATTTTGAGTTCTGCATGCTACTGTTTTGTATGAAAGACACTTTCTTTAATATATCAACCTGCAATTTTCTTTCATTTGTTACTGTCAAACCTTCTTTCGTCTTTGTCTATGCTTATGAGTGGAATTAGTTATTTTGTCTCTGTTTAATGATCCTAAGGTAACTGTCATCTTACTTTTGATTGTTAAGCAAGAATCACAAGCATCTTTGGCTAGTTTGTTGACCCATCATATATATGGTTTTATCCCTTTGTTATACAAACCTATCTGACAATAGCTCTTGAAGGCCTTGTGTTGCATGATTATAGTTAAGATTGTCTTGAGAATACAATTCAGTGGTTAAGATATTCATCTTGATCCAAAACCCACACATATTATTGAGAAAATAGTTTCCAAAAAGATTGAGCTACCAGTCATCTCTGACTTACAGCCTAGGAGAGTTTCCTGGAGTGATAAAAAATTGGTGTCGTTTCCAGGGAGAGGAGATTGAAGCTCAACTTCCTTGGGAGACGACATAGATCCATCTTAGATGATAGACAAAGCCCAGACATTTTCTTGGTTGTAATCATCTATCTGGCGACTCCACTGGTATGACATGAACATAATCGTAGCAAAGGGGTATGTCTTCTGTGATTTTTCAAAGATTGTTGGTTCCAATAATCCAATACCTACTAGAGATGAATGGGAAAGAAGTATTCCCAAATTTCGAGGAGAAGAGTGGGAAGTGCTAGATGAACACTTGTTGGATTTTCATGATTTTATTCACTGGCTTGAAATTGTACATGAGGATGTTCAGATCAAGCTCTTCGAGTTTTCTTTAGAGGGGATCACTCATGATTGGTGTCGATCACTTCCGGTTGCCAGTATCAACTCTTTGGCAGATTTTCATGCTGCCTTTCATTTGTTTTGCAAAGAAATAGTTTCAGCTGATCTTTTATATCCTGAATGTTGTCATGAATTTCATTTATTGACTAAAGATTTAGATAGTCATGAAGAGCATACTGTTATAGGGGACACCTCTCATTGTGATCGAGACATTGATGATATTCATGATGGTATCCATAGTATAGATGTTTTTGACACTGTACCAAATGAATTTACTATCTTAAATAGCCATGAAGATCAGATTATCCCATTTGAAAACTTGAAAAATGATAAACAAATTTTTATTTTAGCATTTGACAGAGTTGAATCTGTAGCAAATACTGAGAACAGTCTTTAGCTTTTAGATTTGCAAACAAAGGAAAATTGTAGCATACATGAAAAGGAAGATGATGAGCAGAAATGTTTAGATCAGCAGTACAACATGCATGTTTCTTTGATCGAGGTTGAGCAGTTTACAGTTAACGTGGAGATCGGTGAAAGAAATTAGCAACATCATGTCAGTCTTCAGTTGGAATAGCTGCTTAAAGAGGTATTCCTTGATGTTTTTGATGACCCTATTGCTGATTATTTGGAATCTATGAACAACATAAATGTCAAAATATTTCTTTCAGAAGAAGGGTGGTTCTGTCATCCTTTTAAAATGCATTTTTTCATTCTAGGCATTCATTTACTTTTCGGGTCCAGATCAAGGATGTTATCAGTCATGGCTTCATTGGAAGCATGATTTCACTTGATAAGAGGCAGCACATTTGGTTAGCGTAGGAGTTAGCAGAAGAATAAGATCTTTGTAACACCCTATTTCCCCCAATCTGTAAAAATAACTATACTGGCCAAGTATTGTGGCAAACTCAGAAATGTGAATGTCTGATGTGAATGGACTTTGTGAAAAAGGTTGATGAATGTGAATGATATTATAATATATATATTGCAGGACTGCTGAGAGGGAGATGTGCTGAAAAAGAGACCACAATGGCTGAAGAAAGGCGGTGGAAGGCACCTCGAATGGTGGCGTTAACTTCCACCGAGACCAATACCATATTTGGACTTCACTGGCTTGGAGAACCAAGAGCGGCTCACTGGCCCGAATTAAATGACTCGCTAGGATTGGTAGGTAAAGGGATCCTCATGAGTAATGAGGGATGGGGGGTGAACCACCCATCTGTAGAGTCCTCAGACCTGACCACCATGAGGAAGGTCGTGCCACATGCAACCTCACCGAAAGGAGAGAAAGGAAGGAGGAGTGTGCGATCATGGGCAAACGCGAGGGAAGGAAGAAGGAGAAATCTAGAAAAATACAGAGTGAGTGATAGCGAAGAAGAAGGAGAGTAACCTTCATTCTCAGTCACTGAAAAACAGAGACACAGTCTTGTAGCATCGTGGTCTCAGCTCGGGGGTGGCTAGTGGTAAATCCATTGAGAGTCACTGAGCCTACGGTTGGGTGGAAATGAGCACCCCTCTTAGTAGTTGCAATCACACCTGGTGTTATTTCTGATAAGTGTTTTATATCCTATATCTTGAAGTTTATATGCTGATATGTATGTTCATAGTCTGTGCAATTTATGAATGGTTTGAGCATAAGACTATCTGTGTGGTGTTTTGAATAGAAATGGTGGTTGCATGCTTATAATGGAAATACCACGTATGGCTTATGTTTTACGAATTGATATTTATATGCTTACCAATCTAAGTCAAACTTCAAGTATTCTCTCAGGAGATTGTTCCTGTGTTTTTCCTACTTGATGCCTTGGATAGATTTTCTCCCGAAGGAATCCTTTTGAGACCACTCCCTTACCTTCAAGAAGAACTTCCAGTCTGGTCTTCAAAACCTGGTGTAAATTACCTGAGAACCCAAAGAAGGATGTTAGAGGTTAAGTCTCAAAACCTTGTACAAGGGAGAATGGTCCTTATAGACCTCAACATTTCATCATTTCGGCACCCAGAGTATCTAGGTGCAAGTTTTCTTGCACTTGTGAGTCCCAAAACCCCGACCCGCGACATCCCAAAATGGGAGCATGTGGATAAGAGTCGATTGACAGATGAGATTCTGTCAAAATATCAGCAGTCATTCACGACCGTTAAATTGGAAGAAGAAGCAAGGGCGTTAAATACCTAAACCCTTTTCCTTTATCTTCGCGAGTAGCAAAGAAATCAGGACCATAGATCCCCATGGTCCATGGGAGTATCTGGACCGTTGGTTTTTCCACGTCCAGGAAGAAGTGGGAGAGTGCATAGCACAAGACAAATCTGAACCATTAGATCTTAGTTAGAAAACCCAATAGTCCTTGGAGCTGTCAGGAGATGCATGAGGGTTAAGCCTCATGAACAGAGGTGAAAGTCTTGAAAGAGGAGTTGATATCGAGGCTTCAGACTTTAGGATTTTGAAAGTCCTGATGACGAGAGATCGGGACACTCCATGGTGGAGGTCCCAAAATAGATCTGGATCATCCGATTAAGGGAGGTTGTGTGTCGTGGGATCACCCATTTCGGGGATTTGGACATCGAGAAACCAAAGAGGAAGGTGAGTATTTTGACCTCGCACTTGGCAAAGTCCTGAAACAATCGAGACCATAGACCCCATGATCCATAGAAGTACCTGGACCGTCCATCTATAGAGTACACGTTGCTGCTGGTAAGCACTTCGGCATTTCGACACCCGGGAAACCAAAGGGTAAGAACCCTTGTCTTTGTGACCCATGAAATCCCGATCACCAAAACCCCGAAATGGCACGAGATGTGAATAAGGTTAAGGAAAATTGGGACTTGATTGTGACCGTTGATCATGCCAAAAAGATCATGACCGCTGATCTTGGCTGAAGGTTGCCGCAGTCCATCGGAGGGACACGTGGCTACCGGTCGATGTTTCGACATCCGGGAAACCAGAGGGCCAGAAAACCTTGCCCCCTCAATTTGTGAAATCCCAATACCTGAAACCCCGATGCACTCTGTGGCAGAAAGGAGGAGTCCTAAAAGGATCTAGATCATCCATCTAAGGAGACGTGTGGGGAGTGGCCAGAGTTTGGGGAAAGCTCTGAAATCCCATGGACCATTGGGTCCAAATCCTCGAGAATCATTGATCTCATACATGAATCCCCATATCGGGATTCCAGGATTGGAGTGACAAAGAGTTTTGGAGTCATTGCATCGTGAACTCCTAGTTCACGAAACCCTGAAAGGATCCATACCGTTGGATTAGGGGAGGCTTACGGCTGTTGATCTCCCCTTGGAGGGAAACTTTGGAGACCTCGAAATTTTTGAGGATTTGAATGGGGAAAGGTAGAAGTCATGCATCACAGTTCCCCAAATCGTGAAAAGCTGATAAGAGCTTGGCTAGATTAAGCGCGTGGACACGGAACAGGGTCACATGGAAAAGACCCCAAGTGGGAAACTTGCTACTCGCTAGCCCTATTGGGGCTCACCGTTTCACTATTTTCAAGCTTCAAGGTTTGCAAAGTCGAAAGACTCGATGTTCTGGTAGCACTAAGTCGTGAAGTGTGAAAAGACATCGTACTGGTTCGGCCCGTAGTCATGACCCACGATCACATGGAGGTGGACATATGAGGAACTAGCTGACGCTAGCCCCCCATAAGTATCTCAAGGATCTGATCCTTGAGTAATCGACGAAAATTTTATTATGCGAGAGTGGGTATGTGACAAATTGGTATCAGAGGATGGTTACAACACTCGGCCTACTTGGGCTCATGAACGAGTTGCGCAGAAGTTCCGTTCAGAACACTATTAAAAAGAGTAACCCCCTATCTTAACCTTCCTAATCAAAAGATGAAGTTAAGAATGAAAAACCCCTATTGTGTGTGTGCATGTGAAAATACAAATTATGTACTAGTTATAAATAAATATAAATATTGACTAACAACCAACGTTTTTCCTTTTGCACACAAGCGGAAGATCAACCACGGGAAATTATCAACGCATAGTATGGTGACTCACCATGAAGTAGGGGAAGGCTCTCACAATAGAGACGAAGAGACTGATGAAAGGAGGGCAGTAGGAACCCCTCCAGATCTAGCCGATACTGTGAGGAGTCTCATGGTCGAATTACAAAGCTGCAAGGCTGACAATGAAAGGATGATGAAAGAACAAGAAAAGAAAATAGAAATTAACACAGTTTTACTGCAGAGTTTATATGACCTAAAAAGACAAATGTAGCATGAACCTGAAACTCAGAAACATGGTCATATCGATGGCCACACTGAGAGGAGCACCTCGAAAAAGGTCCACCCCATAGGTAACGGACAAGAATCAAATGATTCCCCTAAGCAGGAAGCTAGCGATTCAGAGGGCTCTTCTAGCAGCAGAACCAGTTCCTATTCTCGAAGGAAATAGAAGAAGCAAAAGTTATCCAAAGGTCATAAATTCGAAGAATTCAAAAAATCCAAACCACCCTCCTTCGATGGTGAAATAAAGAAGGGAGAGGAAGCAAAGGCCTGGATACTTTGACTAAAGAAGTATTTCAGAGTCCATGACTTCTCAGAAAATATGAAGGCCCGAGTGGCCACCTTCAACTTGAACAGAAAAGCTTCCATTTGGTGGGAAGAACTTAAGAATGTGAAAGGGGTTCTCAAAGAGGACCTGTCTTGGGAACCGTTTGAGAAATACTTCCGAAATAAGTATCCGTAGGAAAAATATTTCAACAAAAAGACTAAAGAGTTTTATGAACTTAAACTAGGACAATTCACTATAGAAGAATATGTCAACAAATTCCTCGATTTGTTGAGGTATGTACCCTATATCAAGGCAGAAAAGGTATAGGTGCAACACTTCATCAGTGGACTACCTAAGGACTATCAGAATAGAATTGAATTTGATGAGCCAAAGACTCTAGAAGGCACTATTCGAAAGGCAACCTATTGTCATGAACAGTTTAGGCATCGAGCAGAACCTCACGAAGGATGGAAACAAAAGAATAGTTCAAGATTTAAGCAAAAGGGAATTAAATCCCCAGGATTTAAGAACTATAAGAAGAACCCCGGAATGAGCTTTCCAGCCCAGAGTATGCACCAACAGAATTTTCCCTCCTTGAGAAGAAATAATACTGTTGGACCCATATTAGTGAAGACTGATAACCCAAAGAGAGAACCTTTGAAATGTTGGGGTTGCGGGGAAGAACATCTATTGAGAGATTGTCCACACCGACAATAGAATAGTCAGAGGATTTATAACATCTGGGAAGCTACTACCATCAATGATGTGGCCAGGAGTGTGCTGCAAATCTATACATCCTTGGATAATAACCAAGCTGACCACCAAGCTTCAGTGGTGGAAATAGAAGGTATGATTTCCAACCATCTAGTGTCTGTTTTGATTGATGCTGGTTCAAATTTGAGTTATATAGCCGCTAAATTTGTTAATAAGTGTAAACTACAGCCACAAAAACATACCAAGCCATGGTTGGTATAGTTAGCCACTGGCACCAGAAGAAGGGTAGCAGAGGTTATACCAGCCTACCAATTGATGTTGGGTAAATCCCTCACCCAAGCAACCCTTAACACATTACCCCTAGGATCGTATGATCTATTGATTGGTATGGATTGGCTAGCTGCCCATAAATCCACATTGGACTATTACCGTAAAACCTTAGAATGTGTAAGTAAAGAAGGGAAAAAGATAACCCTTCAAGGGATCCGAAAACTTGTCTCGGTGAGACAAATATCAGCTCTACAAATGAGAAAGTATTCTCGAAAGGGATGTCCCCTATATGCAATACAGGTGTTGAAAACAATCAAAGGTGACCAACCAAGCCTTGATGATCACCCTATCCTGAGAGAATACAGAAATGTGTTTCCAGAAGAGGTACTGGGTTTACCTCTGAGAAGGGACATAGACTTCTCGATAGAACTTGCACCAGGAGCGGTGCTGGTGTCTAGGACACCCTACCGGATGAGTACACCCGAGTTAGTTGAACTCAAGTTGCAATTAAAAGAAATGATAGATAAGGGCTATATTCGACCTAGTGTGTCTCCATGGGGAGCACCAGTCTTGTTCATGAAAAGGAAGGAAGGTACCCTTAGATTGTGTATATATTATAGGCAACTCAATAAGGTAACCATAAAGAACAAGTACCCCTTGCCCAGGATTGATGACCTATTCGATCAATTGGGGGGTGCGTCTATTTTCTCAAAGATTGATTTGAGGTTGGGATACCATCAAGTCTGAATCAAGCATGAAGACATCCATAAGACTGCCTTCCAAACGAGGTATGGTCACTATGAGTTTGTGGTGGTGCCATTTGGGTTGACCAATGCCCCTGCCACTTTTATGTGTTTGATGAACAATGTACTCAACAAATTCTTCGACAAATTTGTGCTTGTTCTTATTGACAATATATTAATTTACTCCAAGAACAGAAAAGAGCATGAAGAGCATCTTAGACTTGTGCTTCAAGTGATAAGAGAACATCGGCTCTATGCCAAATTCAACAAATGTGAATTCTTCTAGAATCAAATACATTACTTAGGCCATGTTCTCTCCGAAGAAGGAGTAGCGGTAGACCCTGACAAAATCGGGTCTATCATGGAATGGCCTACCCCAAAGGATGTTTCAGACATCGGATCCTTTATGGGATTAGCAGGATACCATAGGAGATTTATAAAAGGATTCTCCAAGATTGGTTGTCCAATCACTGCCCTCCAGAAGAAGGGGACAAAATTCCCGTGGACACAGAAATGTGAAGAAAGATTTCAAACCCTGAAACATCTACTGACCCATGCACCCGTGTTGAAGATCACCGATCCAGAAGCTGACTTCCTCGTGTGCACAGATGCCTATAAGGAAGGGCTTGGAGGATTCCTTATACATGAAGGAAGTGTGATCTGCTATGAATCCCAAAAATTGAACGAGCATCAAGTCAACTATGTGACTCATGATCTAGAGCTGGCTGCCATAGTGCATGCCTTGAAAATGTGGAGGCATTACCTCCTGGGAAAAAAATCTGTACTTATGACAAATCATTGTGGATTGTGATACCTGTTTGATCAACCAAAGCTCAATGTGAGACAAGCTAGGTGGATGGCTGTTATAACCCTAAATTGCACTATCCCTGCTTACCTGGCATCAGGCCTACTCATTGCCTTTTCTTACCAAAGCCATGCTGAACAAACTCTTCAAAAAACCTCCTAAATCAAGTAACCCGCGCCCTAACCTAGCACTGGGTGCGTTGAGACGCTGGCAGGCCTTCTGCAGCACGCGTGTGAACACTAGCTAGCCCACTACAGCCCACGTTTACCTAACAAAGCAAAAAATCAGGAAAGTTTCCGCCGGGACGAAGAGATTTTTGTCAGTTAACTGGAACTCCCAGCCATGCATGGCCGAGAGTTTGCCTAAAACCCTAGCTCCTTCTAGCCTATAAAAGGAGGGGTAGGGGTACTATTCAGAGGAGGAAAAATCAAAGCAAAGAAACTCTGCCAAATTGCCAAGTCCATTTTGTCCCAACCCTTTAGCCTTGCCTCAAGCTTCAGGAGAAATTCAAGCAACAGCAGTTGGAGAACAAAAGAAGAGGAGGAGCCCAGGCTCAGGATCGAGAAACAGTGGCCGATCTTAGAAATCATTGTAAGTTGGTTCATATTGAGATTAATGAAAAAGATACTTTTCCCGTTCCGAATACATGAGTCTCATCTATGTTATTTGATTTATGTTTTATCTCTGACCCTCTAGTAGATCAGTAGCATGCATGCGTATTTTTGTCTTGATTGCAGGAAGCTTTGTGGAAGGAGTAGCAGCAGCAAGGAGATAAAATCTCAACGGAGGATCTACTTCAACCGTCGATAAAAAGGTCAGTTGATTCTTCCCGTGTTTGCCTGAGAAAAGGGGTTGAGATTTCGGGTAGAAGGTTAAAAGTTATGTCTTAAGGGTCATGATCTGCGTACAAGTTTAAAACCCTAGCTTGTCAGTCCGTAGGGTAGAATACCCCACAACAGAATTAGTGACTCCACCGGGGAGATTTTACTCTTAGGGTTTCCAGATTTGGTTAAAAAATCTTTTGGGTAGTTCAGAGAGGTCAGTCTCTGTTTATTTGTTTATTTTCATTTCCTGTTAGATCAATGCTAGTAGGGAACCTGGTTTTCAATACCAGTATTCCTTGACGGACGCTTGAAATTCATTCTCGGGACACACAGAGGTACACGCGGCCTGCAAAAGGCCTACACGCATGTGCCCGCGCCCTAACCTTCTACAGCACGCGTTTGCCTGCGTGCTGCAGTGGTTTCAGTAGCGTGTAGTTTTTTAGGAAGCTCGAGAGGCAGTCTCCTCTTCCCTGTCAGAAGTTTATCTTCTCAGGGGGTTTTCTGGATCCTGTCTGGGTCTTGATTGGTTCATTGTCCTGTGTTTCAGTCTGTCTTATTGTGTTGTTTTTCTTCATGTTGGTTTTTCCTTTCGCAAATCTTCCTTTTCTGTTAAAGTGATAGCATCTAAGCCTTTTAGAGGCTCTAGTTGTCAATACCATAAGCCTTTCTCAGGACTAGACTATCTGTGTGTGATTTTATCTCAGTTTTTACACAATCCCGCGGCCTGTTTAAGGCTAGACCGCGAGTACCCGCGAGCTGTGGAAGCTCAGCACGCGTTTTCACACGTGCTGTATTGGTGACAGTCGCGGGCCTGGTTACAGCTTTTCAGCTTGGGTGGGGCAGTCATCCCCTCCTGTGGTGATAAGAGCTTCTCTCAGGGGTCTAGAGTCTGGGGCTGCACAGTTAGCAGGTTAGGGCATTTCCCCCTTAGCTTGTGTTTGTTATTAGATTTTTTGATAGAAAAGACAAAAGAGAAAAAATATTTGTTTTATGGTTTTTAGGCAAGTGTTAGAATTGGATCTGTCTTGATTTCTTTTCTTGCATTTTTGTGCTTTGATTCTGTTTGTGATCTGCGCTTTAAGCCAGAGTTTTCTTTTTATTTCTCTTGGTTTTGATCTTGTCATCATTTTTCCTTGTTGTGTGATTTTACAACGAAATAAAAAAAAATTTCTTGTTTCATTTTCTTCTTGGATTGAGGATTATGTTGTTGCATCAGTGGCTTGGAAAGAAGTCTTGTTGCATAATTTTTTGCAGTGCATGTCTAGTATAAGTAGCTCGCAGATCTGAGTGAAAATCCTTCATATTTACTGCATAAAATCTTAGTAATTTCAGAAAAAGAAGTCTTTCTTGTTGAAAAGTTGTTGGTTTTGCATTTTATCAAAATTTTTTTGTTTCCAAGCATTTTTGTTCATTATTTGCTTTGAGTCCTTTTACACACCATCAGTTTCACTTCCACACCTTGACTTTAAAAATCCCATTAAAAGCAATGCTAAATAAAATCAAGTAGACTTTTCTGTTTATAGGGTGCATCCACTAGCTTAGGAATAGGGCCTTGGAATAGGTTGGAGAGTAAATTCTCCAAGGCCACCCAAGCTAAACATTTGAGTCTGTCAATTAGGGAGTGTAGAAGTCCAGTTACGGAAAGTTATTCAGGACCCCCCTCTAACACAGGGGCTAAACACGAGGTCTCTTAAGGAAAGGTAGCGGAGATAACCCCTCCAAAGCTGGACCAAGCGTTGAGGAGAACGCATATAGAGGATCTGTTAAGGGATTCCGTCATTAGCATTTGCCACGGAGATTCGTGGGTCTCGAATCTGTTCAATGTCCTCAGTCGTCTTCCGGAACACTTGCTCTCGATACCCTTGACAGGTTTCGGGCTTGATACCCTGCTCATTGTGGTCTACCCGACTGCCGACTGTACCCGCCTGATAGTTGTTCATGTACTGGCAAACTAGTTGCCAATATTTTCTAGGGACATACACAAGTGACTGCGGGGGTATACCGCGGTACCTAGGATGGACATCGGATCAACGCTTTGCAGAGTAGACCCGGAGGGTGCTTCCGTATTCGAGTTTCACTTGCACCGGTAAGGTACTCTAGTGTTGGTTGTTGTAACTGTTCTTCCTACTAATATAGTGCTTGCTTGATTTATCTTCTAGGGGCTTTCTTGTAGTGCGTGTTACTGTTTGTTCGTGTAGAATACCTTAGCGTGTCGTGAATCTTCTCACACAGTGGAGGATTCAGAGCTCCGCCGGTCACGAAGGATTCTGGGCCTGCCGCCGATTATACTGGAGCCACCCCCGCCACCTTTGAGGCGGAAGCTGGACCATCAAAGGTCCTTTGAAGCAACTGGGGCTTTTGAGCCCGAACATCCTCCGGAGGGATCAGCCGCCAATCTTGGATTGGTTGAAACCTCAAACGGTGATTTTGGGCCGGACATTATTGTGCCAGTTCAATTTTACGAAAGCTTGTCAATGCCTAACCCAGTCATGGAACAAATCATTTCCTCTGGGAATTCTTCCATTCCTATCACTGTTACTACCATGGGAGAAGCCTCTCCTAACTCGCCTTTGTCGACGGTTCGAGCCACCATGGTCTCGGCCGCAACTACGTCGCACAGTGGACCGTCCTCATCTATTGCGGCGGCCACACAAACTTACACACCTAGTGCGATAGGCGCTCCGTTTTCATACGGTATGCCTAGTTCAGGTACTTTTCCTGCACTCACTTCTTCCATTTCACAGACTTTGGGTCTGGGGGCAGGAAGCTCAAATGCTTCTCTGCAAGGTCAACCTGGGGGAACTCATGTCCCTTTCAATGTGTTTCCTTACGCTGGAGGTCACATCCCTCCTTCGTCCCCTTCGCTCGGTGGTCCGCATCAGGTCCTACACACACAAGTCCTTTTGGAGCCGGGAGTCAAGGAATGCCTGCGCAAACTCAGCCGGTAGGTTCGTCACCGTTCGTTTGGAACGGAGTGTTTGATAATAACACCTTTGCATCCACTGCTTACCCATCAGGGGGCACACCCATTTTTGGACAGTCTACACCGGCACAGGGTACTATTCCTGCGCTGGGGGCACATATACCAGGACCTTGGAATTCAGGACAAGGATCCGTTCCTTCATCCAGAATGTCGTTCTGGGGCAATTCTTTCCACAGCCATTGGAACCCCGGACAGGCCTCTATGCCCCTCCCCACAGGACCGGCATTGGGGAATCCTTCCCAAAGTCCTCCAAATACAATGAACGCCCAACATTCTATGTCCTTCATGGGAAATCAGCAAATGATGTCTCCTCAAATGCAAAACCCTTACGCTGGTCAAGGCAACGGTTTCTACCAAAACCCGGCCAGCAACCAAACGTTTCCTGGCAACCTGGTGCCAGTCAAACTCCAGGGCCCTTTTATCCTAGCTATCAGCAGCAACCTAAACTGCCTTTCTTGGCAACGTTACATTTGCCAGATTTAACATGGTTGTTGAATGATCCCATCTGTCACGATCCACGTTGGCCTCCGATGCCGACGAAGTTGCCTTCGGAGATCCTAAAGTTTGAAGCCAAGCCTAATGAAGATCCAGGTGATCACGTGACCACTTTCCACTTATGGTATTCATCTAACTCACTGAAAGATGACTCCGTCCAGTTGCGATTTTTTCAACACACTCTTATTGAGAGTGCCGTGAAATGGTACATAGAGCTTGATCGTTCACGATATTCTACTTTTGGCGAACTGGCGATGGTCTTCCTTAACCATTTCCAGTTACCTGTGAGATACGACGCTGGCACAGAATTGCTAGCCAATTTCGAGCAGACGACAGCGGACCATATCTCAAATCATATTCGAGAGTGGCGACGTCGAAAGAGTCTTATCAAAGTACAAGTCCCACCAGCATTCCTGTTGGAATGGTTCATCAAGTCCTTGGTCCCACAGTTGTCCAAAGACGTCACAACATCTGGAGTTTTCTCTGAAGAAGACGCCATTATGAGGGCTCAACAGTTTGAGCTTATCTATTCTTACACCGGTTTGTTATACACCATCTTACCAGATGCGCCATGGTCAATCCTGGAGAAAACCAAACAGAGAGCCGGACCACATGCCGACGGCATCGTTGGCTCGGCACAAACCAAGCCCACTGAGCAATTGACTAAACAATTTCCACAGTTATCTATACAACACTCAGCGGCCAGCCAGACTCCTTCTTTGGCTGCTCCTCCTACTCAAACGTCGAAAGTACATTCTGTACAGATGACTAACCCAAAGGCCAACCAGCAGCCTAAAGGCAAGAAAAAACAACACTAGAAGAGTAAGGGGGATAAGAAACAAAATGATAACGCTGGCGAGGGCACTATGGAAACGAAGAGGGCGAGGTATCCGTGCAACCTATGTGCGGAAGATCACCCAACCCATCTATACCCTCGACTTGCAGAGGCCCAGAAGTTTGTCACACAGCAACAACAAGCCGTGTTGACTAACCCCTTTCAGCATGGGCAGAATTTAACACAAGCCTCTGCAAGTACGGAAGGAGGCAGCCACGAAAAATACCCTCCTCCAAACAAATCATCTTCCTCGAACATATACATGATGAAAAGTGACGCTTTCATAGCAACTAGAGCTCATGATTATAGCAAACCAAGTGCCTTTGATAAGGGCAAAGAAGCCGAGATCCCATCTCTTCCTCTACAGATCGAGAAGACGTTGGGCGAAACAATGATTTGCATCCCCAAAGGTGCGTTTAAACGAGCTTCTCATAATCCAAATGCAAGGGCCGCCTAGAACTACTCTGTGGTGGAAGATTTGTCACAAACCCCTTGTGCTATGTCTGCTTTGGAAGTCCTCCAAAGTTGCCCTGCTCAGCGAAAAGCCTTGTTTACTGCTTTGGGCACTACTGAGACTTGTAACCTGGGAACGATCATGCTAGATACGACTAACTTGAAACCTCATTTTCCTTACCACGTCGTGTTTCAAATAGTAGTGGCTCACCCCATGAAAACCTTTACATGAAATATATTCCGCACGGTGGTAGACGAGGGTGCTTCGACTTGCGTTATGTCGTTAGCATGCTGGAAAGCCATTGGTCAACCTGAGTTGTCTCTGTCACCTACTCTTCTCACTGCGTTCGATGGTCGTTCTTTCCGACCGCATGGCATCATCCCCTCTTTCCCTGTGCAGCTGGGGAAGAAGACCGTGTGCATTGAAGTAGAGGTAGTCGATGCCCCCATCGATTACAATCTATTGTTAGGTCGTAGTTGGACTTATGCAATGCAAGTGGTGGTCACGACAGTCTTCCAAGTCCTCTTGTTTCCACATGAAGGCTGGATCGTGACCATTGATCAATTGTCCTTCTCTCGACCTGACCCAGCTTTGGGGGCATCCACGGTTCCCATGGTAGATAATCATCAAGCCGGTGTCGTCAATGTAGGAGTTGGTTTGTGCCCATATTTGATGGGTACCTTCGATTACCCACCTCCTCAAGGCGATGTCAAGTTTATATCGACTCACCACAAGGCTGAGATTTTCCATGTTTCGTCGCTTCGCACGACTTACTTTGAAGACCCGTGGACTCTTCCTTCCCCATCAGACACGATGGATGTGACAGGGCATGCGGGCATGTCTACGCCCTTGTCGGCTGCTGAAGTAGCGTACTCTTTGGTTCAACAAACTTCATCTACCTCTAATTCGACTCCCGCACAAGAGTTGGATCCTTTACTGGAGCCTATCTGGGCTCAGGATTCTCTTGTCGACACCGATTCGTTAGATTTAGTCTTTCCTTCAGACGAAGCGATAATTGAGGCAATGACTGGTCTGGACAAACCTTGGGATGATTTTCATCACAGATCATACTTCCTCCCAGAGTTACATCAAATCGAGGTAAGCGAATTTACCATCACCATGACGGGAGATAAGCCTTGTCCCATTAACATCTTAGCTACACAGGATATTTATGCTGAGGGAAACATGGCGACTATCGCTGCCACAATACCCATCAATATCTCCCGAAACCCCGACATCATGGAGAATGTCTTCATTGGAGCGGATTGCTCCCCTGAGGAGATTCAAATTTATACGGATTTGTTTAAAGAATTCCGTGATGTTTTCGCCTGGTCTTACGAGGAAATGCCAGGCATCGATCCGAAAATAGTTGAGCATGAGATCATAACGTATCCGGACGCAAAGCCTGTTCGACAGAAACTTCGTCCAGTTAATCCAAGGAAGGCAGCAGCTATCAAAGCTGAAGTTGAGAAATTTCTTAAGGCCGGGTTCATATACCCTATCCACTTGACTGAATGGGTGTCAAATCTCGTGCCAGTCGATAAAAAACAAGGCACGATTCGTGTTTGTACTGATTTCCGTGATTTGAATAAGGCATGTCCGAAAGATAATTACCCAACCCCATTCATTGAACAGATCATTGATGAGTGCGCCAGTTGCGAAGCCTTTTCATTCATGGATGGTTTCTTAGGTTATAACCAAATCCAAATCAAACCCGAGGACCAACACAAAACGACATTCATTTGTCCGTGGGGTACATTCGCCTATCGAAAAATGCCTTTTGGTCTCAAGAACGCTGAGCTACATTCCAGCGGGCCATGTCTTTTGTGTTTCATGACCTCAAACACATAGTCGAGGCCTATCTCGATGATCTAGCATCACGCTCTCGCAAACGAAAAGATCATCCTATGCACCTCCGACTAATCTTCGAACGCTGCCGCTACTTCAGGATTCACTTGAATCCCAACAAGTGTAGCTTTTGCGTCACGTCAGGATGACTGTTAGGTTTCATCATTTCAACAATGGGGATCATGGTGGATCCTCTTAAGGTGGAGGCAATAGTCCAGTTGCCCCCCCCACGTACAATTTTACAACTTCAAAGTCTTCAAGGCAAGGTGAACTTCTTATGATGCTTCATCGCCAACTATGTCGAAATCACCAAGGGCTTCATGCGTTTACTGAAGAAAGACGTTCCTTTTCTCTGGGACGAAGCTGCACAGTGCTCTTTCGACGCATTGAAACACGCCCTTCCAACCGCACCTCTGCTACGACCACCGAATTATAACAAGGATTTCCTATTATATCTGGCTGCCGCAGAGTCAACTATAGGCATGGTTTTAGTTCAAGAAGATGATTTGTTTTCTGAATACGTGATCTATTACTTGAGCCGAGGCCTCGTAGGACCAGAACTTAATTACACCCATCTCGAAAAACTTGCATTGGCAACAGTCCATGCTGTTCAACGATTCCGTCACTATGTTCTGTTTCGTAAGACCACTGTTGTTGCCGTCGTGAATCCATTTCAGTACATGTTGACACGGCGAGTTATCGATGGAAAAATCAGTAGATGGATGGTCATCCTCCAAGAATTTGACTTGGATTTTGTTTCAGCAAAGTCCAAAAAGTTGTTGGTCTTCGCAAAACTTAATTCGGAACTTCCGGTTGAGTCAGGTGACGTTGTTCCTGAGGAATCGCCTATCCGGGGTGATATGTTTTTGATTGAATCGACTGATCCCTGGTACGGAGATATACTGATCTATCTCCAGACTTTGAAGTGTCCTACTTCCGCTTCTTGTGATGAGCGTCGGCGAATACGCCATCAGGCCAAGAACTATCTTATCCTCAATGATACTTTGTATCGGAGAGGCGTAGACTGTATCTTGCGTCGATGTCTCACTCATGAGGAGGCCGTCATAGTGCTCAATGATTGTCATACAGGAGCTTGTGGCGGGCACTTATCCGGATTGGCAACAGCCCAAAAGATTTTACGAGCAGGTTACTTCTGGCCCACGCTTATAAAAGATTGTATCGAGGCGGTCAAGAAGTGCCATCCGTGCCAAATCTTCTCACGGAAGATGAGGACACATCCAGCTCCTATGTTTCCTATTATTACCGTCGGTCCCTTCACCAAGTGGGGGATTGATTACACTACTTGCAACCCCCCGTCAGCCAGGGGGCACCTCTATATCATTGTGGTTGTCGACTACTTCACTAAGTGGGTCGAAGCCATGCCGACATTTAAAGATGATGGAGAGACTACAACCCTCTTCTTATTTAACCAGATTATAGCATGGTTCGGCGTCCCGAGAGAGATTGTCACTGACCATGGCAGTCACTTTCAGAATCAAATGATGTCTGAGTTAACATCAAAGCTTGGGTTACGGCAAGAACATTCATCACCTTACTACCCCCAAGCCAATGGGCAAGTGGAAGCTGTTAACAAAAAACTTAAGACAATGCTACAGCGAACCATCAACTCAACCAAGTCTAACTGGCATTTGATGTTATATTCGGCATTATGGGCTTACCGAACATCAGTTAAGACTGCAACCGGTTTCTCACCTTTCCAACTCGTTTACGGGCTGGAGGCAGTCTTGCCCATCGAATGTCAAATTCCATCTCTGAAATTGGCAGTACAGTTACTGCCAGACACTTC